>VXAV01004906.1:2740-17387 GCA_013399715.1 Alectura lathami | reverse complement strand
ATTTAGCAAATAATGCTGAGAATATTATTCTGACTTGTTTAAAATTAATAGGAGTTAAGCACTTCTCGGTGGTGTATCTCTAAGTTACAAACATAGTTTGTGGTGTTTAAATTCTGTTGTTTCTGCTAAGCTAATAGCATCTTCCATTGAGTATTATTTAATTTTAGATTAGTAATTTACTAATCTAATACAATTACTTTTAACTTCATGAAAAGTAATACCTGATTTAATTAGCAATGTCTTTTAGACCTTCAAATGTGGAACTGTTCCAATAGTACAAAAATCTGTGTTTTTGTTTCTCTTTCCTGCTGCTTCTCTCAACTTCAGAGATAACTATACTCTGCAGATCAACCCAAACTCTGGACTGTGCAATGAAGATCATCTCTCTTATTTCAAGTTTATAGGTCGAGTAGCTGGAATGGCTGTTTACCATGGCAAACTTTTGGATGGTTAGTTTTTACTTCACATAACATGATACTTAATTAATATTTTTCATATTTTGAATGTTAAGTTGCCTACTGCTCAATTTATTTGTTCTTTTTTAAAGCATTTTTTATTCGTCCATTTTACAAGATGATGCTCCAAAAGCCAATAACGCTTCATGATATGGAGTCTGTGGTATGTAATTTACTTTCTCGTCTATTTTAGGGTTTCATGTTAAGTTTTTCCTATGTATGATTGACATTGAACATTGAAAGTGCGTAATTCAAGAAATTTGTCCTGATTTTTTTTTTCAATACTTAATTTTTATGTCCTAAGTCAGTGTAGTCATGCCTAACAATAAAGGGAAGATAAAACCAGGATGAGAGACTGAGAGGAGTCCAAAATACCTGACTTAAGATCGTGCTGTGACATTTTATTGCATTGTTGATATGTGAGAGAGAGCTATTCCTGAGAATGCTGAATATTTGTTTCAGAAGTCTTTAAAGGCCTTTGTGGTCTCATGCAGTTGCAGAGCCTGTGTTCCCAGTACAGGATTATTCTAGGTAGTAGCATTCACTGAGCTGTAATGGAGCCACTTTTAGCTTAACGGTGGCAACTTCATTTTATATTTATTATTTTGAGATTGTGTTGTAACCTTCTAAGATGTATATGTCACATTATTAATGAGCAAAGGACTCTCTATTTTCAACTGATTTTTCTTTTCATTTTGGTTTAGTGCTGTGATGATATTCTGTGCTAATCAGTGTTGGATACATATTTATAGAAATATTTGATAGCCTCAGTTGTGAGGAGAGACCTTCCTTTACGTGTATGCCTGCTAGAAGAGAACACTACCTGTAAAGTTATCAATGATTAAATACAATAATTCTCAAACTGACAGGACTCCTCATGTACTTGAATCAGAGCAGCCTTTTTCAGAGTTACTAGCTTGTGCATCTTGTTTGAAGAATGATGGAAATTCTTTGTGTTTGGTAATTTTCCTTTGAGTTGTGCTGTAGCAGGAATGTCTACATCAGAGCTCTAGAACTGAAGATATGAGCTCAGATATGGTGCCCTGAGGAAAATGAATACCCAGGTACCAGCTAGGCATTACATCAGTTTGCAAACCTGATGTTGGCAAACTGTTCATACCAGTGTGGCCTGTCAGCACCACAGTAATTAGACTGGCACAGTTCTTTTAAAACTAAATGTGGCACCAGCCACTGAAAGATTTGCCATCCTTGTCCCGGACAACTATGATGCTTTAAAGAGGAGCTTTTCCTATAGCAGAAGACCAAATGTCATGTAGTACTGTATCTGGAAAGGGAGTGTTATGCTCTAGTTTCTTGTGTCCCCATGAGAATACTGACAAAAGTGAATGAAAGAAACAGGAGAAAATCTGGTCTATAGTTATGCTTGGAAAATATATCACATAAAATGGAATTGAAGAAAATATATACATGTATATATATTTTTTTCACAGTCTTTTTTTTTAAGCTGTACACTTTTCTGCTAAGGGTTCATTGCTAGATGCTTTCCAATATATCTGCTTTTCTATGTCCTTGAAATATAATTCTTCTGCCTTCAGGACTGAGTTGAGTATTTGTTGTTGGCTTTGGGCAAATATAATGAAATCATTACTACACTTTGTCTGCAAAAGACCAGGAGTTTTTTTTTTTTTTATATTCAGTTGTGTTTGTTTAAGAAGTACTGATTCTTGCTATGTCTACTTCAGGTAATTCTGTATTCATTCATTGGACTTGTAATTCTCTCTTTTAGGATAGTGAATATTACAATTCTCTGAGATGGATTCTTGAAAATGATCCAGCAGAACTGGACCTTAGATTTATAGTTGATGAAGAACTTTTTGGACAGGTTAGTATGCCTTTGTAAAGTAAAAGAGACAAAACATGAAACAAAACATTTGACCTGTGAAATTAGCTGATTTTATCTGTACAGTATTAGGAAAAGTAAAAACATCCATCATTCAGTCATGTTGGTTTGTTTACTCAGCTTCTTCCTTTTGCTGGCACATGCTTGTTCAGTGCCTTTTTAGTCTGGTCGTGATGTGATAAAGGACTTGGAAAGGAGCATGGCCTTAAAAACAATGGCTCGTGCTTTCTTCTTAATACTTGCATTGAAATGTAGCTGTTGTTGTGAATGCAACTAAGACTAAAATGTCGATAGTCCCATTTACTTAGTCTAGGGGCGATTGGTTTTGTGTGATTTGCTGGAAAGGATGTGCTCTTCTGGAAATAGTTGGAATCATAAATTTCCCTCAGAGGTAATAATAGATTTTTAGTTTGTATTTCTTTCAGCTGTACAAGACAGCTATGGAATAAACCTGTCGGTTGTGTAGAAAGTTGTCCAAGGCAAATCACATAAAAATACCACAGATATTTCCAAATTACAGGTACCAGGATGATCTAAGTGTGCTTAACAGCCTTTGTGGTCTTGTGTAGTGAAAGTGATTCCAAGCAGTAGTGTGAAAAAGTGCATCTGTAATAAACTGAAAATTAGGTATTAGTCTGCTGAGGTTCTGGTGCTATAAATCATTAAGTTACTGATGTTTGTATAGATCAATTTATTTACTGGGATCACTGCTGAAGTTATTCTGTGTTTTCTCTAGATATTTGGAAAAAAAAAAAAAAAAAAAAGGCTGGGCCATTGAATGTGCAGTTAGTGAAGCCAGCACTGCAAACCTGTGCACAAATTTGAGATGTATTGTAGCTGGTCAAAAAAACCCTGAGGCTGACACTTTTAGTCTGGTTCCCCTAAATAATATATTAGGAAAAAAAAAAAAGCTAGTCAATGAGCTGTGGAACTTCTTCTATTTCTCATAGTTCTCAAATTCTGCAGTCTTCAAGAGTTAGCTAAATTACCTAGTATTGACACATGAATTGTTGCATATGTATCTTGTATAAGACCTATTCTGTGTACCACATGTAGACCCATCAACATGAACTGAAAAGTGGTGGATCGGAAATAGTTGTCACGAACAAGAACAAGAGAGACTACATTCAGTAAGTAGTGGTCACTGTACAATGATTCTCGCTGGAAAGCCCCTCTAATAATTATCTCTGTGTGTTGGCTGTATTAACAAAAGAAAGTTGTTACTGCATATAGACTGTTTTTAAGTGTTCACTCTTTTTCCCCACAGTCTTGTAATTCAGTGGAGATTTGTGAGCAGAGTACAGAAACAAATGGCAGCCTTTAAAGAGGTATGATTTTAATTGAGAAAGATTCTTAGAATTTGTTGCATCTAATCTTACAGGTTTTTTAGAACGTGGCATCCTGAAGACCCAGAGATAGTATTGTTACAGGTATAAAGAAGACACTGGCACTTTGTAATACCAGCTTTGAATTTTCTCAGGCTGAAATCGTTTTCGTGAATTTTTACTGAGGTGATTAATTCACATTGAAAAATGTGTGTCTTTCTAAATCCTAGCTGACAGCTTTAGCTGTAGTGGAAATTATTTAATGAATTCTGCAGAAATGAAAATGAAATCAGACCAAAAGGATTAGATGAAACTAGCTGGCTTATCCTTATTTGTGTAAGTGATATTACATATATATGACATTCAGAGTTCACTATTCAGCAGAACACAGTAAAGAAACGTGAAATAAGTCAGAATTGAAAGTACTGTAACCATACTGTGGGTGGCTGGTTTCCAAACACCTGTATTTGATGTATTGCTTAGACTCTATTTTGTGAAATGAATAAATATCATTCTTAGTAAACAGAAATGCTTAAATAATGTTTACTTGAATTAAAAAACTTCCATTACCGTTTTAGGGCTTTTTTGAACTAATACCTCAGGATCTGATTAAAATTTTTGATGAAAATGAGCTGGAGGTAAGCCTATAATGGAAAAGAAAACAAATTATATTGAAACTTAATGTTATTGACTTAAATTTTGCGTGTTTTATTTTTCATTTATACAGTTATTGATGTGTGGACTGGGAGATGTGGATGTGGCTGATTGGAAACTACATACAAAATACAAAAATGGCTACAATGTGAACC
Organism: Alectura lathami; assembly: GCA_013399715.1. Taxonomy (NCBI): domain Eukaryota; kingdom Metazoa; phylum Chordata; class Aves; order Galliformes; family Megapodiidae; genus Alectura; species Alectura lathami. The sequence goes on along the minus strand of VXAV01004906.1, from coordinate 12,937 downwards.
ACCAAGTAATACAATGGTTCTGGAAGGTATTATGAAATTCTATTTGTTTTTGATGTACTTGTTTAAACTTAAGGAAACCTGTTTCTAAAGATGCTCCCTTTCAGCTATGCTAGGTTATCCTGTGAATGATTCATCAGTACTTGGGTAAATACTTGTACACTAAAACTCCTGAGAAAGTTGATAAGAAAACTGTAAATGAGATGCATAGTAAGAATGTAATAAGCTACTGATAACTTGCCTTTTCAAAAAAATAAAAAATAAAACCTGTTTGACCAGAGTTAAATATTTTTGAGTGGCTTTTAGTGGCACAGTTACATTAAGGAGGTGTTAATCTTCTGCTTAATAACATACAGGAATTTGGCTGCTAGTTCATAACAGCAAGAAACTTCAAAGGAAGTAGGGGTGGAAAGTATGTTGCATGAATCTGCTAGCTTAGAACCTTAGTTAAAAACCTTTCAGCTAAGTCTTTTAATAGTAATTATCATTATATGTAGGCAGTCTTGATGATGGACTCTGAAAAGAGAATAAGATTACTACAATTTGTTACTGGCACATCACGTGTACCTATGAATGGATTTGCTGAGCTTTATGGTGAGTACTTACAATTGTGTTCACAATTAATTAACAGAGTATGTGAAACTGATATTTTAATGATATTTGACTTCAAACCTACTTTTTTTTTCCCTCAATTTCTGTTTTAAAGTTAGTATACACTGATAGGTACAGGAAGAAAAGTTAGCAAAGAGTCACTTAGGTCATGCACATTTTCCATATGCTAGAAATACTTCATTTTAAATTCTGGTTTTGGAAGTTTTGAAATGTGAAGGACTTCTCCAATGAACCTGGATTTTGAAGTTGTAAAAAGCTGCAAAAATCCGTTTTTAACACCTCAGTGAGCCTGAAGAAAATTCTGTTACAAAGACGTGCTGGCATCAGCAGTTAACTTCAGATTCTCCTGAGTTCACTAACTGCTATTATCTGCCCACAAGCCACACTTGACACAACACAGACACAACTGTGTGCCTCTGAGATGACATGAGCCAAATGAGCAGCAGTGAACCTACTGTTCACTGGAGACTAAACCAAGCAGATGTGACCAGGGAGCAGACTTCAGAGCTAAAACCAGAAGGCCCACTGTGAGAAGACTGTGGGCAAGCAGATAAAACAGCCCACAAATGGTGGAGATGTTTCACTTAGGGGAAATCTGTTTTCAGTTGCTATCAGCTATTATATTTTCATAGAATCATAAAATGGCATGGGTTGGAAGGGACCTCAAAGACCATCTACTTCCAACCCCCCTGCTGTGGACAGGGCTGCCAGCCACTGGCTCGCTAGATCAAACTGCCCAGGAACCCATCCAGCCTGGCCTTGAACACAGCCAGGGATGGGGCAGCCACAGCTTCTCTGGGCAGCCTGTGCCAGCGCCTCACCACTCTCTCAGGGAAGAATTTCTTCCTGATGTCCAACCTAAACCTCCCCTTTTTCAGTTTTAGCCCATTCCCCCTTGTCCTACCATTATCCACCCGTGTAAAAAGCCGGTCCCCCTCCTGCCTGTAAGCTCCTTTCAAGTATTGGAAGGCCGCAGTGAGGTCTCCCCGGAGCCTTCTCTTTTCCAAGCTGAACAGAGTTGTGAGCACCTCTCCTATGAGGAAAGGTTGAGGGAGCCAACTCCCTCAACCTTTCCTCATAGGAGAGGTGCTCCAGCCCTCTGATCATTTTGGTGGCCCTCCTCTGGACCCGCTCCAACAGCTCCACATCCCCTCTGTGCTGGGGGCCCCAGGCCTGGACACAGCACTCCAGGTGAGGCCTTCCAAGGGCAGAGTAGAGGGGGACGATCCCCTCCCTCTCCCTGCTGGCCACCCCTCTCTTGATGCAGCCCAGGATGCCATTGGCCTTCCTGGCTGCGAGAGCGCACTGCCGGCTCATGGCCAGCTTTTCGTCGATCACAATGCCCAAGTCCTTCTCCGCAGGGCTGCTCTCAAGGAGTTCTTCTCCCAGTCTGTACACACACCTGGGATTGCCCCGACCCAAGTGCAGCACCTTGCACTTGACCTTTTCTACTGGACTGCTTTATTAAGGCTAAAATGCTAATGTGAGTGACTGAATAGCCAAACTTGTTTACAAAGAGGGAAGTGTTTACTCAAATACAAAACACAGTGATTTGTTTATAAAACAATAGAATTATGAACAAATAGCAACCACTGTGTGTCCTAGTTTCTCCCTCTCTTCATTTTCATTGTGAACAGTTGCTTTATTTCTTTTCCATTCCATCAGTGATTGAGTTGTGAGTACCAATGAGGACGGTGCCTGCAGCGGACTTGAGCCATGTGTCTGCTCTTGCACCTGATCCGTGCGCACTGCTGTTGGAGCTGCAGCACGTGCTTATTGCAGCGGAGCTTGATCGGAATTCTGTTGCCTCTGGTAGTGTTCTTCAATTAATAAACAAAATCCTAGAGACAGAATTAAAGAATGATATATGGAAAGGAACTGTTGAGGCCCTTAGCCTCCTTCTGCTCAGAGTTTAGAATGTCTTTGGGCAGTCTTCTGGCCAAGTTATAGTTTCTGTATTTCTATTCACCCTTAACGAAAGATTCAATAAGTACAGTGCTTTGTTTCATTCTCCTACAGTCATTTCTGCTTTACTGTGGCCAGCGTGCCAGCCTAACTTAATCCCAGTAATGATCACGATCACCCTTGCAGCACCTGCTTGTTTCTGAAGAACTGTAGGTAGTTCCGCAGTGCTCCGTGTCGGTGGGTGGCTTTTGCAGCTGCAGAGTTGCGGCCCCACACCCGGGCTGCGCAACTTGGGGCTCACTTTCTGGCGGCACATCTCCCTCTTGTGGCCAACCCGGGCATTTCTGCTCGTGAAAGTGGAGTGCTAATCGACCAAACTTTTTAGAACAAGGACACAAAACATTGTATTTCTTGCCTTCCCCCTGGCCCTTCCTTGTCAGCTTCTAGTTCATTTGATGAATAGTTAAAATACAGGCTTATTCCCACCTGGCTTTTAAAAGAGAATTTTATCTTCATGTTACACAATAGAAAGTAGTGTCAATTTTAGAGCTGCTTCTCTGCTTCTTCCTTCTTCCAGGCATTCTTTCTCCTTGCCTTCTCTGTACAGCCTTCTGTGCTGAATGAAGTTGGAGCTGGAAGTGTTCCCACAGCTACTGCTGTGTCAGTCTTACTGATAATATTTTAGGATGAAGTGCTCAGTGTCTGCTCTCATCTGTCAATTCACTAATCTTGTACAGAGTATAGTTGCTGTGCATTGGTTGGTATTTCCTGCCTTTTTGTGTACATTACCAGTTGTAAGAGAAGATTTTCTCCTCTTGTTTCATTCTAATTTTGGGATGTATCATCTACTCTTGTTATTTATTTATTTATTTTTTTTAATACATGTTGGCTAATATCTTCTTCCAAATCCACTTCTACAAATTCGTGTTCATAAACTTATTTGTTGGTTGTGTACTATGCACATTATTGCATGTTAAAATATCCTTTCATTTTATTCTGAGTATGTGTATACTTCTTTTTTTCATGTCTCCATAAAACCACAAATGAAGTATCTTTGGCTAATTTTAACTTGTGTAATCAAAAAAGCATTTTAGTGGAGTCGTGAACAAGGTGAAGGTGACTCTCTGAGCTGTAAAACCAAAATAATTTCATAGGTATTGTGTTGAGTACCCTAAGCCCTGTGCCTCACCTGTATTCGGGGATCAACCTGTTCACATTACTGCTGCTTATCTTTAGTCTGAAACACGTTTCACCTCTTCCATTTTAGATGCAGAGGGCTACTCCTTCTTGGGAGCTTCCTATCTGTATTGATGGTCTCCTTGTAGAAGTGAGAGGGCACCCACCAGCAGAGGTCACCCCCGTTCTCTGGCAAAATAGCGATTCTGTACTCCGACGTGGTCTTTTTGACACATAGACAAATGCTTTCAACAGGTTAAGGGAATGGTTACAAAATGTCCCCTGCATCCACGTGGGGAGAGTTGATAAATTCAAAAAACTTGCAGATATGTCATGCTGTAAGACACTTGCTGAAGACAGAGCTGTAGCTACAGTTGCTAACCAGAAGTTCTCTCAGGTGCATATGTATGCTACACGTATGGTCGCTGGAGTCCCTGGAGTTATACATACAGTTGCTGAGTTTCACAAAGTTCTCAGTTGCTCTACTCTGTTGTTGCCTAGGTAAAGGTAGACATTGACTATTTTCTGCTAGGTTTTGCAACTTGGCAGGTTGTGATAAACATGTCTGAATTTTTACATGGAAAAATGTATGCAGTATAAAACTGCCTTCTGCATAAAATGTTCAATGCCAGCTGCTATGCATATGCATTTAGATCTTAGACTTCTGAGACTAAGGTGTAAAAGCCTCTTGAACTTCAGATGTAGCAAGTAAAACTTAAAAGTGTGAGTTGGGATTGACCATTATTGTACGTAGTGGATTTGATTCATACAAGATGGTTCCTAATAAAATTAGAATTGGGTGACAGAAGAACAATGTATTTCATAATATCAGTTTCTAATGATAAAGGAAAGAATCTCATGATCTGGTGAGAATTGAAGTACTCTTTCCTGCAGGTTCAAATGGACCACAGTTGTTTACAGTTGAACAGTGGGGTACCCCTGAAAAACTGCCAAGAGCTCATACCTGGTGAGTATTTAATTTAGGTAAACTATCTCCTTGAGTTATAGATAAAATACTGAAGAATTTTCATCTGTTTTTCAGCTTTAATCGCTTGGATTTGCCTCCATATGACTCATTTGAAGATTTATGGGATAAACTTCTACTAGCGATTGAAAATACTCAGGGTTTTGATGGGGTTGATTAAGCCACAGACATAAATTGTAACGGTCCAGTGCTGCGACGTCATTTTAAGGGTTTACAAACAAATTTGAATTTTCCAGGGACTACCATTGTATTTAGTCACATGGATATTAAATCTTCGTAGTATCACTTGTAAAATAGGTATTAAAAACTCACTTTTTTGAAAATGCATTTTGCCATTTCCACAGTTTTGTATACTTTGATAATTACTACAATATATACATTGGATGGGCCAGTGCCAAGTAAGTCAAAAGCTAAGATGTTTTTAAGCAGTTGCCTCTTCTTACAGTGTTTGACAGACTGTCCTGCAGTAAACTACTGAAGTAAAACTGTGAAGAAATCTTTGCGGAGGGTGTAAATTTGAATTGCTGCTTGAAGAGAAACAACTGAAATTGTTAATCAGTTAAAAGTATGTACTTCTGTAATGCAATATTATCTGCGCTGCTTCAGGCTATTTGCTACAGATTTGCCCAAAGCACCTTATAATTCAGCTCCTTAGGTTGGAGAGCATTTGTTTGCATTATCAGCCATCAGTTTGCAGAACATTGACTTACACGTTTTTTTAAATTTCTGTTTCTAACTTGCTTTTGTTAAAAGTGTGACAAAATCAGGACTTTTTATAAAATGAGCGGCATAATTCTGATTGGTGATGAGGTATTATATCCTTTTTTTGTCTGAATTTGTATACTGTTGGTTTACTGAGTGTTCATCACTTTTGATAAATTTGTAGTTCAGTGATGGATAATGTTTTCAATTCAGCCTTTTTGCAGCAAATTAATCTTAAAGCAAAATTTGTATGAGTATCACAGAGTATAAGTTACTGGTAGTTAGAGGCCTTTATTATCCATTCTTGCAGTATTGCACTACATAACAATGAAGAACATGTTTACAGGGTTTTCTGGGCCAAGTTCAGCAGTCTGATGTGTGCAAACTTCTCAGAACTGTGTGGAAGTTTTGCACATGTAACCAGGGGCAGAATTTGGTTCTGTAATATGTTTACAGGTTATGCTAGTTTCTATAGCTGCATTTTTATATTTTTCTCCACTGTTAGACTAGACTAGAAACCAAATTTGTTAATACAGTATAACCAAAGTCATAACCAACAATGTGCAATTTATTGTAGATCAGCTTGTCATATAAATATGTTTGATTTCTTTTGTAAATGTGGGTATTTTTTTTGTATTAATGTTGACACTTTTTTTTTTTTGAGCAAGTGCTGGTTAAAATGATTAGCCAGCTTGGTTCTAAAAGAAAAAAAAAAAATTGTTTATATACCTAGCTTGCTCTAATTTGAAGGTTTTGTTACCAATATGATCTGAGGAAATGAGACAGTATCTAGCTTTGGCCAGCAAATTTCTATTTAGTCAGTCTTTACAAATATGCAAGAAGGAATTGTAGCACATCTCTCTATAAAGATATGTAAATTATGTAACATGTAATGGGTCTTAAGGGATATTTAAAATCCCACTTTGTTTTATTCTTTGACTAGGTTGCTAGGGCTGAGAATATGACATGTAAATAAAGGTAACTTATACAGATTTCCCGAATCTATATGCAGTTTTGTAAAACATGAATGAGATCAGTAAATCTGTATAGATTTGAATGTAGCAGTATTTGTTGCATACTTTAAAGTATAAAATAAGGATCCTGAGAACAGTAAATAAAAGTTTATTCTAATAAGTTGTGACTCAGTTATTTGAAGTGCAATTCGGTAGTCTTGAAACAGTAAGAATTCACTGATTTTTAGTACTGTTGAGTACGCTGAGCAGCAGTTCCACCATAATACAGTACTGCATTTATGTAGCTGTTGAGTTACAGAAATACTGTTTCCCAGACATGCAGTCTTTGAAAAGGTAAAGTAACGTTTTTATAAAAGCTGTAGATAACTGCAAGCCTTCATTTTATTGTCAGCCTAGAAACACTGCACAGCAGAGAGGCAGAGGTGGAGGCCTCACAGAAACTCCAGCTGACTGTCAGGCTCCATTCACCCACTGTGGGAGCACCCTTCCCAGCTGGTCACAGGCACACAGCTGACAGACCTCGGTGGTGAGTGCAGCAGGGGAAAGAAAAGAGACCTGAAACACTGCTCCCAGGCAGTCTGGACTGCCCAGCAGTGGTGGGAGTGTGCTACAGAACTTGGTCCCCAGTGCCAGCTATGGGAGGCACTCTGGTGCGTGGGAGGGGGCTCGTGGGGTAGGATGCTGGTGCCTCTCCCAGGAGCTGAGGGCTTGCTGGCCTTACCTGCAGGAGCTGTGCTATGGTCAAGGCACTGAGCTGTCCAGTTCAGGAGCTACAGGAGAAGGGAACAGACTTGTAGCATCAGGGAGGATGAACAGCAGGACATCACCAGGAGACCTTGCCAGAGGCACGTGAGTAAGGGGCAGCTGGAGGTCATAGGTGGGCAGGTGCTGAATGGAGATTCCCAAGGCGGACAAAGTTGGAAACTTGTGACTTCAGGCAGCAGAAGAAAGGCTTCTTCACCACCCTTAGGTATGAATTTTCAGAATTGTTTTGATGCTGTTAGAGACACAATCCTGTTACAGGAGGGTTTGGAGCCCAGGCCCTGAACCAAGTACTCATGCTGAGATGTGGTGGGTGGCAGAAGGTGCAGAGTCCCTTTCTGCAGGCTTTAAACTAGGTTTGTTGAGGGGTGGCAGTAACAGCCTGTCATTACGTGTGAGAGCTGGGGCAGGGTGATAGGAGGCAGCTCTTGTGGAAGATACCACAGGCTGGAGGGGGTCCACGGCAAGTGTTTGAACACAAGTGCAGGTGGCCAGAGAAAGATCAGGAAGAGTGAGACCTCTGCGTGCAGACACAAAATACGACCAAGGCATGATGGGCGTTCACGTGGCTGCAGCTGCTTGGAGGCAGGGAGCTCTTGGGAAGGGTCAGCAGGCTGATGTGGAGCCTTGTGATGAGGGTCAGAAGAGACCACTACAGGTAATATGCTGGTGAGGAGTTGGTCTAGGTCACCCAATTGTCATGAGGAAGTGTGAAGTTGTCTTGAAGCATCTCAAGGAATCGCATGGTTGCAAACCATGGCTCTTAAAGGAAACTTTAAGTTCTCTGACCTCTGCCAGAAGGCCAACACAAGGAATCTAAGAGGTTTTGGGAGGGAGTGAGAAACAACTGAACAGGTGCTGGATTGGCCAGCCAGGGTGGTGCTCACCTGGATCTGCTGCATGTGGCTTTGGGCTTGTATTTTCACACCTCCATGTTCCCTGAAACACACTCGGAGTGGGGGAGAGGGGACAACTCCAAAGGTGCTACTGAGATCCCTTAGTGGAGTTTTTCACCAGAAACAGTTACTGGTATGGTCCTGTGTGCCAGCTGCAGAGCCCTTACCAAGGTATTAAAGGTTACACTTGAACTGTTGTGTGTTAATCACCTCTGTTACAATTTCCTTACCTGAAACCCACCAGTGCCAGATGATAGTACACCAGGAAAGTTTCCCAGGTAGGTATGAGCTAAATGTACCAATCTGTCGATAACAGCATATAGCATTGGTATTTAACTCTTTTAAACGCCTCTGTGGCTCCTGGCTGGTGCCTTCTTCAGCAGCCGCGGTCTCCTGTTTGTCTTTGGATTTAGCAGTCCGCAGAGCCGGCGGGTTTGCNCTGCGGCTGGCGGCCGCCCGCGGGCGGGGGGGGCACGGGGGTAACTTCTGTGACTCCTGTCCCACTGTGTCTTCTTACCCTGATTTTGATCTCTCGTCAATAGGAAGGAAAACGTGATTCTTGCCGTTACCTGGAGTGTAACGGGAGCAGAAGGGAAGGGATTTACGCGGGCGGCAGTCTTCTCAAGATGTGTTCAGCTGTTCCAAGCAGTGTGAAAACCTCTTAGAAATTTCGCAGGGGCTGAACTTTTCTGGCTAAGTTGAACTATTTCTGTTTCAGTGTTTGACAAGGATGGCTGGTGACACTTATCTGTGTGTTAATTACTATGGCTGCATAGTGAATGTATTGGCTTTGTTTAGTGTTAAGCCTGAATAAATAAATGCAATACTGATAATCAAATTTATTAAGCCTAATAAGGTAAAGTGTGTATTAACTGGTTCTAATTCAAAGGTCTACTTACACAACTGTGAGCAAGGTTTTTTTAGATTTTCAATCTGTATCAATAATTTTATTTATATTGAATTTAGGTATTTTAGTCTTCCTTTAAAATTGTCTTTCTCTAGAATTTCTGATTTACTCTAAGGAATGTCACATGTGTAGATGCTTTGTGGTCTTGTGCTATGAAGTGAGATCTCAGGTATAAATAGGAAGCATCCAACTGCAACTTAGAATTCTGAAAGGCAGCTGTGTCTTTTTTTTACCTTTCAAAATTCATTTTTCCTCTTAACTGATAGTTTTTTAGGCTGGATTTTAGTTCTGGAGTCTTTCCTTTTTCATAAAGTAGCATAGTTGATTCCTCAGCATTCCTACTGCATCATGAGGAACAACTGTGGCTTATTAGGAGGTTAAAGCAGTAATTTCTTCTAAGTGAGGCTTCAGTTAGAAGGCTTCACTGAGCCTTCACTAGTACTGCTTGGAGGATATATGGTGTAAAGCACTTTAATACTATTAATAAGTCAAATCTGTAATGTAGTAAACTCCTTTTACTAGTCACAGGGTTGAGTATAATTATTTTCCCTCTTTATCCTATTTTTCCCCTCTCTAACCTCATTGTTTCATACATAAACTTTCTTTGCAAAGTACTTACTGCCTCTGTGTTTGATTTTTCTGTAAATCCATACCACAGTTCTGGTGCTGTTTCAATAACTGACTATCTCTATAAAAATCTGTGTGTGTCTCATTGCAATCCACGGAAGTCTCTGGCATGCCTTCAAAATGAAACATGACCTGGAATGGCACAGATTTCCTTTTTTCTTTTGTTCTTTTTTTCAGTGCAACTTTAATGTTACTTAGCAAATACACGATACTCTTACCAAGTCCCCAGAGTGAAAATTACATCATTACAGTGAGAACATACTAAAACACATATGAAATATTTAGAGCTGAAGGTTGGTGCTTTTAAGTACTGTTTTCATTTTACTCATTTCTTGTGTGGTCAAAAATAGTGCAGATTGTTAAAACAGAAGGTTAGTCTCTTTTGTCTGTCATTCCTCAGACTTTCTGTTTATTTGTGTTTTCCTCTCTGTTTCTTGTTAATTAGTTTGTTGTGGCGCTTGGATTCTTCACATAGATCATAAATCATTATCAAATGATTTTCTTTGTATGAGATTCTGTTTTGGGGGGCAGTTTGTTTTAGTATCTCCCCTTTTTAATGGACCATTTGTTTAAAGGAATCAGCGTGCAGTACTTATGATGTGAACTGAGGGGAGCTCGTGTTTATCTGCAGTTAGACCACCGCCGGCAAAAAAA
>VXAV01004904.1:52319-71550 GCA_013399715.1 Alectura lathami | reverse complement strand
ATCTTAAAAAAAAAAAAAAAAAAAAAAAAAAGCCTTCAGTATTACTTCACTTTCAAAAGGACAAAACTTGTATCCTAAAAGAATCTTTCAAATACCTTTCTCCTTCCTCCGGAAATATCTATGTATGTGTGGTGCTGAATTTAAGGACTTGTTAATTTTTCCACTATAAGATCCATTTTGGGGTTCCTCTACCTTCTGAGCATCTGAACCAATTCACCTCAAGTTGAAACAAGTTACAATGTTTCAACTCAAACGAATTTTACTTCCCCAGAGAACACAAAGCATGTAAAAAAATTACTTTTCTAGAAATAGTATTCTTCTACTTTTTATTCTATAATTCAAAACTACTCTTACACTGTTTCTTTTCAAAGATGACATCTTACCATCCCATAAAAGAAAGGAACTTGATGTTTTATGCCCTATTCGCAAAAAGAGAAGTGGCTGTGCAGCTAGTGATACACCTTGAAATTCAATAGCTCTTTGTGGATAGTGTCCGTTCCTTTGCACATTTGAATGTACTGAAGGGCCATGGAGAACCATGGAGCTCATGCTACATGTAGCACAGGAATAGGAGACACTGAAATGTTATCTTGAGATAATATTTTTCAGGCAGAGACCAAGCAGAATGAATACCATAGGTGCACTAACTGTTCACTGCATAGTAGCTTCTACAACAGATGCTGGTTGTTGGGATTTTTTTGTTGTTGTTGTGTGTGTGTGTTTGTTTTCCAAAACTACAGAATAACAAGAAGACATTTCTGTGAGGAAGCACTTCTACAGAGAAATATTGACCCACGAGTGATTCTGCTGATAACAGCCTGAACTTCTTCCTAACAACATTTATTGCTTCAGTTCAGACAACCTTGGAATCCACAAAACATTTGTTATTCTTTGCAGCTTCTCACTCTATAAATACTGTTTATGTCCCAGTGATTTCACTTCTGGTTCAACAAAATTCTGTTGAATTTCATTTTTCTCCACTTTTGTTTCTCTGCTGTATATTCATAACCTTCCTCATATTTCACTAGTAGCAACAGAGGAAGAGTAGGTCTCACAGAGTCCTGACTCCCAAAATGACTAAGCATGTTTTTCCTAAGACAGTTTCCTCTTGTGTCAATGCCAAATTTAGGCTTTTAGGGAAAACAAAAAAAAAAAAAAAAACTAACCACCTCCTGTTTGAAACACTGAAAGAGGGAATAGAATGCTGTTAACTTTTTTATTNTTTCTCACATGAAAATAAGACCTATGCCTCCTTTTACCCTTTTTCCATGAAAGAAACCACAAAGTTTGTTCACTTTTCTGGATAAAAAGGAGGTACAAGTTGCATCAGTATATCTCAAGAAAGAGTTTTTAATAGTATTTTTGTCTTACTATTGTCTTTCACATGCTCCAGGATGGATCAATTGCTCACTCAANTAAATATCACAAGTTGTTATTTCTGTTCAACTGAGTACATTTCTTTAAGTACATTCTTGATGTGGTTGCATACGATAAAGAAGTGTTAAGGATGCAGTACATTTCACTGCAGACATGCTGATCGAGTTCTGTTTTTTCTATATACAGTTCTTTTTTTTGTCCAACATTTCATCCACAGGGATGAAATGAAGCCCTAGAAAAAGTATAATGGGAAAGAGGAATCACCTAGTTTACACAATCAGTCAGAATCATTAGATGTTATATGGTAAGATGATTTCAGAATTCAGATCTCATCTCAGTAATAATGGCAAGCATCTGTTTATTTCAGCACAATCACCCCAGGATTACACTAAAGATAAGCAGAACTGAGTGATAAAACTTGAACTTTCCAAAGGTAAGAAGAGCAGGTTAGATTATTTAGATGCATGAGCTCTCATAAGAACAGGAAATTACATACCTTTGTGGCTGTCACCTTTGCAGATCTGACACTACTGCCTGTCCCAACAATCAGATCTAGATCAGACTGCTTACATGGGATTGCATTCTTCCATCTTGTTCATATAACATCCTGTGTAAGGATCAGATGCATTTTCAACTAATCTTTAGAGCATGAATTGAATTCTTTGTCCAGCAGAAGAGGAGGTTGGATAGCCAGTGGAGTTTCTACCCTGTGTCACTACAGCAAGCTGTCTCAAGCTGTTTCCAACTTTATCTGCTACAAGCTGTTTCTGATATGGTAAGGTAGCAGACAGTAGAATACATGTCCTTAGAACAGTTAGAAACAGCTGAAGCTTGGATGTGCTGTTCTTTACTGTTGCTATGATGTGGATGGAACCTCTGGCAGAAGGGAAAAAAATAGATAAACAGAACGTCTCATATGGGCTGGCAGCATTATACCCTTTATAGACCACCAAAACCCTTATGTCATCTATGCAAAAGCTTGTTTACATAATGTCCTAAGAAAGGAAAAGAAGAAAAGGAGAGATAACATCATGGCCCCTTATCTGCCTGCTCATACCGGATGACTAATGCTGATCTGTAGAGCAGGACTGGAGCACAGTGGAGGATAATGGAAAACCTATTAATCATGACAGCTTAATTGAGTTGAAAATCTTTTTAAGAGAATTGCTCTAAACAAGGAGACCACAGTAATTAGCAAGTAGTTTAACCCAGCATGGATGACTATCAGATAAATCTTTTACTGTAAATCAAAATCCTTTACTGTTATCTGTCAAGCACTAGTACTTTGTGTTACAGTGCAAATCAATTGTTTAACATTACTTAGATACTAACCAGCCCATATTATGTTCACACTGTGACACAGCTATGTGGTTGTTCGGCCTGCTCTTGAATCAGAGTTCTATCTTTGTCAGGTAATACTATAGAAAAGTATTAAAAAATAAATGCTATCCAGTATTACTTTTTTTTTTTTTTCCCTAGAAATTGCACAATTTTCCTATGAGACTTTCAGATTACATCCAGTTTAAAACTTTTAGCTGGTCTTTAAGCAGGGAATAATAGCTACTTTTCTACACTAGTTCTTGAAGTCTTTAAGGAGCACACAACACTTTAACAAGATGATGTTCCCAGCATTTGAGGACTGTGGGGAATGAGAAATTTACATGTTACCTGCAGCTTAATAAATTATATCAAAGCATCTGAATACTGCTAAGTGCATACTCCCTCAGCCTGCTGCAAAGCAAGGTTGCCTCACCTTAAACCTCCATGTGAAACACAGTAATCTGACTGCAGCCTCTGTCCNGACCCTGTCTCATGCTTTGATTTTCTTGGGCAAATCATTGTGGGCCAAAATCATATCTGTCTCCTAGTTCTGTGTTCATAGTAACACAGCCAGGCAAGAAAAGGTTCTCAGCTCTCCACAGAAGGTGCCATTGGGCCCACTTCCAGACTAAAGTGATGTGACTGTATACTTCCTTCAAACATGAGCGTTCGGGAAGAAAGAACAGAACTTTCTGTTCATTTCAAAATAAGTAGCTAGAACTGATTGAATTTGTACCATTGGAAATGAAGAGCTGACACTGGGTGCAGAATAAGGTTGGAACTGGAAACTCATGACTGTTAAGAAAGTAGGATATAGTAAATTTCCATATTTTGTCACTTGAGAGCTTGTCAGAAGAAACATATTCAGAGACCACATGCAGATGTTCTCATCATTTTAGGCACTGTGCACAACTGTATGAAACGAAGATTAGCATAACAGAGATAAATAGGCGTTTTCGTAGTTCTTTCAAAGACATAGCAGAAGCGAAGAATCCCCTAGTTAGAAGAAAAAAAAAAATGGAGGAAAAAAAATGCTAGACCAGAAAAACTAAAAGAGCAAAAACCGGAGAGCAAAGGCCTTATATTGGTCTCAGTAGGAATCAGAAAAAAGGGGTGTACGTAACAGATATTCTGAGAGACAAGAATAACCGATTTTTTTTTTACTCAAGGGAGAACAAACTTTTTCTACCTCTGGGAGAAGCATTCATGCCAGTGTAAGTTACATGTTCAAAAATTCATTACTTTACAGTCTTAGGTAAAAAAGGAACTTTCTTACTTCTGTTCTTGACTGACATTTTCATGTTTTTTGATGAAAGAGTATCATTTTTGAGGATCCAGAGATCTCCCCCATATTACAACCTATTCTGAACATGATGATAAAGTAGCAAGTATCTTGATATTTTCTGTGAAACACATCTCCATATTGCATCCCAGATTAACTTTCACTACTAAAAGGTATATTTATACTTTCAAAAATAATTCCATGTGTTCTTTGCTCCTTTGCCAGGTTGAAAGAATTTGAGATCAATTTTAACAGAGGTATCCAAATGCTCTTTCCTGATTTTCATGTTATATGTAAGCAGAGAATGTAGCTGTCCTGTCAGGTTGTGGAAGAACGGGTGTTGTCAGAGTATATTTTCAACATCTCTGGGTCATTTTGGGCACGGCAGCACATCCAAAGCCAACCAGCCAAAACAGAAATGAGTGCCCTGGGAACCATGAGTTCTTGGTGAAGTCCTTGGCTTTCTGCTTTTTACGTATATTATGCTTTTTATATGTATTTTTTTCAGTGGTATGGAGTTCTTGGCTTATGCCTCGTGGAGTTAGAAAAAGTGATTGCATAACAAGATTGCTCATATGCATTCCTTTGAAGTAGTCTATACAAGAGAATAGCTCTACAAAGTACATCTAAGATTTTCAAAAATTCTTTGACCTGGTCTGCATTCACAAGGCTTTTAGAACCTTGCATTCTTTTGGAGAGCAGCAGAAGAAGGATTATTTAACACCTTTGAAAACTTAGGCCCAACATCACACTAAATTTAATTAACTGTAGGATCTTTTTTTCATAAGGACTTTTTAAAGCTCATGCCTTATTTCAGTAACACTATAGATGATCAGAATTTAAGGACTTGTTATTGCAGTATAAAACATATTAGACACTTTCATTCATGAAGGCCATTGAAATCAATGGAGTAACTCTGAAAACGTTTCAACATTTATTATAGATTTGTGCATATATAAAATCTCAAAACCAGACAGTTATGTTGTAGAATCGAAGTCCTTACATTTCAAACAGTTACACTTGATTTGTCTTTACTGTTACTCTTTGTCTGAAGAATGCTTCCTGTAAACATGCTTGACCTGGACAGGCTGGAGAGGTGGGCCCATGCCAACCTCATGAAGTTCAACAAGACCAAGTGTAAGGTCCTATACCTGGGTAGGGGCAATCCCAAGCACAAATACAGGTTGGGTGGAGAATGGCTGGAGAGCAGCTCAGAGGAGAAGGATTTGGGGGTGTTGATTGATGAAAAACTCAACATGAGCCGACAATGTACCCTTGCAGCCCAGAAGGCCAACTGCATCCTGAGCTGCATCAAAAGAAGTGTGACCAGCAGAGTGAGGGAGGTGATTCTGCCCCTCTACTCTGCTCTCGTGAGACCCCACCTGGAGTACTGTGTTCAGTTTTGCAGCCCCCAACACAAGCAGGACATCGAGCTGCTTGAGGGGGTCCAGAGATGGGCCATAAAGATGATCAGAGGGCTGGAGCACCTCCCCTATGGGGACAGGCTGAGAGAGTTGGGGTTGTTCAGCCTGGAGAAGAGAAAGCTCCAGGGGGAACCTGATAGCGGCCTTCCTGATAGCGGAAGGATGTCTGCAGGAAAGCTGGGAGGGACATTTTATAAGGTCATGTAGCGACAGGACAAGGGATAATGGCTTTAAGCTGAAAGAGGGAAGATTTAGGCTAGATATTAGGCAGAAATTCTCTGCTGTGAGGGTGTTGAGACACTGGAGCAGGTTCCCCAGAGAGGCTGTGGATGCCCCTGCCCTGGAAGTGTTCAAGGCCAGGCTGGACGACGCCCTGAGCAACCCAGTCTAGTGGGAGATATCCCTGCCCATGGCAGGGGTGTTGGAACTAGATGATCTTTAAGGTCCATTCCAACCCAAACCATTCTACGATCTGATGATTCTAAAAGACATCCATCCATGAGATAAGGCCATGAAGAATCTAATATTTCCTGTAGCATAAAAGTTATAGGTATTTTTAGGGATTTTTTTTATGTTTGACCTCATCTTTCATATGTTATGATTTTTCCTTTAGTATACACATTTGATCTCAGGTTTTGGTGGTTTTCTTGGTGATTTTATTCTGTTTTTTTTTTTTTTTTCCTTTTTTTTTTTTCTTTCACATATCCCTAAAAGTCATTAAACATCTTAAGAAAGTTGTTTCTTGTACAATTTTTGTTAAATGAAGTTGATTGAAGTCTTCATACTTTTCCTTGTAAACTGTTTCATAAAATCACAGAATCATGGAATTGTCCAAGTTGGAAGAGACCTTTAAATGTCATCTAGTCCAATGCAATGAACAGGAACATCTACAGCTAGATCAGGTTGCTCAGAGCCCTGTCCAGCCTGGCCTTAAAGGTCTCCAGGGATGAGGCATCCACCACCTCTCTGGGGAACCTGTTCCAGTGCTTCACCAACCTTATTGTAAAAAACTTTTTCCTTACATCCAGTCTAAATCTCCCCTCTCTCAATTTGAAACCATTTCCCCTAGTCCTATCAGAACAGACCCTGCTAAAGAGTCTGTCCCCTTCTTTCTTGTAGACCCCCTTAAGATACTGAAATGCCACTATCAGGTCCTCCCAGAGCCTTCTCTTCTCCAGACTGAACAGCCCCAACTCTCTCAGCCTGTCCTCATGGGGGAAGTATTCCATCCCTTCCATCATTTTTGTGGCCCTCCTCTGGATTCGCTCCAACAGCTCCATGTCCCTCCTGTACTGAGGACTCCCCATCTGGATGCAGCACTCCAGGTGGGGTCTCACCAGCGCAGAGCAGAGGGGCAGGATCACCTCCCTTGCCCTGCTGGCCACGCTTCTTTGGATGCAGCCCAGGATACAGCTGGCTTTCTGGCCTGCGAGGGCACACTGCTGGCTCCTGTCCAGCTTGTCATTCACCAGTAGCCCCAGGTCCCTTTTGGGAAGGCTCTGCTCAATCCCTTCATCCCCCAGCTTGTATTGATAGCGAGGGTTGCCGTGACCCAGACACAAGACCTTGCATTTCACTTTGAAGAAATTCATGAGATTCTCCTGGACCCACTGTTCCAGCCTGTCTTTGCCTCTCTGGATGGCATCCCATCCCTCAGGCATATTAACTGCACCACACAGCTTGGTGCCACCCACATACGTGCTGAGGGTGCACTTGATCCCACTGTCCATTTCAATGAAGATTATCGATCCCAGAACGGACCCCTGAGGGACATCACTTGTCACTGATCTCCGTCCAGACATTGAGCCATTGACCACTACTCTCTGGAAGTGATCTAGCAACCAGTTCCTCATCCACCGAAGAGTCCACCCATCAAATCCATCTCTTTCTAGTTTAGAGAGAAGGATGTTATGGGGGACCATGTCAAAGGCCTTCCTGAAGTCCATTTTTTTCTCTTGACCATTCTTGCACTTCTTCCCTAAAATTATTCATTCTCCAACTTCGCTTGGAAGATATGAGGATCAGGGAACTTTGAAATACACAGATATTAGTCCTTGCATAGGAATGCAGCCAGTTGTTTTAATTTTACTTATTGTTTATCTTATTTTCAGATGCATCTTCTGCTAGGAAATCTTCTGTCTCCCCAAGTATATATCTTTCAGAAATTCCTCAAAATGGGTACTTAAATCCCTACCTTCTTGTTTACTCTGGTTTTAACTGAGAGCATTTCAGTATGATTTCTGTGTTCAGCTCTTGTGGTTTAAACCCTCAGTATCTCACAACAGTAGCTGGCTTTCGCCTCCCCCTCTGGAGAGCAAACTCGGGGCTGCCGGTGTGCTGCTGGAGGCCAGTATCAGCAGCGGGAAGGAGGGAAAGTGAGAGGAAAATAAAAGGTAGAACTCGAGAGTTAATATAATTAACTTTACTACACATAGCAAAAAGAATGTAAAAGATTTGGAGTAGAACAATTAACTTACAGAAAAAGGCAAGTTCTCACCCATGCGCCAGCCCAACCACCCAGCCCGACCTCCAAGAACCAGAAGCCGCCCCGCTGCGCCTGCCCGCGCCTGCCTGCGCCTGCCCCGACTGTGCGGCCCCACACCAGCCCGACGCAGCTCCACAAACTGTGGCTTTTCCCCCTCTCCTCCCCTCCTCTTTTCCCAGAAAGCAGGGTGACATGATGTATATGCTATGGAATACTCTGTTTCTTTCCTTAACTCTGTTTTTCAGCCATGACATCAGCTTTCTATACTTAATATATACTTGTAAACATCTTGACTTACTCGATTGCTTGTTTTTCAGCATCTTCTCTTTGACCAATGGACTCCGGAATGGTGTAACAGTCTCCTTCAGAGTAGTGATTTCAGAAGAACTGCTACTCCATGTAAAATGAAATTTAAATGTTCCTAAACATTCCTGAACATATGTTAATGATGCTTGATTTATTATTAATGCAGACTCCAGTGACAGAAAGCAAAATTCAGTGTATTGCCATTATTCTATTGACAAAAGAGGACAAAGTCAGAATATCTCACCAGTGATGAGACCCTTTAAACTTCTCAGAATCCTGAACCACGTTGAAAACTCAGGGCTATGTAGAGAAACATATATGGAGATAAGAAGTAGTCCTGGCTTCTAATTAGGCTTTTTTTTTTTAATAAACTTGTATAAAATTCTTGTCTTTTTCTGCAGAAATTTCCAGATTTTGAAGTGTGAAAAGGTCTCCATTTCTCAAAGAAACCTAGATGAACTCTGAGCAAATTCTCTTCCTTCATCAAAAGGAAATACCAATTGCCCCCAGCCCCAGAAAGCCAGCTCACAGAAGCTGTTTAAAGCCTTCATCCTCCCTAGCTTGCAGGATAGAGAGCTGGTGCTACCTGTGTTGAGAAGTAGCCATGCCAAGTCAGCTTACAGGCTCAAAAGGGAAGCTGCACTGCGCTGTGTAAGTTGTAGCTTAATGCCATATCTCCCGAAAGGGAACCAAGGAATGAAAACTATACAGACAGGGGAGCTTTTTCAAGTACCATGCCATACAAGTACCACATAACTCATTGTAAAACTTCACTACACAGCTGGTGGTAGAGGTGTCCAGGGAGCCTGCTCACACCTTCAGGAGCTGAGTTCACAAGGCAATTTTGGCAAGTAATTTGGAGGGGAGAAAATATGCTGAAAAATCCCCTGCCATTCACCTCTTATATGCACAGAAATTTTAGTCGCTGAACTTTCTCAGAGCTAAAACAGAACTGAAACATTTTATGGAAATAATCTTTCTATTCAGTCTTCATAAAAGTGGTCTGCGCTACCATGAAACACTTCCTATTTGCTCTCCTGCTCCCTAAGCCAGAGCTTCTCCAAGTTCCAGGGTCAGCATGTCATGAAATCACTTGCCATACCAGGGGCCACACAGGGGTCAAATTCTCCCTCACAGAGTTACCCTTCTAGCTCTAAGAGTATTCATCTTACAGTTTGACCAGACCTTGCTAGATCAATAGAACTGAGCTTTTCCTCACAGGGAGATATGTATGCTTTTATCTGCGGCTGAACTTTTTTTCAGTATTTCTGGGCTTATTTAGTTGGACAGAAAGTACCATGTCAAAAAGATGATAAACATTTAAAAGCAAACTTTTTGCTTTCATCACAGACTTTCTGCTTCAATTTTGGTGAGAGACTTGTGGCTCCATAGCTGTGTACACATAAGCACTTTTGACCTCTGTCCTTCCTCATAACTATATTAAAAGGCAAAAAGCTTTTACTTTTTTTCCCATGAGGAAGATTTTCTTCCCTTTGAAAATACTCCATCAAGATAAAATTTTCTTACATCAGTGGTTCAATACACTTTTACATCAACCTACTTCATTTTGTTTCCATGCCACTCTAAAGGGAGTAAGGATGGGAAAGTCAAAAGCTGATTTTAATAAATTAACAATATTGATTCTATCCTGTTTAAGCTTCTACATATACTACTTGGTATAGAATAACTGCAGGCTAAGAGAGTCTTCAGTGAAACTCTTAAAAAAGGAATGTAGATTTGAATTTTACAATGAGAGACTTTATATTTACACCAAAGCAGATAAAAGAGATGCTATCTGTAATGTGAACGCTTTAAAAAAAAAAAAAAAAAAAAAAAAAAAAAAAAAAACACAAAAAAAAAAAAANAAAAAAAAAAAAAAAAAAAAAAAAAAAAAAGAGAAAGCCTAAAGTAAACAAAGAGTAGTACAGGAATACAGGCAAGTGTTCAACAACACTGGAATTTGAAACCAAGATCACAATAATCAAAGAAAAATCCTTTCATATTCAATGAGGACTGCACATTCCCTGATCATTCCACCCATGCTTAAGAATAGCTTTAACCATGAGATCCCAGAGTTCCTTTTGCAGTGAATATCTTTTTTTGTGAAACCTAAACACAGACATTTAACTTCTTCTGGTAAGGTAAGGGGGGAAGAATAAACTAGATGGGTCAAATTCCCACTTTCTACTACCATCTGCTTTTGTGCAGAAAATCTCTTGAAGAGGAAAATATAGGAAAAAAAAATCATGTTGGACTTGAGGGACATCAAAATACGGGATAAATTTCCTCACACTCAAGTTAGTATTGATATCTCAGAATATATAATGCTTGAGTATTAGCCGACATTCAGGGCTTAGAAAGGAAATCTTTCTGTAAGGGTCAATTGCAGCAAAGTCATACCAAAATGGTAGATGTTCAGGACTTAACCCACAGTCTGGCTAGGACTTCTGCTATTGCTGAGGTTGGATTACAATCTCCAACTCCTTTGTGTCCTTCTTCAAACATGTACTTTCCTAAAACATACAATCTCAGAGTTCTTAGAAAGTCAGATCTACGTGGTAGTTTGTCTCAGCAGCAGTATTTCTATCTGTACTTCTGTTCATGAGACGCACATTGACCCTTTATAAAATTGCATTATGTTGAAGTTGTAATAAAGCAATAACTGAGGGTTTTTTACCCCTTGACCACTATAACAGAGATAATTTGTTTATTGTGTTCTATCTGTGTTTTCTGTAGTAAGCAGTTATTTCAACCTCAATAGATAGTTGAGTTGGAGATCTGTAGCTGTAAGAAAAAAGCTAAAATTTAAACCTCAGGAGGCAGCTCACTCAGGGAAGTCTTTTACTACTCAACAGTGACACCTTTTGATATTCAGCAGAATATTGCTGATAACCTTCAAAGATAATTTAATGCAGTCTGCAGGACATAGTTCTATAGTTAGTGCAGTGTCTCCCAAAGGAACTGGGTTTTTGTTCTTGGTTTGTTCAGGAAAAAGCAGCTCAGCATCTAACATATTGTTCCAATATGAGAGGCTCAGGAAATGAAAAAGTTTATAGGGGAACAGCTCTGAACATTGAATCTCTGTCTTCAGAAAATGCTAGTATTTTGAAAGAGGCTTTTGTCACAAAATTGGAAAGTTTTAAAATTGTCACAAAATGAAAAGTGTAAAAAAAGACATTTTCTCAGCTTTGAGCTTTTCCTCTGAAATGTTAATATTTTGAACATGAATGTTAAAATTGATATCTCCCTTGGAAAATTTTGCTTTCATTGAGACCCTAGTTTTGTGAGAATATTTTATTAGCAAACTTTTCATACGCGTAGCTTCTACAAAGAACTATACCCAAATGTCAGCAAGGAATCTGACTACTTACACATCCAGTTAAACAGAATTTGTAACAACCACAACTCCATTTATTAACTCTTCAGGAAGTTACTATACGGCATATGAGAATTAAGTTTTCAAAAATGTGAAAGAGCTGAAAGAATGAACTAAAAGGAAACTAGACCTTTGATAAGTAACCTTCTTCATCCAGCAGGATATTGAATATGGCCTACCTTTCTGGTAGCTGGATAGCTGGCTACGAGACTGTATTTGGAACACAGCCATTAAGAGTTTAAATAATCATGTTTTCTGGGCCAAATAGTAAGTGTTAGAACAAGAATTTTTGGTTCATATCTCTGTCTATAACAGATGTTGATTGGCTAGCTGAAATTTGTTCATGCATTTTATGAGTAAGTGCATCCTTTTGCCAATTTAACAGAAGCATTTGTGAGAAATCCAAATACATACATTTCTGCTGGAGCTCTAGTAATATTCTTCTTATTGGACAAGTTCATTAGTGAAATAGCTGTAGATCAATTGAAAATAGCTTGGCATTTAAGTATCCTCCACTACCAGCAATTAGAATTAAAGAATAACAAGGTCTTTAAGGAAAATCTCTAGGGACCGTAGCATAAATAGTAGATATATTAACAAAGAGTTAAATCCTTGCTAATTCATTCTCAAGACACTGGAATGACTTAACTGTGATGAAGTTTAATAAATGAGTGCCAATAATAGATTGTAAATTGGAAGGATTATTTCAAAAAAAAAAAAAAAACTGCACAAAGAGAGTGTAACACAGTAGAAGAAAAAGAGCTAACCTACAGAAAGGAAAATCTGAAAGGCTGTAGGGAAGGTTTAGGAGCAACAGTGTCATTAAGGGCACAGTTTTATGTGTACCATCATCTTATAAGTGAAGCCTTAAACAATGCCTATCTACGAAAAGTTGATACTCCGTTGTAAGAAATCAGACGTTACTTTTGTTTAGTAGTAGAGAAATTCCTGATACTAAAAGTCTGGGATGCATGCTATGTCTACAAACCATAACAAAACCCTGCTGACCAGGCTTTGTCATACGTCTTAGAAAGTAAGCAAAACAAACAAACAAAATAATAATAATAATAATAAACTTGAAGANATAAAACCATGTCAGACATGAAAAAAACTAAATCCCAGACCTCAGAAAGATGAGTGAAATGTTTCTTATTTGTGGGCAGTGAAACTCACCAATTAAATGGTGATGGGGTTATTCACTGAAATAAATAGAGAAAGGTTTTTTGGAAAATATTAAGCCTCAGACTCTACACATGGGGACATCTGAGTAGAGCCGGGAATATTTTAATGGCAATTTGTGGAAACACATCTTAGCACCCTATCTATTTTCAGGGGCTTTTGTAAAGAGTTAAAAGGATAACTGATTTTATTTGCAAGTTATTTATCTGGAAGTGGATACATTTCATTCTTCTAACTGAAATAAAATCACCTTCATATAACAGCTTTTGAGTAAAATCCCAGAGACTGATCTTTTGGTTGTCTTTTAAGAAGAGACATTTAAGTTTACTTAAAGGCATTAGGGTGTCAAAGAGGGCGCACAGCAAGATTGCTACTCTGCTTGCTACTCTGGACTTCAAGAGAGCAGACTTCAGCTTCCTCAGGGATCTGTTTGGCAGGGTGCCATGTGATAAAGCCCTGGAGGGAAGAGGGGTCCAAGGAAGCTGGTCTGTATTCAAGGACCATCTCCTCCAAGCCCAGGAGCAGTGTATCCCAAGAAAGAGAAAGGCAGGCAAGAAAGCCAGGAGGCCTCCAGGGATGAACAAGTTGCTCCTGGACTTACTTCAGTGAAAAAAGAATGTCCATAGGGAATGGAAGCAAGAACAGGGTAGTTGGGAGGAATACAAAGACATTGTCCGAGCAACCAGGGATCAGGTGAGGAAAGCTAAAGCTCAAATTGAATTAAATCTAGCCAAGAACATATAGGGGAACAAGAAGAATTTGTATAGGTATATCAATGATAAAAGGAAGGCTAGAGAAGATGTGGGTCCTCTCTGGAAGGAAGCTGGAGAGCTGGTCATGAGTGATATGGGGAAAGCTGAGGTTCTCAATGGTTTCTTTGTGTCAGTCATCACCAGAAAGGGCTCTAGCCACACCACCAATATTGTGCAGAGCAAAGGTAAGAACTGGGAGAATGAAGATCCACTCACTTTAAGAGAAGATCATGTTCGAGACCATCTGAAGAACCTGAAGGTGCACAAGTCTATGGGACCTGATGGGATCCATCTACGGGTCCTGAGGGAACTGGCGGATGAAGTTGCCAAGACACTGTCCATCATATTTGAATGGTCATGGCAGTTTGGTGAAGTTCCCACTGATTGGAAAAAGGGAAACATCACCCCCATTTTCAAAATGGGAAAAAAGGAAGATCTGGCAAATCACAGGCCAGTCAGTCTCATCTCTGTTCCTCGCAAGATCATGGAGCAGATCCTCCTGAAGGATCTACTAAAGCATATGGAAAATGAAAATGAGGTGATTGGTGGCAACCAGCATGGTTTCACCAAGGGCAAGTCGTGCCTGGCAAACTTGGTGGCCTTTTGTGATGGAGTAACAGCATCAGTGGATAAGGTTTGATGGATGGACCACTCACTGGAGAAGGAACCGGCTGGATGGTTCCACCCAGAGGGTTATGGTCAATGGCTCAATGTCGAAATGGAGACCAGTGCCGAGTGGCGTCCCTCAGGGATCAGTACTGGGACCAGTGCTATTTAGCATCTTTGTTGGTGACATGGACAGTGGGATCGAGTGCACCCTCAGCAAGTTTGTGGACAACACCAAGCTGTGTGGTGCCATTGACATGCTAGAAGGAAGGGATGCCATCCAGAGGGACCTGGACAGGCTGGAGAGGTGGGCCCATGCCAACCTCATGAAGTTCAACAAGACCAAGTGTAAGACCAAGTGTAACCTGATAGTGGCCTTCCAGTACCTGTAGGGGGCCGGCAGGAACGCCGGGGGTGGGGAGGGGACTATTTATAGGGGCATGTAGTGACAGGACAAGGGATAATAGCCACAAACTGGAAGAGGGGAGATTTAGGCTAGATATTAGGCAGAAATTCTTTGCTGTGAGGGTGTTGAGACATTGGAACAGGTTCCCCAGAAAGGCTGTGGATGTCCCCTCCCTAGAAGTGTTTAAGACCAGGCTGGACGAGGCTCTTAGCCACCTGATCTAGTGGGAGATGTCCCTGCCCATGGCAGGGGTGTTGGAACTAGATGATCTTTAAGGTCCCTTCAAACCCAAACCATTCTGCATTTCTATGATTACTCTTACCTGTTTTCTGCTCATGTAGCTAAATTTTGCTTATTGAGTAGAATCTATCAATATGAAATCTTATATGCACGGAATAGAAACTCACATACAGAGGAGAGAAAGATAAATTTACCAAGCAAATAGAACACAACATGATACTTGTAATCAAATGGACTCACAAGTAGAGACTAAGTAATCTGATACTACTGGAAACTAAAGGCATGTAAAAGCCAGTGATTATATCTTTAGTAATAGGTATTACCCTTCCTTACTTGTCATCTGCTGACTTACACATCTGATAAGATGAGATTAGGGATGTGTTGGTTTTGTGTTTTTTATTAGTAGTATTATTATTTGTTCTTTTTTTTTTGTTTTTAATTAGTTACAGAAACACAGACTCCTGTCTATAAAATAATTTATCAACTTTTCAAAATATCTCTTTAAATTTGAAAACATAATGTTTTATCAGCTGAGTCTTAGGGTGGATTTTGTCCTCCCTAACTCTAGACAATTAAAAATTAAGCAACTAGTCTAAGCTAGCCATCTGGGCTGCATTTATAGCTGGCAGAGAGACAAGCAGCCAGGCAGAGGGAATGGCACTTCTAGAGAGATTTTTCCTGACATCTCTTTTTTTTCTATTAGTCCTTAGATAAGACGGCTCTGTATAACTCTGCCTATCTCCTTCTTTTGATTCTAGCAGAAACCTAAATAACTAATTGTATTTCTGTTTTAGATGGTTACAGCTATGTGCAAGGAATTTCCAGACTAAATATATATATATCTCCGTCATTACTCTTGGCACTTTTATAATCAAACTTCTGTTCTTCGTTAAAGGACAAATAATTTTTGTTTATTTAAATTGCATAAGTGGAGAAGACAAATATGAGTCGTACAACTTCTTTTACCCCAGGAAGCACATATATCTCTCTCTTGCTCTTTCTAAATGAAATCTGTGATAAGGCAAGATAAATCTAGGCATGGGAGATTCCGTGTTTATTGAGTTCCCATTGTTTTGGATTTACCATAAGAGTGTTGACACACATTGTTTCTTGGCTAACAGACAAGATATAACACCTGCTGTTCCTTCAAGATCAATAATACACTTTTAAATAAAATACAGTAAGGCCAACCTTTCATTTTGAAACTTGAAATACGCATTTTTATCCTAGAAATCCATAAATATCAAAAGGGTTGTTTTAAAAAAATCCACCCTTTTCTTGATTTTAAAGAGGTCTTGATGATATGGAAGAACAACCACCCTGTTATTGATGAACAAGAGATAAAATAGTAATATTACTACATTTTCTTGAAATCTTTAAAGTTTTATAAATTGTCCATGGATTTTTGTGAACCAAGGTCACTCTCTCTCTTTTCATTCTTTTAATTATCTAGTTCCAGCCTGATACACTAGCTTTACTAATTGGGCACAGAGAAATCCCTTATTGGTGAAGACAGAAAAGGACTATGAATAGTGTGTAGGAGTCTGCTGTAAATCAAAGAAGAGTAACTGAAGGAAAGCCAAACAACTGTACCCCTCCGAGCTGCAAGTGTAGAAGTAAAGCAGTGCCTTGTTGGACGGAGACATAAGTGGCCAGCACGTAGTTATACGTGTCATTGACCTTTCCCTGATAGATTCTGCTGTGAAGAGAACCAAATTTAGACTCACACCTGCCCTTAATTTCTTGGGGGAAGGAAGATTTCGTGCACTAACTTAAGCTTTGGGGACTATAGGTGTTGAATATAGTGCTATTCATCTTTTTTCCCATACCCCCAAGAAGTATGTACATACTTTCTGAAAGACCACCAAGGGAATTAATTTTCCCGTCTGTAGTTTAGCATTTTCATGCACATTTGATAGGTGTAATGCATATAGTGAATTCTAAAGCTCTGTCATTCTCTATTTCATAGCATAAGAGATGTGCATATCTGTACCAATCCTGATTTTGATTTTTCACTCCTTCTTTCCCAGCACCCTTAAATGTTCTCCAAGGCTGGCCCTGATGCTTCTCCTTTAAATTATGGCTTGTCCTTCAAATAACCTTCCACCTCAGACCTTCCGTTTTGGCTTTGGATGGTCATGTTAAGCCATTTGTCTTCTCTCCTTACCAATTTTCTATAAAAAAAAAAAAAATATTTGTTCATCACTCCTTCCATTTCCCTTTGTCTTAATGAATCTCTACAATTTATACATCAATATATATTTCCTTTTCTTCTGGCTCTAGATCATTTTTCCTAATGCTCAAAGGCCAGAGATATTCAGTAACAATCTCTGTTTTTCTTATGCTATGTTTAATCCATGGTAACAAGAGGTAACCACTTAAAAAATAAAACATGTGACTAGCAAACCAATA
Organism: Alectura lathami; assembly: GCA_013399715.1. Taxonomy (NCBI): domain Eukaryota; kingdom Metazoa; phylum Chordata; class Aves; order Galliformes; family Megapodiidae; genus Alectura; species Alectura lathami. The sequence goes on along the minus strand of VXAV01004904.1, from coordinate 54,385 downwards.
TTGTCCTTAAAGCAGAAGGAGCTTAAACACAAATTATTTCATAAATGCTTGACACTTTTTCACCAAGATATTACAAAAGCAAAGGAATCCCATAAAATCAACAAGATTTCAAAAATTACATGGAGAAAAATATCTCAGGCTTCCAAAGAAAACAGAAAAGTTTTGTAGGAGAAAAGACAAGAAGACATTATGTTGCAGTCTTCCTTCTAGGTGTATATATATATATATATAACTTCAATTTCATATGCATTAAAGTTATTTGGTTTTGTTTGAGAGACATGAAACTGAAAATTGTTATCATTTTATTGCTAAAAATCCCATGACATTGTGCACAAAATTTCCTTAATGTTCTGGTAAAATACTTGAAGGGAGATGATAGTCCATCTACTCGACATTTATTTTACACTTTTGTTTAGTTAAATTTCTTCCTGTGTCACACTATATCGTGACATTGTATGTTGCATTTCATTGTATGGTATTTTGTATTACATGCTAGGATTTACATCCAATTATTCCCAGCTTCTGTCACATCCAGTGTTTAGAAGAAAATAATAATACAAAAAAATACACACTTGGGGCTATGAGGAAGCAAATGTATACATTATACATTTAGGCACAGGGCTGTCCAAAGCTGTTACAGTTACTCTCTGTCCTGGTAGGAAACAATTAGCACTATTGCTGTTCACAAGATCTCCAACTCCAGAAACATCACCTTTTGTGATAGTATGATGTAACTGAAAAGTGTTAGGTAAACAGTAACCAGTTCCATGCTGGATACTGGTACCCATATGGCTACATCTTTTAAACACATTCTTTAAGATGGTGTTGGCTCAGGTCAACCAGCACTCTACAGACAGCTAGAGGTAACGGAGATCAAACAGCAAGGCATTCATAGGTAAAAGGCAGCAAAAGCAAAAGCCAGAAGCCAAAAGCCAAGATCCAAAAAGCCAGAAGCCAGAAAGGCCAAACGAACGTTTATTGCGCAGTTACAGTTGCTTATATAGCATTAGCTTTGTGACTAAATATATCTTGCGTTTTCATTAGCTTATAATAGCGTCACTCATTAAGCTCTAACCTATGACTTATCCTCTAATTATAATATGTTCCTGCCCTACCCGAATGCTAGCTCCTTATCTTGTTGTGCAGGAATGTCCTTGAGAAAGCTGGACTGTTCACAAGCTTGGGTTGCTCACAAGTCCATTGCTCTGTAAGAAATGCTCTGCAACACAGAGGCATGAACTGGAGACCAATGCTGATAGGCAGTTTTCATGCAGCCATTTGCTCTAGAGAGTAAGAGTGGACATGACGTTGCATCATGGAACAGTCCCAGCACATTTAACATCTTCTAATTCAATAATGAATGCGTACTGAAAAAGATCAGAAATTCAATCCTACTATAATTAAATTTCAGTAATATTTAAAAATATGAAGCTAGCTCAGTATTAGGAAATAAAATAAGAAAATTTTCTGATTTTTTTTTTTTAATTTCTAGAAGCATAAGGCTATTTCACTTTTTTTTTCTTGAGCCTTACATGCTTTCTTTCAAGAGGTTTTTAATAAATTCAATAATTTTGTGCAAAATTCTTCCAGAAGAGTGAGTATTTCTTTCACACTTCTTTTCCTATTTTGTTTTGTTTTCACTCAGTAAAGAAGAAGCAAGTATCATTAAACAAAATATTTTAAGGTGGTCAGCTCCAGGACAAAATAATTGTAACAAACCACATTTTGGAGAAAGTATTATCANGCTCAGTATTAGGAAATAAAATAAGAAAATTTTCTGATTTTTTTTTTTTAATTTCTAGAAGCATAAGGCTATTTCACTTTTTTTTTCTTGAGCCTTACATGCTTTCTTTCAAGAGGTTTTTAATAAATTCAATAATTTTGTGCAAAATTCTTCCAGAAGAGTGAGTATTTCTTTCACACTTCTTTTCCTATTTTGTTTTGTTTTCACTCAGTAAAGAAGAAGCAAGTATCATTAAACAAAATATTTTAAGGTGGTCAGCTCCAGGACAAAATAATTGTAACAAACCACATTTTGGAGAAAGTATTATCATCTCTCTCTTACT
>VXAV01004904.1:37473-51617 GCA_013399715.1 Alectura lathami | reverse complement strand
CTCCTTTTAGCAGATAGTTTAGCAGTTATCTAGATAATTTACTGATTTTTCCATTTCCTTTACCATCATCTTCAAATAAAAAAGATTTTATATTAACCCAGTTTAGGCCTGTGACAAAAGTTTGGTGAAACCATGAGAATGAAAGTAAGAAAAAGACATCAGATGTTATCATACCAAGCTTGAGATGATTCTTAAACTGTTTGGTGTGAATGAATGATGAGTGAATCTTATAAAGCGTGTCCTGACTAAAATAAAAATAAAAATAAAATAAAATAATAATAAAAAAAAGGTAATATATATGCTTGTCTGAATGAATCCTCTCTTTTTTGTTATTGTTGTTGTAGGAATGAAATTTAGACAATGCTTGATCTGCCTTAGCACCTTTTGGCCTGAACTTCAGAGTGATAAAAACTGCCACTTTTATGGTATTTCTGTGCTTCTAGTCCCTGTAAAGAGGGGGAAAATAGTTAGCAGATTTATTTTTAGTTTTGGGCAAAGGTTGAGAACACTTTTCCCATTCTACCTTAAAAACAGAAAGTCAGATCCAATAGCAGAACAGTGACAATATCTTTCAGGTTGAGCCTCTCGGCTCCCAAGAGGAGAAAATATCCCCCCTCTTTTGCAGAAGCCAGGAAGAATGAATAGAGGTTCCAGTAATAAATATAGACACAGAGATATCTGGTTCCTTTTCTGTCTCAGAAGCTATCAAGAAAATTTAATCAGGCTTTTCTTTTCCAGTCAATCCACAGATTATTTTAATACTTTCACATTCTGTATTGAAATTCTGTTACCCTTGTCTGTTGTTTGTCTTTTTTTTTTCTTTTTTTTTTTTTCCATNTTTTTAGTCTTTTTTTTTTTTTTTTTTTTTTTTTTTTTTTGCCTGATGGCTGCATGCAGTCATTGCTAAACAATTTGTTAAAGTGTTATATTTTTAGAAAGGTCTGTTCACTTACCATCTAATGGTAATGCCATTTTGCAGGGTTTATAAGGAAAGAACATATTCATTATGAGAAAAAATCAAATGAATTGTGAAATATAATCATGTTTCCATCCCTTCGCTCTGCCTCCTTATCCTGTTTTAGGCAGAGAAAAAATAACATACACCAACTAGAATTTTACTGTATATAGAGCTAGTCTGGTGTTTTCTTCCCTACACTAAATTATGTAGTGCTTCTGCAGAAAGTGTGTACAAGAGCTGAATGTAAATCAGGAACAATACAAAGATCATGGAACTAAAAGGCAACCATTCCTCTCTAAAGCTGTGCTGATATAGGGCATGTTAGGGTGCCCACCTTATAAGTTCAGAGTCTACTATAGTATCTCAGATACCTGTGCCTGATAACAAGGAATTTAAAATGGCTCCTAACCTTTACGTGAAATAGCTGACACAGACCTGAGTGAATGTGGCAAACAAAAAGGGTGACATTGTACTGCTGGAGAGGGAAAGAAGATTTATGTATTAAAGAAATAAGTCTATTGTAAAAGTCAACCTTCTGATTTTCTGTGTAGCTTTTAAATACATGGCAATCTAGCAATCTGTATTTTCTGCTCTAGCCTGTGAGGGAGGGAGAGAAATCTCCTTCCTCTGAACTGCAAAGTAAATAGCTGCAGCAAAAGAGAATCATACTACATAAAGTTTCAATAGATTTAACTGATTCTTAATTTTAGCTCCTATCTTCTATCCTGCCAACCTTTTTCACTGCTCCCTTGTTTATCATGTGCTTGTTAAAAACACAACTAAAGTCACTTGTTGAACTAATTGCTGGTTTTTACATACTGTAATGGCTTTTACTGCCAGTCTTTACTATCACTCAGATGATACACAATGCTTGTCTTACAGCATTTAACACAAAACAAAACAGACTACAAATCAAAGTCAGAAAATCCTCTAAGATTTTCTCTGTACTCCACATCGAAAGCCTATTGCAGCTATTTTAAGAATTATGCTAAAATCTTAGAAAAACCTTCCATGACCTTCTGAATCTATAGTTATTTATGGAGCTTGGAACAAACAGCATTAAAATTAAATTGTGTTTGGCTGATTGATCTTTAAATCATACATTTAGTACAACAGCCTTTCCACTGGAACTTACATAAAGAGTGAAACAAAAGTATAAAGCACAGCCCTAGATAATATGTGTAAGGCTATTCTACACTTTTGTCAAGTAAGCTCTAACACAAACTCACACAAATGCTACATAACTTGCTGAGAAGTCAATTACTGGCCTTCAAAAAAAAGAAAAAAATCTTTGATTCTTAATGCTTTTACAACCTTCTGCTACTTTGATTAAATGGTTATTGTAAAAAAGCACTCAGCCTACTTTCTCACATTACCTATAAACAAATATTATTTCTTCTTGTTCATGGGAGAGCTGTGAAATTGAGTGCGTGACTTTTAGTGAAAACTGACCCTTGTGCCTGTTCTGAGCAATCTTCTACTTGCATGCACATGGAACCATCTTTTTAACTCTAGTTATGGCAGACCCAATGTTTATAAGAGTAAATTATGGTTAAGAATTCCCAATGCTAATCTTGTAGTAGTAGAAATCCAAAGAGTTCTCCATCAGCTCTGTAAGGTACAAGATAATGGTTCTGGTGAGTGCAAGCATGTTAGTCTATTTATCATGAACTGGTGATGAGCAGCACTTAAAATGTCCTTCTCAGTTACAATTTTCTCTAGGATCTAGGGCAGCATGTTCCCGCATACAAACTTAGGCAAGCTGAGTTGAGATGTTGTAAATATACGACATCCACATTTAGCATCTTAGTTAAGGCCAGGTGTAGACTTACCCATTACAATACCTAATCTGATTCTTGGGTTGCCTAAATCAGGAGGTTACTGGCATCAATAAAATTGAAAGAAAAAGAGGACTTCTCCAAGGTCAGTCCCACCAACTTACAGTGTTTCTCATCATCTTATATTTACAATGTTTGCATTTTTCAGTATGCATAAAAACTATGGCCCGTGTTGCTTAAGTTAACAGAATTGCAAACCTTTGATACAGAGATAGCTGAATGCAGTGTAAAATGAAAGATTTAATCCATGTGTTTTGAAGACATGGCATTACTTATGAAATTGCCAGAGAATGGAGACAAAAGTTCCAGGGTTTTGTGGGAAAGCATTTGTTCTCCTAGTCACATTCACTCCAGGGATATGCGTGTATGAGATTGATCCAGTGATTTCTGATATATCACAGCAGGAGCAGTGATCCATATAACCAATTATTCCTGTACCTTTTCTGACACGGTGAATCATGTAAGTTTCTTTTCTTCAGGTGATAATTTCGTTGCTGCTTTACTTTGTGAATTTATTTCTTTATTGTTTCACTTAGCTGAACCTTGTGTGGCACGCATTCATTTATGTTAGGTAATGAGGTGGAGATTCAGGGTTATAAAGAGGAATTAACACAGACAAAATTGCAACTGTATTATAGTACTTCCATCTGATTTACTGTAACTGAAAATTTACACATTCTCATTTCAATTAAGTGTAATGGTCAAAATAAATGTAAAATCTTTCATTCTCACCCGAAGATTGCAATAAATAAAGATACCATTACTTCTTTCAGACTCCATAACACTTAGTGTAAAACATTTACTTCTGTTCAACGTTTATAACCTTGTTTTTATCACCTTATTTGATAAATATCAGTCTAAATAAAACAAATGGAGCAGTTTCATTTTATCAGCTAGGATTAAGACAATATATATGTATGCACACAACCCACATAACAGTCCTGCTTAAAACATAACATTGTTTAAAGCAGGACTGAAAATATTGGTTTTTTTTCTGAGACTCTTCAAGTCACTACAAACTTTCTAGTAAAACTCAGTCTGAAAACTCAAAACTACATGCATGTTTATGAGTCAACAAAGGATTTGGGGGGCCAACATAAATTTTCTGTTCAGTAATTCAAGAATTATTCTGATACTGGCAATTTGCATCTTTTCCTGTTCAACCACATCTTAAATGACAAACAAATTTGGACGTTAGATGCCTTGTAAAACTGCATTAAGGAAATGTTGGGATATTTTGTTTTTAAATGCACTTACATTGGTATAACTTTTGAATATGGTAGTGTTCTTCTTCAAAAATATTTTTTCAACAAGTCATCATCTTCCTTCTGAAAGAAACATTGCAAAGCCTACTTTAGAGCTCAAAATTGCACCATCCATCCTCAGTAGGTATTTATTTCCCTTCAAATAAAAACAATGAGATAGCACTGCTTCTATTCTCCCTCTAAATAAGCTACATTTTATTTTTCTTGCTTGTAATTCTCAGATGCATTTCCAAACATTTAATTCTTTGGTTTTCTTATTCTTTAGGAAGAACTAACTCTCAAGTGAGAGCAAGTTTCTGCAGGCAGTGAATTAGGCCCATCTATTAGCTGTGTACCTGATTTTCTATGGCAGCTCTAAAAGATTTGCAATATTTAAAATAGGTAAGCCACTTCATTATGATGAGCTATTCGTGTACCACACAGTCCTTTCATTCTATTTGACAAGAAGGTGAAGAAAATATCAGTCACTTAAGGCTTTACATTTTGTTTTGCTTTAATCTTTTAAATGAAACTGTATTCATAAAAGCATGTACTTTGGATTCCATGAAAAGGGAAGCAGGTAATTCACATCACACAAGCTTTGATGTTTTAATTAAGATATAGCTAGGAGTTAGGAGATTAATATTTTCTTTCTGACTCTACTGATTAAATACAGATGCTGAAGTATCAGTGTCTCAGACTGAATTCTGCTCAGTTATTCCCGTAAACATTGGTGGTATCCATGAAGAACTGCCCTGAGGAACAATTTTTCCCTGCTTCAGAAAAGCATCAGAGCATCACTTACACTGATGGATGATTCTAAGACTTCTAAATGGAAAAGGTAAGCAATTGATAATTATAGAGGATCTTGCAAACCCTTGTCAACTATATTTTGGAGATCTGAAGACAAATAAGACTTAATTCTTCCTCAGACTTCAAACCTTCTCTGTAAATATCAGAAAACACAGCCACCTTTTCTATAGCTGTCAGAAAAACATTTTATTAACTGTAGCACAACTGAGTTTGAACATTTGAAGATTTTCACAAGATCAGGGTCCCCAGTTCATGTCTATGTGGCCCCTCCCAAGCAAACAGGTTAGAAGACATGCTTCTCCCACTGTATTTCATGTTGCTGCGGCCTCACCTTGTATACTGTGTGCAGTTCTGGGCTCCTCATTATAACGGGGATGTTAAGATACTTGAAAGTGGCCAGGGGAGGTCAACAAAGCTGGTAAAAGGGCTGGAAGGTGTGGCCTATGAGGAGATGCTGAGGACACTTGGCTTTTCTAGTCTGGAGAACAGAAGGCTGAGAGGTACCTCGTTGCTCTCTAGCTTCCTGAAGAATGGAGAGGAAGGTGTCCGGTAACCAGTGACAGTATGCAAGGGAATGGCACAAAGCTGCACCAGAGGATGTTCAGACAGGACATCAGGAGAAAATGATTTACCATGAAGGTGGTCAAACACTGGAATAGGCTTCCTAGGTTGCAGACTGATGCTCCATGCGTGTCGGTGTTTGAGAAACATTTGGGCAATGCCCTCATTAATGTGCTTTAAGTTTTTGTTAGCCCTGAAGTGGTCAGGCAGGTGTAATATTTGATCCCTGTAGGCCCCTTCCATTCGGTATACTATAAGATATACTTGCTGAGGTTGAGATTAGATGAATGTTTGAAAATTGTCATGGTTTTTGCTGGGCTAGAGTTAATTTTACTGTAGAGGCACATATGGTTTCTATGTTGTTTTGTTGTTGTTGTTGTTGTTTGTTTGTTTGTTAGTTTGATGAAAATGGTGGTGATAATACACCATAGTTTTAGTTGTTGCAGAGCAGTGCTTGCACAGAGCCAAGGACTTTTCTTCTCCTGCTGCCCTGCCAGCAAGGAGCTGAGGGTGCACAAGGAGATGTGAGGGGACACAGCCAGGACAGCTGACCCAAACTGGCCAAAGACAGATGCCATATCATATGATATTGTGCTCATCAATAAAATCTGGTGTAAAGAAGGAGGAAGAGGGATGTTCAGAGTGATGGCATTTGTCTTCACAAGAAAACGTTATGCATGATGAGCTGATGAAAATTATTGAAAGAATCCTTTGTTTTGTTTTGCTTGTATGCACAACTTTAGTTTTACCCAGTGAACTATCTTTATCTCAACCCGTGAGTTCTTGCACTTTGATCCTCTCTATCATCCCACCAAGGGACAGTGAGCAAGTGGCTATGTGGTATTTAGCTGCCTGCCAGTATTAAACCTCAAAAACAATAACACCTAATTGGGAAGTGTTTCCTACACTTGCCCCAGAGTACTTTTTCAAAACATTTCCACCTCTTATAATGAGAGATAATCCACAGGACATCTTTATTTTTCCAGATTATTCTGCATATCTTCATAAAATGTAAAATCAATAATCAATTAATAAGGCTTGCAATGAAAACATTAGCGGACTACAGCTTTGCTGATTCTTGCACTCTCTAGCAGATTATCCCTATAGAACTAATGGGAAAATTCTGTTTCTGTTGAATAAAAGATGCAGTGAGACTGAAATTTTAGAAGAGCTGAACTGGAAGTTTAGAATCTGTGTAATAAAAAACCCATCTCCCCCCTCTTGGAAACACTGTTTATAAATAAATAAATGAACAAACAATTCTTAATCTTACTTTGAAGACTTTATATCAGGCTCTAGAGACCAACCAGGCAGCTTTCCAAAATAATTTTTACAGTCAGCACATAGAAAAGAGTCTATCAGTAACAAAAGGGAAAAGAGCAAATTCAGCTAAATTGAAACAGTCTTAGAAAAAAAGGAAGACAACAATGATGATTAAGAAGAAAAGTGGACATATGGGCACCTTAATCTATTGCTAAAGAATATTAATCAAATACAAATAATTAACCTGGTTAAAAGCACAAGAAGAAATTATATTGTAAATTTTATCTATCTATCATGAAATCATCTGAGTTGGAAGGAAAATTTAAAGGTCATCTAATCCAACTCCCCTGCAGTGAACAGGAACATCTACAGCTAGATCAGGTGGCTCAGAGCCCTGTCCAGCCTGGCCTTAAAGGTCTCCAGGGATGAGGCATCCACCACCTCTCTGGGGAACCTGTTCCAGTGCTTCACCAACCTTATTGTAAAAAACTTTTTCCTTACATCCAGTCTAAATCTCCCCTCTCTCAATTTGAAACCATTTCCCCTAGTCCTATCAGAACAGGCCCTGCGAAAAGGTCTGTCCCCTTCTATCTCACAGCACCCCTTCAGATACTGAAAGGCTGCTATCAGGTCTCCATGGAGCTTTCTCTTCTCCAGGCTGAACAGCCCCAACTCTCTCAGCCTGTCCTCACAGGGGAGGTGTTCCAGCCCTTGAATCATTTTTGTGGCTGTCCTCTGGACACTGCCCAACAGGTCCATGTCCCTCCGGTACTGAGGACTCCACATCTGGATGCAGCACTCCAGGTGGGGTCTCACTAGTGCAGAGCAGAGGGGCAGGATCACCTCCCTTGCCCTGCTGGCCACGCTTCTTTGGATGCAGCCCAGGATACAGCTGGCTTTCTGGCCTGCGAGGGCACACTGCTGGCTCCTGTCCAGCTTGTCATTCACCAGTAGCCCCAGGTCCCTTTTGGGAAGGCTCTGCTCAATCCCTTCATCCCCCAGCTTGTACTGATAGCGAGGGTTGCCGTGACCCAGACACAAGACCTCGCATTTCACTTTGAAGAAATTCATGAGATTCTCCTGGTCCCACTGTTCCAGCCTGTCTTTGCCTCTCTGGATGGCATCCCATCCCTCAGGCATATTAACTGCACCACACAGCTTGGTGTCACCCACATACGTGCTGAGGGTGCACTTGATCCCACTGTCCATTTCAATGAAGATTATCGATCCCAGAACGGACCCCTGAGGGACATCACTTGTCACTGATCTCCATCCAGACATTGAGCCATTGACCACTACTCTCTGGAAGTGATCTAGCAACCAGTTCCTCATCCACCGAAGAGTCCACCCATCAAATCCATCTCTTTCTAGTTTAGAGAGAAGGATGTTATGGGGGACCATGTCAAAGGCCTTGCTGAAGTCCAGACAGATGACATCAGTGGCTCTTTCCTTGTCCACCAACACAGTTACGACATCATGGAAGGCCATTAGGTTGGTCAGGCAGGAGCTGCCCTTGTTGAAGCCATGCTGATTTTCTTGCATCACCTCCCTGTCTTCCATGTGCTTTAGCATAGTTTCCAGGAGGATCTGTTTCATGATCTTCCCCAGCACAGAGGTGAGGCTGACAGATCATTCTGCACCTATCTGCACCTGGGCTGTTGGGAGCACATTCAATGGGGATAGTTTTGTTTTTTTTTTTCCTAGTGGTCCATGTATTTTCAAATCAACACCTTTTCAAATAAGGCATTGCTGGGGAGAGCAAAGGAGAAGGGAACAGCAGGGGACAGTCAATACAAAATACCATCATTTTCAAAATGTCTAAGGCTCAGGGGAAAAACTGACTTACCTGAGCTTAGTGAAAGCCTAAAGAGGCATAAAATGTGTCCTGTTAGATGACACTACCCTGGAGTGCCTGAGGAAGCTTTTTAGAGAGCCATCCCCTGATGAAAACTATACTTTTTTTGATAAATCACACTTCACTTAGATGAAGTTTGTCAAGAATTGTCCTTCTGTTGAGCAAAGGTTACAGGCTTCATGTTGTAAATAGAAGAAACTGCAAAATTTCCACAAGTCCAGAATTTTTTAAAGGGGAAAACTCCATTCAAATCTTCATTCTTCTGGTTATATACTTCTATTATTTTCTCTTCAGCCCTACTGCTGTAATATGTAATCATATGTAAATTAAGGCTAGCAGATGAAACTATAAAGGAAATCAAATACAGAATCTGGTTACCATCAGGACAGTTTCTATTCTTCTTGAAAACAGGCAGAATTTTATCTTAGCTAAATATAACTCATAAACTTCCTAAAAAGCCCTATACATTTATATGCTCTATAGTTGTTCTGTCACCTCTGTCACACAGATAGGGGAATATGTTGGCGGTCACTACTGTTCTTTAGCCTCTCAGTAGGGTTTCTCTCTCACAGAAACCAAGCGATGTTGTATGCAGGGATTTCATCTGCTTTAGATGCCATAAGGCAGACATAGTCAAAGATGACGTTACATTTGTAGTGCCATAGACTAGGTCACCTAACCAGATATCTCATATTCATCTGCTGTGACTGGGTTTATGGTAAAGATCTCTCCTATCTGCATGGAAATTCTCTTCACTCCTCAGGAAATAGTCAATGAACATTCACCAGCTTTCTGTGGAAGGAAGAATAACGTCACACCTCAACAACCATGTGTAAATAAGTCTTTGAGAAACTGTCTTGCTGATCTTTGAGAACCTTGCCAGTATAATCTGTTCTCCCTTTCTTTTTGGACACAGATCTTAATTTAATTGATCCCATACAAGTTAGTTTATAATTTAAATTTCATTTTGTAGTCTGTTCTTTTTGTGAGGGTGCAGGAGTTGTAGAGATCCATACATTTAATTGATACATTTGGCACACACAGAAAAGGTTTGAAATAAGAATACCTAAAACACTCATATTTCACCCAGTCTTGGTTTCAGTTGACATTATCAGTAAAAACCTTGTTGTTGCTAGTGAGACTGAGGCAATGCTGAGTGCTTTTGAAAGTATTGTTTTCCCTTTTAACAAATGAAAAAGTGGTATTTCCAAAACCTGCTGTTAACGTAATCTGTGTGGATAGCTTTACATTTCAAAGTAATAAGACTTGATCTTCATCTCTTATAAACAAATATAGGTTTGTTGAGTGCACCTGAGCTGCCTTGATATACAACTTTGCATGGTCGCTTAACCATGGGAAATTTCTGAACACATTTTTCATAGTATTTGTTGACAACAATTTAAACACATAGCTTAAAGGTAAGTGGAACAGGAAGAATACAAGCAGGTCCCTGATTTTACTGTAAACATGTTAATTTAGATAAGTTATAATGGAAACATGATGATCTTTATCTTTCACAGAGGACATATGCTAACATTTATCACCTCCTTATATATTACATTGATATATTTTTAAGAAGTCTAACAGTGTCTCAACTAGTGTCAACAGTGTCTCAATCCGTGTTAGCAGAGTGAGGCAGTTTGAATACTTACATCTATACAATGTAAAATGTTAAAGAAAATATTCAGCCACACATAACCGCATGGCCTTAATCATCTACAGGCTTCTGTAACATTACAAACTCAGTGTCAAAGAAATTTCTAATAGACAAATAGTTCTATTATACATAGCTGCCAGTCTTCTTCTATGTTGTTTCTGGCATTGAGGAAATGTAAAGAGTAAAACTATGTTATGTACTTTAAATAAAAGAAGAAGTGGAAACATAGTTATTCAGTATTGTCCTGCCTTTTATTACCTGAAATATTCTTTTCTGATGCTTTTCTTTATCCAACCATCCCAAACAACAAACAAAATAAATCTGTAAGAGGATCATATTTATTCTGAATCCAAAGATTTCATGACTTCTTATTAAGCCTAATCTTGCTTAACAGCTCTGTTGATGTCCATTAAAATTGTGACTACAGAGTACAATTCAGAGTTGATAGTATTTTGGAAGGCTTGCAAATATCAAACAGGATATATCCACATTTATTTGAGGAAGTTTTCCAAAAAAATAAAGTCCCTAACACTACTGGAAGAGAAAAAAAAAAAAAAAAAAAAAAAAAAAAAAAAAAAGGAGGTTAATAAAAATAGTGAAAAGACTGAACTATACCTGACAGAGAAAAATAACATTTGCTTATGCCTGTTAGAACAGATATCTGTGTTCCACTGAGCGCCTATTAAAGTGGAAAGTGAAAGAATCTTACACAGGTTCTTATAATAGGTTTTTGTTTGGTGGGCCTCAAACAGGGGCAGAGGGAGGACCAAACTGCCTGTGCACCCTATAATCCATTCTTTGTTAAGTGCCAAAGGGATGTATGCTGGAAACAGAGGGGTTTTTTTCCAAATTGGTCAAAGCAATAAAGTTAAAGGTATAAAATGTCTTTGAAGAGATCAGATTCTTATAGGTATATTATTTTGTTACAGGGAATAAAATAAGATCCCCTCAGGTAATTTTTAATGTATTTGCCTCAAACGGCAAAAGGAAACCTTGCTACAACATGATGATTTAATTGCAGAACTATATTAGATTATAATAAAGCATGAACTATTTCAGTCCAGCCCAGAAACAATTAGAGCGCCTTTCTCTTAAACATAATATGTGGCTTTATCAGTTTGCCCTGGTCACCCACCAAGTAAAGACAGATGGATAAATACATAAATACATAAATAAATAAATTAACAACCTAATAAATAAATAAATGTGTTTTTCTACCTCATCCCACATGATCAAGCTAAAATGGCATCCTGAATCAGCCACTGATCCATCTGACACCTCACCTCATTGTCTACATGTAGTTCCCTTCCCCAGCACTCACCACTAAGTAGCAGCCACTACTCTCGGTGTTTTTCACAAGCAGAAGCAAAAATAAATGTCATATCTGTTTACTTTCCAGAAATTTCTCATGCCAGCCTTTCATTGGGAATCTTATCTGCACTGCTTCTTAAAAGTTAGGCAGTTAGTTTGTCCATGTATACACAAGGGTGCCCTCTGGGCCATTTGTATGGAGACAAAACCCTGTTAGATGTCGGAGAATCAATAAATGATCTGAAGGCCCAGCACGCTAAGACCCAATCACTGCCTGACACAAAGGACAGAGAGCTTTCCTTTCCAGCTTTCAAACTTCAGGAGGAAATTTCTGAGATTCTGAACTCTTTGGCTCAGGCAGGTACCTACATCCCTTCTTTTAACTATTGTCCTTTTTGAAAGAGTGGATAATGGATGTGGTGGTAGGAGATGGCCCTGCTTTGTATAACAGCCTGATGTCCCCTGGACCTGCCCAGGGCCTGAGCAGTCAGTTCTTTTCTTTCTTTCAGAGGAGTGTAGCTATCACATCTAGCACTATGCATAATTCATCCAAAAAACGCTACGGGGCAGTTCTTAATAGAGAGAGCAGATTCCAGATCTTGCTTATTTTAGATGAATGCTGTAACACACATGCTTTCTCTAAATTGAGCCTTCAACTATTTTATGCCCCATTTCAGCAGGAGAGGTGGTGAGTGCCAGCACAATTACTTTATTCAAGCTTTTTCTACTTACAGATATTTTGAGATGTGGTTTTGTATGTTAAAACGTACAGGAGGGAGTTGAACCTGATCTCGCATTTCTAGAAACAGTGGTTTAGCTATTTGTTCATTACAAAAAGAGATAAAACTTCTTTACTTTTTAAAATAAAATATGCATATTAGCTCTTTTTTGAAGCTTCTTATCCGGTAAGAACCTTCTCAAGATGATGTTTTGCCTCTTGTCTGCTTCTTGTCTGGCAAGCAGAGCCTCCCTGAATGTGAGCACAAAGGTGGAATGACTAAGCTCTGTAAAGGCGAGGATGCTTCTGGATATCTTCAGAGGCATGTGCCTAGCCCTGTTTCAGGGTAAACATATTTAAGTAGAAAAAAACTGAGTGGATGGTTAGTTACCACATAGATCTGCACATTCCACCTATGTTTTTTTCATATATTTTGTTCATTGCATACTATGTTTACATCCCAATGTCAAACTGAATATTTTACCAGGACGTAATATCCATGTGAGAAATGAAGCAGGGTGCTTAAACATCCACATGCTAGAATGGAGACGTTCACAGAACTGGTGATTGCAATTGGATGATGTGAGTTTAGACAGCAAGTATGGTAAGACAAGTAAATGTGCTGTGCTACTGTTGTGACTTCTACAGTGGACAAGAAATGGTTTCCATACATAGCACAGACTCTTCTTCTTTCTTCTGAGCAAAGACCTGAGTTTGTCCCACAAAGCAGAATTTTAAAAGGTAAAATGTTCATCTTACTGTAATAAATAGAGTTTCCAAATCACTATATCCTCATTAGACATGTATACATGTTACCTAGCCAGGTCTTCTAGAGCACCAAAAGCCCTAAAATCATGATCTAGGCAATTTTCAACTAAATCTGTCAAAAAAAAAAAAAATTACTATTTTTCTTGTCAACATAACAAGAGAATTTTAAAGCCCATGCGTGTTACCTTTGCCAGAGGATCTGATGATGGAGTAAAATTTTTATAGGAAACCACGAATAATTGACTTTACAGTGCAGTGCAGAACTTAGCCCTAAGCATCTTTGGATCATTTTGGTGATTTTAGCTCCTCTCTGTTACTTCACAAGCAGTACCAATAAAAGGAAAAAAGGAATTCTCAGATAGCAAAATGTATTTGCATACACAGCCAGAAAACTGTATATGTGTGACAGGGTCTGGGTGGCATTACTGCGGAACAAGCACAGCTTCTTTGTTCTCTTTCTGCTGTACACTTTATAGATCTTTCACAGTTCTGTTTGTATAAGAGCAGTGTAGTCTTTATCACTTGGTACTGCTTAATCAAAAGTAAGGAAAGAATGAACATTCTTGTAATACTGAGGTCTTAGTCCACAAGGCGCCTCATTAACTTGTCTTCCACTAGAGCTGACTTAAAAGCAACAAAAGGGAGAAAGGAGCAGGAAGCAGGGATTCTATTGCTTTTATTTTTTTTTAATAAAGTTAATTAATCTCCGTCAAAGAAGGAGGAATAAATTAACCAATTAAAAATATTTTTCCTCCAAAGTAATTTTGTAACAAAGAAATGGAGAATAACTTGGAGAAATGTATATTGAATTGCATGTCACTATTGTAAAAGCAAGTATACATTAGTGTTGGGAAAAAATTCAATTCCTTTAATTTTCTACTAGAACACACAAAGGGCATTTCTTTACAAAAATATCCAAAAAAGTTGTTTCCTTTTTTGGTCAACAGTAATTACACAAAAATTGGAGGACATGCAAAATTGCTATGAAATATCTTTTCAAAAAATAAAATTTATTTGTAAAATAGCTTTGCTTTTCAGTATTTATATTTAAGTAGCCCTCTAAGACCTGTTGTATTGATTTTAATGCCATAAACATGCTTAGGAACAGAGGAGGTTTCATATGATATTGCCATAGTTCTAAGCAATTGAAGAAGGTTG
>VXAV01004902.1:37804-57867 GCA_013399715.1 Alectura lathami | reverse complement strand
AAAAAAAAAAAAAAGAAAATTAGCAGTATTTCCTTCCAAAGAAAACAGCAGTAAAAGAAGCGTAAACAGAGACAGGAAATACGTAAGTCCGCAAATAGAACTACATAGAAATTTATCTGCCTACCATTTTTTTAAAACCTAACTTCTGTTATGATAATTTGGTAACACTTCAGTTTAACCAAAAAATCATGCTATACAAAATTACAGCCAAGGGGTATCTCACTACAGGCTACCTTGTACTCAAGGTTTAAATCTACAAAACTAGTCACTAATTTCAGATGTTTAAAGCTTTGAGTGCCCAAACCCTCAGAAGAGCTAAGTAGCCTAACCCTGGGTTAGCAGAGCTTCCAAATAATTAACAACACTTAGATAACAATTTAAAAAAAGTATTTTGAAATGGGCATATGGCTTTGAAGGCAGGAGAAAATGCAAGTTTTCTCCTTAAAACTAATGCAAAACCACAGTTCTGCAGCACTGCAAGTCATTTTTTGCTTTTCCTGAGATGTCACAAGTGCCAAAAAGATGATATTGGGCACAAATGCACACAATTTTATCTTTTAACTCAATCCATGGTTAAATTTAACAACCTCTTGTTAAATTTACAAGTACACATTATATACTTTGACTTACTTCTGACTTTAAGGATTCTTACCTTTCCAAACAAATACTTTAAAGATCATATGTACATATAGTTTAGTATTATCGTAAGAAACATAAATGCATCACAGAATGGATGAAAATTCAGTAAAAGAAACTTTTGTAAATAAAGCATTCCAAAACACTATCACAAATATAAATCCAAGATTACTTCAAGGAGCAAAAATGAACACTCAGTCAAAAGTTCAATGAAAAAAGAACACATTAGGAAATGTAAACGTCACATTTGAAGGCTGAGCCTTTGCAATATGATTCAGATGAGAACAGTTTTTGATGCACACTCTTCCAAGAAATCCAGTCATTTTAGCTTACAATGGTTTAGATGCAAAAGCAATAGGGGAATGGTTCAAAATGTGAGTGCCACAGATTTACTCTAGGATTTGAAAGCTGCCTATGCACACTGTAATAAGCATTCACAACCCCTTACAAACAAGTAAGAAACCTGTCATGGTTTCTAACATAGTTAAAATCTGCAAATGCTGGAAGAGAAGGGATTAGGAAGCTGTGCAGAGGAAAAGGACCTTGCGGTGTTGATCAACAGGCAGCCGAACGAAGCTGGTGAAGGGCCTGGAGCACAAGGCTGATGGGGAGGGCTGGGGGAGCTGGGGCTGTTCAGTCTGGAGAAGAGGAGGCTCAGGGCAGACCTCATTGCTCTCTGCAACTGCCTGAAAGGAGGCTGCAGTGAGGGGGGGTCAGCCTCTTCTCCCAGGTGACAGTGACAGGATGAGAGGTAACGGCCTCAAGCTACGCTAGAATGAGGTTCAGGTTGGATGTTAGGAAAAATCTCTTCTCAGGAAGGGTGGTCAGGCACTGGAACAGGCTGCCCAGGGAGGTGGTGAAGTCTCCATCCCTGGAGGTGGTCAAGAAATGTGTAGGTGTGGCACTTGGGGCGTGATTTAGTGGGCATGGTGGTGCTGGGTTCACAGTGGGACTGGACGATCTGAGAGGTCTTTTCCAGCCTTTATGATTCTATACAGTTACATCACATTCATTCCATTCTACGTTTTTTATTGCCTAGGTTTTAGGGTTTTGTTTCTTGTTAGTCTGTTGCTGACACATAGTGTAATTAGACTTTTTCTGCTTGCATGCTGCAACCACTAAAAATTTGCCTCTGAGAGTAGTTTTTATGTGAATCATTTAGATGCATTTAATTTAGACCAATATGAAAAAATGAGAAGTCTCAGCAAATGATTGAATTTGTAACTGGTAAATAAAAATGAAGCTGCTAACTGAACAAATTGATACAGAATTTGAAAGGCAAGTACATATCAACGATGACTTTCTTCACAGCAACTGAACAATAATATCCTTCTGATGTGTTTGCTTTAGGTAAACACTGCAATACAGAGTATTTAATCATTAAAACATTATTTATGAAATACTGCTACATATTACTGTAAGGAAGGATTTTCTCTACTAGGGTCAGATGTTTTTAAAGGAAATTTATAGGAAGTAATTGCAAAAAATTAGCAATTTCACTGTAATGCTTTTGCCTGATGAGCTCTTTTGAAATCCTTACCCACATTCATGGCACAACTTTTCTTCCCCATACAAGCTTTGTCTTGCATGCTTAAATTTACAAAACCGTGAAGTAAAATACTAGGAATTAGATTCAATCTTCACAAAGCTTTACTTCTAAAAATTAGTGCACATAATACTACAACAAAACACATTAAAAATCTTCATACTGACTTTTTTTGAATACTATTAATTTATTCCCTTAACTGTAAGACTGAACTGAGATCAGTAGTGTAGCTTATTAAAATGTAAATATGAGGAAACCCAAAAGAAAAAAAGTTAGGAGCACAGGGGTATTCAGGATAAGCATAAGCACAGGCAGTCACATCAGGATAAGCTAGAGAAGCTCCTCAAAGAACAGCTGACTTTGTGATGGAAGAATATCACACAGCAGCTGCTCACAGACAGAAATGGGGTTTTCTTGCCCTTCTTGTTCTATTTTCTTATGCAGTACTCCACAGCTTTCACAGCATTTGTGACTTTATCATCCCTGCCATGCAGCTTTGGCAATGCAGACAAAGGATGGGAATGTTTGCACTGGGGGCAGCTGCACACAAGATAGTGGGACCACATGCTTCACAGCAAAGCCTTCTTTAAGAAACATCTACACAAACAAGTTTGCCTGCTAGCTTATCATAACATAGGTTCTGGAGTAATTCAGTGAAAGGAGTTCCTCTTGTAGTGATCCCCTCTCACCTGTGTTTGGGACGTCAACATTTCCTGCTGTCTTTGAAAGCTCATCTACCAAGGCTTGAACATGACTGTGGCCGACCACCAGCAGGCTCGTCGAAGACAATGATAAAGCTGGGCATGGTGAGGGGCTCAGCAGTTAGCCCAGGACATAAAGAAGAGGGTGAAGTGTAGTGTGGTTGCTGGTCAGTGTGGCAGACAAAGCGACACCTTATTCAGCACCATTTGTCCTAGACCTTTCTGTAGTACTTTTGTAGAACCCTTTCCTAGTGTGAAGCATGACTAACTTCAGAGAATTAAGGGGGACTTCAGTTTTAACTTCCACTTCAATCAGAAAAGTTGACATGTTCATAGCAGACTGTTTGAAGTTACCAAATATGAAGAGGAGACTGAGAAGCTGAATTTCTAAACAAGAAGTATTTTTCTTCCTTTGACTTTTAAAGAATTCAAAACTCCAAAGAATTTAAAACAGGGGAAAAAAATAAAGAGAAGGTTGTTATTTATGAAAAAAAAAAAAAAAAAAATCTTAACTAGCCTGCTCCTCCTCAGGATTTTCAAAGAGGCTGCAAAAGAATGGTATTTACTCTTAACGGAGTGAAAATGAGAACTCATTTCTAAAATTAGGTACTGTACTTTACTGTATTGCCAAACTTCATGGGCTTTAGAATTACTTTGTTTTGTATGCTATTTCACAAACAACCTTACTCATTAAAGAAGTGGGGAGGGTAAAGAATTTCAAGTACAAAATTGTGGTATATTTATTTAATAGCCATGAAGACAGCCAACTAAATCAATCTTTCATTTATTTTATGTTACATGTATTCAGGCACCCTTAACATCTTAACAGCAGTTACCAACAGCATTATATAGATTTGTTACAATTAGAACTTTGAAGCCATGACTTTCAAATTCTTAAATAAAAATCTCAAAAGAATGGAATTCTAGTGAATTCCTGATGAAGTTAAAAATACACACTACCTGTTTTTTCCCATAAACAGGAAGGCAGATGTATAGATCTATAAAGAGACTCTACAACACACTTGCCAGAAAAAAAGAACAACAAAATGAAAACAAAACAAAAACAAATGAACAAAAAGGTGTTCACAGAACTGGTGAACAAGAGTAACACAAAGTTTGAAGGTAGGATAAAATAACGAAGTTCAAATGTTCCTATTCCCATAGAAGAAAGGAGCACAAATTAAGAGGATGAAATGCAAAGGGTAAAAAAGAAACACAATGAGAACACCAGGACACTTCACTGATGTCAAAAGCTATATGAGGTATAAGAAGTGTCAATATGCATAAATAAAGAGACAGTAAACACTCAGATAGAGAGGATAGTTATAAAAGTGTACTGTAAGTCTAAACAGTTAACACGGAAAAAGCAAACAATAAAATAAGCAAATTAATTAGAAGCAGAGAGAAAAAAACACATTCATCTACAACACAGAGGAAAAATAACAATAAATAAAAGTAGAAAAGAGTAAACCACAAAAAATGAATTCTACAGTTGCCCTGTTCCATGGAATCATATGGGTAACACAACAGGCACCAGTAAACAAGTCAGTTCATAAATAAGGAAATAGGCCCCATCAAAAAGTACTCTATTGCAGTTACAACACAGTGTCACTTCTTGTGCAAAAAAAAAAAAAAAAATCCTTATGGGAAAAAAGAAAACAGAACAACAAAAAAAAAATACCCTAAGATGTGATCTAGCTGGAAAATGTCTATGAGCAAAAAAAAAAAAAATAGCAGAGGTTGAAAATTTTAGAGAAAAGAAGGCCCAAAGGAAAACTGCCAAAAGGAATACTCTCCAAAAACACAGGTGGAAGGAAATAACCCATTCTCCATGTCTGCTGAGGACAGGAACAGAAATAACCGCAACTGCCACAGTAAAGGGTCAAACTAAACAGGACACAAAACCCAAAAGCTTTCTAATGTTAACAAGGTTAACTTCACATGTTAAAATAAAATAGACCCCCTGAGATTTCTGCAGACTCTCCAATATTCAGCTGTATTAATACCACACAGTGGATTTCACTTCAGCGGGGGAGTAGCCGTGTCATTCTCAGGATCCTTCCAGCCCTACTTCTCCAGCTATGCAGTGATGTATAATGAATATGAAGTGCCAGTGCTGGCCTTTGCTTTAACTGATTCTTAAACACAGAGATTTTAAGTAATGGAACTATGCTAAAGGAATATCTTGCATGTATGCACAATACTTCCTGTGTTCCCATGTCTGAACTTGATGTCATGATTTCCCAACGAACATCCTCTGCTGGCGCTGTACTTTCTGTATCTGCATATATTACTAGCTTTTGAGTTTTCATTAGCAGTTTGTGGAGTTTAAAAAATGCTGGAATTCACAGAGAAAATAAATTTGTTTTATTTACAGTTGCACTATACCACTTCACTCCAGTCAAAATAATCAAGAATTATACCAACCTAAAGATCATCACCACTTCCTATAACAATATCAACATAGATTTTCTTATCTGTTACCTCTCTTCCCCTGACAGATTGCTAATGTAAAGTTCAAAAGATGATGTGATACAAAAAATGTGTTATAAGGTACAACTATTGTCCTGAACTCTTTAAGAGAAATAATTGCAATACTCGCTTCTCATGCAGAATACCGTTCAGCCTTAGTTTTAGTACACAACAGGCATTGGAGACCTGTATAAATTGTTTACTATGACAAAAACCTCTGCTAAACGGAAATATTGAGGCCTTTCATTTGTGCCCAAATTGTATCCAACCGCTTTGTCACAGGAGATTTATACATTCCCGTGATCATACTCATGGTAAGTAGCATTTCATTATTTCTGGGATGCATGCTCTTGAGATCTGTAAATTAAACACTCTTATCTCATTATAATCCAGTCTTAGTATCACAAACATTTTTATTACAGTTCTATATTCAGTTTCCTTCAAACTCTATAAGTAGCTTTAGTTCAACAGGGGATCTATTAAACATTGTTAGTGCCAAAGGCAAGCATTAAAACAGAAAAAAAAAAAAGTAAAAATGAATCCAACTTTGCAATTAGATGCAAACTGTAGCAATATTACAGAAGACATACTAATGTATTATCTGCCAAAAACATTAGGTTAACAGAAACTTCTCAGTTTTTCTCATCATCTGATCACAAACAAGCAGCTTTCCTGCCTTCCATACTCCTGCAGTTGGAAGACTGCAGGAATACTGATCCTAATAATTCACCGACTGTAGTTAAATGAATAAAAATAAAGGCAGCAGCTGTCCACAGTCTCTACACTCAGAAACTCTCCCTCAGGATCAAGATTGAAGAATAAAAGATAACTACACAGAAAATTGATGTTTCCATGCAAGATACACTACCTTTTTTCGTAGGTAAGTGGCATTTGGTCACTAATACAGTCTGGACTTTTTCTCCCTCTTAAGCAAAGCAATTATGTAAAGTAGCTTTGGTCACAAGATCACATCACAAGACAAATTTTTGAAGTTTGGAAATCTGTGATGTTATATCTAAATATTTTTTAAATGTACTATGGAAAAGGTCATAAACACAGTTTATTAAATAACTCCTTTTAATCTACAGAAATCTGTAAACAAAATCCCTTGTTAATGAAAACTCTGATAAGTTCCCCAGTGAAAAACCACCCTTACCAATGCCTTCAAATAACATTAGGTTTTACAGCATAAACACATAAATAAAACAGAGGGGAACTTGTCTGCAGAGGGACGCTATGTAATATTAAGTTTCCCATTACTGTTGTAAGTGGAGCTAGCCTGCAACATTTAATCAACTAGAATAAAAAGGAATAATGGGTTCTTTTTATTGTGTCTTCTATTATTCCTGTTTCCATTTATCTTTCATACGTTATGCTTAAATTTAAACAAAAATGTTATATAAGCTAATAATAAATGGACAATTACTTCATGCCTCTACCATTTGGTTGCCAGCAAACTCACAGAAAAATGAGTTCTAAACGATCTCAACACATAAAAAGCTGATTTTCTAGCTAGCAGTATTTGCTTCTCCTGCCTTAAAAAAATCTTATTTTTCATTTATTACTGCATTTAATTATGGAATATTTTCAATTCTTGTTCTATTATGCAGAAGCAATACGGAAGATTTTGAAGATAATTAAACAATTACAGATTATAGTGTTATAATTAAAACATGGCTGTTTCAAAAGCTGCATCTAGTCCTTCTCTGATGTCTCCATTAATGACAGATAGCTTCACCACAACCATGGAGAATGACTGGTCAAAGTGAAACTCCGGGAATGTCACCTTGAATCCGAAACTACCTCTTTGAATGAAGAAAGCAAATTCATCATGCATAAATCACAAGGATCATTCTCAGTCAGAATGAAATTCAGAAAAATTGCACTAACCTAAAAGACTGTGGTGGAATGCATGAGGAGGTAAAAAAATACACTAGTGCAGCAGTTTTGCAGGAAACCATTTCAGAAAACACGGTTCATTATTCCTGCAGTTCACACAGAATTACTATTTCCTACAGCTCAGTTCAGAGACTTTTAAGAAAACAAATACCCACCCATTCTATCACAATCCTAACTAATGGTTCCTAAGAGTATCTAAGGGTGTTTTTATCATTCAAAATTACAAGACATGAGTTTTGTTTTCATATTTAATTGAAATGCACTTATCTTACCATTTGCACCATCTCTAGCATAATAAGATTTACCAGTAATATTCTCTATAAACACAGTCACATTAGAAGAGAAAATCAACACATCCACTTAAGAAGATATTTTATAAAGTATGCTTGATATTTATTCCGGTACTTGAAGCATACCTACTTCAGCTCTATATGAAAAACACTGAAATAAAGCCACACCAACATGCAAGACAGAACCTAGTCAGAAGAAAGTACTTTCTTCCTCTCCATCCTCCACTCTCCTGACTAAAACCAAGGCTGATTTTTTATACACACAATACCTTTAACTGACGTAATTCCCAATGTATTATTATTATCTGAGAGTGGAATATTTTGGCTTCCATCTCATAAACCCATCTGTACCCAGGAAATGTACACTGTTAGAACACTATCTGGATTTCACAGGAACAGTCGCATTTGGTAACGTGGGCAGATCATTTTTGAAAACAAATGGAATGGCAGCCAAAGGTACCATCCTGCCAAGAAGTTCAAAGCAGAGGTATTATCCTGGCAAATTTTTCCTTTGTGAACCTCAGTACCAATTCCCTCAAATACTTAACAAATTCATGAAGGAAGTATATTTGTTGCAAAGCAAAACAAAAAAATGTAACACAATCTAGCCGCTCTTCACCATTTCTAAACCTTTTAAAACCTTAATTCCTGTAACAAGAATTCTCCATCTCCCCCTGCTCCACAAGGCTGTAGAAGTTTATTTACTATTTTTTTCTTTAATATCTGTATTTCACAGTGTCCAGCAGGTTTGCTGTATTTTAATATGTTAACCACGCACACCCTAAAAGCCAGTACTTTCTCAAAGCGTGTATTTTGCTGAGAAGGGGGACCAAACAAAAACTATCTTCCTTCTGTATGGTGGAGATAAAAAAATTCTCCACAAATTTCTCCATAAACTCAGGATAAAAAGGAAAAGAAGAAAAAAAAAAAAGAAAGAGACATTTCTACAGGTACAGTCCCAGAACGTCGGGAAAAAGTCACACCATACCTTAATTCTAGCCTACAGTACGACAGGAAAACAAAGCAGAGAACTGTGCAGAGAAAAGAATTCAGAACACAACTTCTAAAAACATCCAAGCAGATTTGGAACGGAAGCCCAGGAAGTAAAGCACATACTTCAAATGGCAGCCACGATTAGTGTATCTAGAAATGCCACGTTCCTTTAAACGACATCCACTAATGTTTCTCGAAAAACGTTCCAGGTTTTGCATCAGGCAAGTAGCACACCTGTTTCTCATCTGTAACCTGGGCTAACGCCATTTGTTTCATTATTAATATGAAGAATTCCTAACAAATGATATTCCAAATCAAACAAACAAACAAAAAATCAGTAATGCTGGATAAATTCTGCTTTTTACTCAATGTGCAAAAATCTGGCAGTAATTCACAAACCTATTGCTGGGACAGGCCCAGAGGAATCATCTGTGAGGCTAAATAAAGAACTATGTCTTATAAATAGCTGTAATTTTTTTGATAAGTGGTAGGTCTTAGTTTATGCTTGATTCAGTAAAATAGTTTCATTTGTGAGCAAGTATGAGAAAAAAACTATACCTACAGTACATAATTACCAAAACAGCTTTGTAAAACTATCAGAAAGGAGCTGCATTTTGTTACCTCGATACTGGTTGAAGTTAAAATTTTCCTCAAGTGGCCCATCCATTTCTGGACAAAACTACTGCACTGTGGCAGAGCTGGCACCTCTCCTGTACAGACTGTATCCGAGCTTCCTGTAGCTTGATTTCAGAGAACGATGCAAACAATGGCGTAACTACTTCGTCACTGCCATAAACGTCAGGGCGGTGGAGGCAGAGATACTCCCACTGGTTTTCCTCTTAGTGATCACTCATTAAAGTGTATAACTTCATTGTAGTGCACAGAACTCGCACACCTCAGAAGTGTGACAATTTGCAGAGAGAGGACTGAGAACAGCAACTTTCCAGTAAACACACACAAAAAAAGGTCAAAATCACTGGTCCCAAATTCTGACAAAGTATTAAAAGAAAGCCATCCCTGTTTAAATAGCTATGGTACAAAATTAAAGTAATGCAAATTTTGGACCTTAGACTTTAGATAGATAATTGCTATCTCTGTTAACTATATGCCAGAAATTCCTGTTGAGCTGAACAAACTGTGGTATTATTCAGGAACAATTGCCTGCAAAAAAATTATTAGTAGCCTAAAAAGAACATGAATCACAGAAGTGATATTTTATTCATGAACATGGGACTCTAGGTTTTTACTCTGTCCTTATACTTTCATAACAAATAGCGAAACTACTGCTCAAGAAACGTACTGCACTTGCTAGATCACATTCCATGAATGGAAAAAGACAACAACGCATTTTTTTTTAATTCCCCTGCATTCATTTTGGAAGTATCACCTCCTAATGTAACAGACATAATGCCCTAATGCCCTCTCATATAGGCTATGTACGAAAAAGTCCAGCAAAATATTTCCAACTGTCATCTTTTGAATACAAACCGTTATTAAGTAGTGCTTATGCACGAGCTCGTGGAATCAAAGGAGAACGGAGAGGACAGACATTCACAGGTGTTCCAGTGCTACCATGATCGTGACCAGATTTGATTCAGGCTACGTTTGCTGTTGCGTATGTACTCACACGTACTCACATACTAACACACATGGTAAACCTCAAACACATGATGTACCAAAACTACTACCTTGTACATTAGCATAACAAATACACACACAGAACAACTGCATTTGCAAGGTGCAGGTGCAAATTCCAGAGTTCATTTGCTCTATTCAAGCAATGCAGACCCTTACCTCTTGAGGCCAGACCTCAGTTCACCGAGGAATTGTAAAAACAAAATAAAATTGAGCTAATCCCCTATTAACAAACCTGATGTAAAACAGATGAAATAAGGGAATAAGAAACCTATAATAACAATAATGGAGATCAGAAACATCAAATACTTTATCAGGATCTTGACATGATGCTACATGAACAGAAAAAAATGCTGGCAAATAAGAGTTTTTAGGAGAGAGAAAGCAGAGGCAACTGCCTCAGCAACTGATTCCATGAAAATCAAACAAGCCTAAATAGATGTATGGAACAACTCGGACCACTAATCAAAAAGAAAGCGACATCTTTGAGTAAAAGAAGGTGTGAGGACACATTTCAAGAGTGAATGGGCTGACAGGACACTAGACAAAGAAAAGCTTTGAAAGCAACAAGCTTATTTTATGAGGTTCAACAAGGCCAAGGGCAAGGTGCTGCACTTGGGTCGGGGCAATCCCAGGTGTGTGTACACACTGGGAGAAGAACTCCTTGAGAGCAGCCCTGCGGAGAAGGACTTGGGTGTTGTGATAGACGAAAAGCTGGCCATGAGGCGGCAGTGCGCTCTTGCAGCCAGGAAGGCCAATGGCATCCTGGGCTGCATCAAGAGAGGGGTGGCCAGCAGGGAGAGGGAGGTGATCGTCCCCCTCTGCTCTGCCCTTGGAAGGCCTCACCTGGAGTCCTGTGTCCAGGCCTGGGGCCCCCAGGACAGAGGGGATGTGGAGCTGTTGGAGCGGGTCCAGAGGAGGGCCACCAAAATGATCAGAGGGCTGGAGCACCTCTCCTGTGAGGAAAGGCTGAGGGAGTTGGGACTGTTCAGCTTGGAAAAGAGAAGGCTCTGGGCAGACCTCATTGCGGCCTTCCAATACTTGAAAGGAGCTTACAGGCAGGAGGGGGACCGACTTTTTACACGGGTGGATAATGGTAGGACAAGGGGGAATGGGCTAAAAGTGAAAGAGGGAAGGTTCAGGTTGGCCATCAGGAAGAAATTCTTCCCTGAGAGAGTGGTGAGGCGCTGGCACAGGCTGCCCAGAGGAGCTGTGGCTGCCCCATCCCATCCCTGGCTGTGTTCAAGGCCAGGCTGGATGGGTGCCTGGGCAGTTTGATCTGGTGAGCTAGTGGCTGGCAGCCCTGTCCACGGCAGGGGGGTTGGAACCAGATGATCTCTGAGGTCCCTTCCAACCCAAGCCATTCTATGATTCTGTGATTATTTTGAGCCTGACAACAGGAGACATCATCCTGGCTCGTCAAACAATCAAGACAAAATAGTTCAATCAGTTGAGAAAACAGTTGATCAGTAAGATTTCCAATAGACCTTCATGGGAAAAGACTGTTGTGTTTGTCAAGGACGAAGAAAAGCACGCTACAATATTTGCAACAAATGAAAGTCAAGACAGGAATTTTAATCTCTAGCTTAGCAATTTTACCTGAACATACCAGAAAATTGAGACCTCTCATTCTATTCCAAAAGAACGTAGATTTGCAAGTTTACAGCATTTGGGTAAGATATAACCATAGATAATCAGAAAATCAGACACAGAGTAAAGGAACAGCCCTGTGTGAAACCAATACACAAAACTGAAGCCAAAATGGTAATACAGAGATGGAAAATACATAGCGCAAAAACATAGAAAACATAGAAGATATTTCAAAACTAAATATTTGAAAGAAGGGTAAGAGCGAAGATGAGACTAGGGCAAGAGAAATCAGAAGCTACAGTGTCACTATATCGAATACAATAGCTAGAAAAAAGGGAGGAGCAAGACAAATACATTGCCAGTTCACAGGAGAATAGAGAAAGGCCAAAAACGCAAGAAAAAAAAACCACACAATTACATTGTCAACATTATCCAAGAAAAATCACCATTTACTTTGCCATTTTTCCTCTGTACTTGAGAAAGATCTGCATGTTTCAAGAAACAAATCAAAGCTGGTGACAATGATGGTTGCATCATACCCAGGGATGACTTAAATGAAAATTTAGAATTGTTAACTGCAAAGACAGTAGAATTGAACCAGGAGAAAATAAATTGAGCAAAGAAAATAAATTATATCATGGACTGAAAGATCAGTCGTGTGAATGGAGAACAGAAAACAGCTTTTGGGACTGATAATTCCCATGATGAACACTGATAAACTGGAAGCCATCTGAGGACTGAGAAACAGCAGAAAGGAGGAAGCTACTTAACAATACTCAGAGGGAGTTTGGAGCATGCAGAATTCTAAGAGAACATTAACTTCGAAGGATTACGTATACCTTTAATTAGCAGAAGTATTAAACCACAGATACCAGTACAATAAAAATACTTTTTGATGAAGAACTATGAACGAGAAGTTAATCTCAAGTAATGCTAAAGACTGTGATATACCATCAACTAAGGAACACTCAAAAGTTGTAGAGTCCAACATGAAGGGCTTGGATAGGCAGCAGCCAGTGAAAACCATAAAGGTTTTGTTAAACAATCGGATGCAATGATAGCACAGGAGTGGAGAAGATAGGAAAAGCTATCTGAGTTTGTGCTGCTAGAAGACTTAGGTAAATTTTTATTTTTTTTTTTTAAGAAGGGGCAAAAAGCATCTGTTTTTTTTTTAACGAGAATGTAACAAGAAAGGCAGAGGAAAAGGGAGAGGCAGTTATAAGCAGTGTGTATTTGAATGCTGACAGGACAAAAAGGAGCAACATATGACAAGCGTCAACCAGGAAGAAAATACATTGTTCTGGAAACAAACAAACAAAAAAAAAAAAAGATACCAATCAAACAGCACCTTATATTCATGAGAAAAGCAGTGTTTCTGAGCAGGAAATAAGCAAAATAAAATGGATACAACGGTTAAAAAAATCATATAAACAGATTCCTAATATTCCCAGTACAATAGAATGTTACATTACAATTACTACAAACTGTTAAAAATCAATTTATATTATGAACAGAGAACAAAAACATTGAGATATCAACAAACTTGCACTTCTGTTTGTAGAAGGCCTGAAAATCTAACAGACAAGCTGCTAGAACAGTCTCTAGTCAAATTCACTGGTAAAACGCAGTTTTCCAGCCTTGTAATTGATCCATATACTCCCGTGTTTTGCAGCAACAATAATACAATCTGACAGCCTTGTAACAGAAACGAGGTAAAATAACTGAAACCACTGCCAATCTAGAAATTAACCAGAGTCCTCCATGCTGTTCTGGCTGGTCTTGCTAACTCTTACTATCAACTTTTTAGCATCTCACTAGATTTTACTTGGTCACATCAAGAAGTCGTAAGTGAAAATGTCAGTTTCCAAGGAATCAGCCCAGCCTCATGCAAGGAAGGAAGCTTGCTCTGACTAAAAGTTCAGAAAACTTCAGTACAAGTGATATGAGTCCTCTGGTTATGCTGTTCCACTAGTAATGTTTGAGACATTTACAAGGTGCTTACACTTAATAGGCTCAGCATCCGTACTAGTAAGGTACGTCAGATGTACAAACACATATTTTACACCTTTATGTAAAATTCAAATTTCCTACTTGGCAGTGACACTCAAAAACTTCAGAAGTTAAAGTGTCTGTATACTTGGAAAGAAAAAAAATAATGGATAATCAACAGCACTGGTCATTCAATTCAGTAATGCCATCCAACGAGCCAAGTCAGCGTGCAAACATTACATTCTTTCACCAGAATTAAAATGCCAGATTGCAGGAAGGACAGACAAGGCTGGGGGGAAAAAAAAAACAGCACTTAAAAACCACTTGACTGATCTCTCACCATCTTTTCCATTGCTCTGTAAATTATATGTTAAAGATATTAACTGAAAAGAAACGATTAACTGTTTCCTTCTGGAAGGACTAAGGAAACGCTGGTTCTTTAATCTGTCTGCAATACAGGCCAGTTAAAAATAAGGTAAATGTAACCTGAATCACTTGTGTATCAGTTAACAACCAGAACAAAAGCTAGCCTGAGAATGCAGGACTTCAGTAGAGGAAATAATAAAAAAGCTGTACTTTGTGTTTGCTTTATGTTAGTCAACACCCCTAAACACAAACACACACACAAAAAAAAAATATTCAATTGTCATAAATTTCAGAATCCTAAGTTTTAAGCTTTGAAATTGTCACAGTTACCCCATCGTACCCAATTCTATGTGAATTTTTTTTTACAAAATTCCACTGTGCTCCTCATTAGTCTTGGGTGCATACTACAAATAACAGGAAACATGCAGTTGTATACAGCTAGGACAAAACAGGAAAAATAACCTACACTCATGTGGATACTGTTCGCCCCTTCAGGAGAGAGGCACTGAGAATGAAGTGCTGCCCAGCTCAGTGGGTGTGCTGGTTCTCACCTCAAAGCAGACAGCTGCAGATTTACAGCCACCAGTTTGCTGGTTGGTATGGCACTGCTAGAGCTGTAGTGACAGAGTTCAAAGTATCAGCTGGTGTGTATGGCAGAATCTTTACTCAAAGCCATAATGACAGTTATTTGTGTCTCCATTGGCCAGATCGAAGTGTTCTAAACTTTCAGAGCTGTTGCCAAGAGCTGCTAGATCCTATGGCAATTCTGACACTTTACAAACATAGGGGAACCACCATGGCTATCACTTTTTGCAGCACGATGGTGCTTCTACATCAAGGCAGAAGAAAGTCTGTGCGCACCGCACTATCCCTCCACCTGTAGGCACTGTCCACGTGTAAGATAAGTGCACGAATGGATTTAGACTTAAATTGTTTTTGTTCCCTTCCAACCTGTGCACCTCTGGTGGAAGCTGCAAAGGGTGTAAGCATCAACACAGACTTCAAGAAAAGCAAAACAGCAAAGGTAAGGCCTTAATACACTTCAAAACAATGACAAGTATAAAATGCATCAGCAGGTACCCTTTAATGACTTTTTTCTTCAAAGTAAGAAAGAAGCATCCACCCCCTTGGAGCAAAGCTGTTAAAATGCCTGTATAGCAGCTAACAAGTTANGGAAAAAAAAAAAAAAAAGCCCTGTTTAAATTGCAGTGGTTCTGCTCATGTTTTATGAGTCTTTAAGAGTCCTGTTGGTAGAGATTTTCACCCTAAGAGCAGGCAGGGACCAGTAGCGGTACAAGGACTCACAGTAAACACTACAAAGGTTCCACCCATGTCTGCAGATGTCTGCTCAAGAAACACACCACAACAGGGACGGGACTTAGCTATTCCACCACTGTGAGCTCTCGGAACACACCTACCCAGTTTATGTCCTGACAGGATGACAGAAGTACAAAATAATGTTGATATGATGTTCCTGCCAGATATTCAAGTACCTAGTGCTAGTTAGAAATAAGCAATACGGAATAAAACATTGACAAGCTGCATATATAGCTAAGAAAAGAAAAAGAAATAACACATCGTAACATAGATTTCTTCTCAGAAATACACAGCCCAGGAAGAGGGGAATGAACACAATGACTGAGGATTCCAGGCTTCTGCAGTCTCACTTACACCCACAGTACAATGCAGCCATATTGCAGATACTACCTAATTCCTTTTAGGCCTGTATTAAGGTAAACCAAATCACCAGAATTCAAATTAACCTCAGAAAAAATTTAATTTCCTTTACCACCTCCAGCATGTTTTGTGGTGGAAAACATCCTTCTCATAGGGACTATGTAATTCTGAATCTGTTTAAACTATTTGGAATTTGAGATGTTCTTCAATGGATTTTGACCTAAACAGGATCCTTCAGTCTAGAGCTTTAAAACTGTAATCATCCCTTCTAAAAAAATTCTAAGGAGATTTACCAGTTGCAGACTGCATTGATGGCGTTGCACTCTATGCACATCAGTATGAAAAGTTGCTTCATTTTCAGGTTTAACAGGAAGAGAGTACAATTTCCCTGTGGCCTGGAACTTCTTCGATAATTATTACAGTTATTACCATAGAAGACTAACAGAAAAGCAATATATTTCTAATGTGCTTTAGTTACTACACGGGCAGCGCAAAGGCGTGGGAGCAGCATTCTGAATCACCTCCTGACATTTTTGTTCAGTGAACTCTACAGAAAGTTTTCTCCAAAGATTAAACTCAATTTTAGAATTAATCTGCTTCATCAGTATTCATGATTTTTGTTTGCTTTTATTGAAAATGTATGTAGTAAAATTTCATTAGCATTTGTTCCGAGAACTGTTTTCTGAGACTGAGCTTCATCTAATGAAGATGAAAGACATTACCTAGGAGACCAATATTACCCAAAGTCACAGAGTACTAAAAAAATAAAAAGGAAAAAAAAAAAAAAAAGGATCTGGAAGCTGTGATCTCTTACAATTAATTATAAGAGAAAAAGAAGAGTGTCTGAAGAAAATGTATTCTGTAAGAATTCTTCACCTCCGGACTCCCTTCTCAAGTACAAACTGTTATTGGTGTTTCAGCAACTTCAAGTGGTTTGTCAAACAAAGCTAATTTGGAAAGAATCACAGAGAACAGCAAGACGAACTAAGTATCAGGCCAGAAAAGAATTTCAAAAACATTTCTACGAATTGCAGAGTAAGCACTGGAACTTTCCAAGAGCACCGAAGAAAGTGGCAAACTCAATGCATTGTCATTTACTGGAATTGCAAGGAAGGAATTGGATACCTTCCTACTTGAAATACTGGCAACATGGTGCAAACAAAGTGGAAAACTGAGAAAGGAAGGAAAGTTGCCCCTGATGATAGAAAAAATATTATGTTACTGTAGCTTGTTCAACTGAGACAGTAGAAGCTACAAAGCACAGGAAGAAGCATCAAATGTTTCAGACCATGATACCAATTAATCTTTGCAAGACATCAAAGGTTTATATCAAAAGTGAGTGTGCACACTAGATATAAAAATTAAAAACACTGTTTGATATTAAAGGTACAGTCAGAAATATCTCCATAATTTACAGCAACACAGAAAAATGTATAGGCAATGCTGCTCACCTGTCTTCACTAAAACGTCGACCAACCAAAATTTTACATTTCTCTGGAGGGAGACAAGCTGCTAACAAAGGTACTGTCCTTAATACTCGACTTTCCTGTAAAAAAGAAAAGTTACTTTTGAATAAAAACAAGGAGGGCTTCTGTGAATTGTTAATGTTTGCATTTAATTTCAAGGTTTTTGAATACACACACAGAACAATCAATAGGAAAGTAACTACACAAAAATGAAAATCCCATTTGATGCATTTAAACCGTATGGTTGTGAGCAAGAGTGCAACATTTAATCTTGTCCTCACCTATGACCATCAGCAAAAGTTTGAGCTAGGTTATCAGCATCAAAAACAACAACAACACACTGAATAAAAACAGAAAGCGGGTAAAAACAGCATTAACTTTACAGGTTGGAGAGTAATGTCTCTGCGTTGGAAAATAAGGGGTGGGCTTGATTTCCACAGACAAGTGCTCAAAATAAGAGCAGCATGTGTTGTATGTGTGTCAAAGCAGTGTAAAATACACAAGCCTCCGCTTCCTCGCCCCTTGACGGTAACCAGCACAGCAGCACCAAAGCTCTCCGGAGCGCTCCACTCCTGCCATTCAGGCTGCGTAGACCAGGCATCTGCCTACATCTTTGCTGCAGACAAGGAGAAGGCTACCATGCCTGAGGGGGAGTCAGGGGCTCTCCAGATCTAATGAGCATGCAAGAGAGCTGTGCTGGATCAGGAGAGGCCTGCTTCAAGAAAACAGAGGAAGAAAGAAGCACTGCCAGGTAAAGCAAACCATCTACTTACTAAACAGAGCAATTTGTTTCTGCACTTTACATAACACAGCTGGGAACGTACCAATGTTCTTCTAGGCAAGAAGTACTGCAAATTGAGCTTGACTACTTAGGAGCTTGTGAGTAAATGCTAAGAGTTTCAGTTTCCAGGCAAAGAAGAGAGAGCAAAGGCTTATCTTGCACTTAATGAAAACAACACCAAATACTGAGAGATGAAAGTTTATTTATTTATAAGAAGAGGAACAAAGATGGACATTGGCTGAATATAGCAGGAGTCAAGACACTACAGGTTTGGTTAGGATAACAAAGGCACAAAACCCTCACAGTATTCCCAACTTACACGTCTTACAATTCAGACAATGGAAATACAAAGATCAGTACCCAAACAACAAGTTTAGTTAAAGAAAACACAGCGGGTTGCTCTGTTTTTTGCTTTGAGTCATGTATCAACAACTCAGTATCACTGAACAAGTAACGCCTTCACTAGCTCAGCTCTCTCATTTCTGTGGCTGTTACCATCCACAAGTACCCACAAGTGCAACTGCCCGTAGCTCTCACATTGCCTGTCTACCAGACTGTTCTAAAATTAGTTTCACGAATACTTCTATCACTGTTGCCTAAAATCTTCATTAATTTTGCTTTTTCTGTTCCATATCTACTGATTCCCCAAAGTATAAATAAAACATCATGGAGCTGAAGGAATAATTTACGCTGCCACACTCAACGCCACTCTGCACTGCTGCAGCAGCACGATGTGTCCCAAGGAAAGATGAAGATCAAAGTATCTGGTGAACGACATGCTAGCAAGGAGGGAGAAATATCCTTCAAACTACCACTCGTTCTATCTATCTCATCAAAGCTGAATAAGCCATCATTGATAGTACAGGGTTATTTGTCTTTATTTCATGATAATCAAAAAACACTCCAATTCACCAGTCAGAAGACTCTCTCCTTCCAAAGAAAGTAAAAAGTGGCAGTAGAGGAACTGGAAGAAAATAAATTATTTGTCTCTGATAAGCAAAACCAAAAGAGCTATTATCAGTCATGGGAAAGTCATTCAACCATTCCCTCCAATGTCACATCATTACTCCAGAATTACCTTTCTATCAAACAAATACATTCTCTTACCAATAGACAAAAAGTTGAAGTTTTCCAATCTAAAAAACAATCTATGTTTACAAGAAGATGAAATATAAAATTCAAAGCTGAAAAGAATTGTTAGAGAACAAGAGCTTAAGAACAGCTAAGCAAAAATACCATTACAATAGGTTTCATTTGTTTAGAATTTTCATCACAGAAGGGCTTGTATTTAGCTCCTTCATATACAGCCTGTTACCATACCAGCTATTTTCCATGTCCTGCTTTGAACGTGGACAGTTATTCTCTCCTTTGTTTTTCTCAGCATTATAATAGTGATACACAACTGTTTGCTTAATCGTTATTTGACCATTGAAGTACAAATAGGATTGGGGAAGTTGCTTTCAGGTTGGTTTCTTTTCTTTTTCCTTTTATTGGAATTCATGGTATTTTTTGTTAACATAGCATTGTCCTTCTACAAAGAACTTTAAGTCCTAACTAATAAAAATATTTATTTAAGCAAGCAAATATACATTTCTTCCTTTTTCTCATGAATTGATAAGACAATTAGCAAATAATATTTGACTCAATGTTCAACAAATAATATTATACAAAATATTATAATGAGCAAGTAAAAGCTAATTACTAGCAAAAGGTCAGTATATAAGTTCATTAAATATCCATAAGTTTTCTTCACAGATGCTGAAAAATGAAAATTCTTACAGTTCTGGAAAGAAAGAAGGCAGAGAACAACCTAAACAGATACTGTCTGCTGTGCTATAAGAGTTCTGTCCTGAGTTACATCAGGTTTTGAAAAGTACCTCATGGCCTACACTCCACTATATATTGCTTCGTGGAACATAGAACACAAAGGTAAGGAAAATGTGCACAGGGGTTTGTACACTTGATCACGCCAATGCTGCCAGGTCCACAAATGAAGGCATGTGAGCGAAAAAAAAAAAAAAA
>VXAV01004902.1:9807-37795 GCA_013399715.1 Alectura lathami | reverse complement strand
AGAATGAAAAAAAAAAAAAAAAAAAAAAAAAAAGAAGAGAAAATTGTTTTACTTATTTGTATTTATTTATATGTGAAAATAAGAAAGTATTAGAAATTACACTAGGCAAATAAATTCTTCACCTTTCCACTACTCCTGCTGATGGGGTTAAGGATCCTGGGTTTGTATCTACTTGATTTGTAAGTTACTCAACAACGGTGCACTAACACTATTCAGAAAACATCTATTTATGCCTACACATGAAATGCTGAATTCTCCTCAAATTCCTTCACAAGTAAAAATTGAATTAATTCATGGACTCCAAACATGGGGGCTGGATTGTAAGGTTCCTAACCTGGGATCTTAAAGAATCCTTGCTGCCCTGCATTAAGGGATTACTCTCTTTCACAGCACCTGATGCTTGCGTGATGGCCTCTTTAGGAAAGACAGTGTGGGGTGGGGGGGTGCAAAAGCAACTGGAATGTATCCAGCTTCTCCTAGGGATGGATGATGATCGAGTGGAGAGTCTATGGCTGAGGATGAAGGGCCAGGCTAACACAGGTGAAACTATAGTGGGTGTTTACCATAGGTCACCTGATCAGGATGAGGAGGTTGATGAGGCCTTCTACAGGCAGCTGGAAGTAGTAGCCTCAAAATTGCAGGCCCTGGTTCTCATGGGGGACTTCAAGTATCCTGATATTTGCTGGAAAGGAAACACACTCAGTCCAAGAGGTTCCTGCAATATGTACAGGAGAACCTTCTGATGCAGGTGGTGGAAGAGCCAACAAGAAGAGGTGTGGCTTTAGACCCTGTTCTTACTAACTAGGAAGGCCTGGTTGGGGATGTGAAGGCTGCTGCACCCCAGGCTGTCCCCAACCACGAGGTGGTGGAGTTCAGGGTCTTAGGTGGAAAGAACAAGGCAATATGCAGGATTGCAACCCTGGACTTCAGAAGAAACAACTTTGACCTCCTCAAAGACCTGCTCAGAGGTATACCATGGCCTAGAGTGCTAGAAGGCAAGGGGACCCAAGAGAGTTAGCTAACGTTCAAACACCATTTCTTCCAAGCCCAAAACCGGTACATCTCTAAGAGCAAGAAATCAGGCAAAGGTGGCAGGAGACCACTTTGCTTGGACGAGCAAAAAGCTCATGGAAAAACTCAAAGGGAAGAAGAGGGCCCATAAAATCTGGGAAAAGGGCCTAGCCACCAGGGAGGAATATAGGAATTCTGACAGAACACGCAGGGATGCGACCAGGAAAGCTAAGGCCCACATAGAACCTCTTCTAGCTAAGGAGGTCAAGGATACCTGAAAAAGCCTTTTTTGTTACATCAATAGCAAGAGGAATACCAGGGAAAATGTGGGCCCACTGTTGAATGAAGTGAGTGCTTGGTAACAGTGGATGCTGGGAAGGTGGAGGTACTGAATGTTTACTTTGCTTGGGTCTTCATGCCTAGAACTGTGCCTTGGGAATCCCAGACACTAGAGATAAGAGAGACTCTGTAGAGAGGATGACTTTCCCTTAGTTGAGGTGGAAAAGGTTGGAGAAAGTCTAGACAAGATCACCACTCAAAAATCCATGGGCCCTGATTGGATGTACCCACAGGTGCTTAAAGTGCTGGCAGATTTCTTAACTACACCATTTGTTATCATCTTGGAAAGGTCTTGGAAAACAGGAGAGGTGCCTGAAGACTGGAGGACAGCCAGTGTCACCCCTGTCTTCAAAATGGGCAAGGAGGAGGATCCAGGCAACTGTAGGCCAGTCAGCCTCACTTCTGCCCCTGGAAAGGTGATGGAACAACTTGTTTGGGATGTCATCTCCCAGCAACTGGAAGAAAATAAGGCCATCAGGAGTAGTCAGCATGGGTTCACCAAGGTTGAAATCATGCTTGACGAATCTGGTGGCCTTCTACAAAGCCATCACCAGCTGGGTAGATGAGGAGAGAGCAGTGGATGTTATCTACCTTGACTTGCTGAGGTGGACTGAGAACTGGCAGAGCCCAGAGCGTTGTCATCAGTGGCACAGTCCAGTTGGAGGCCTGTTACTAGCGGTGTTCCCCTGGGGTCGCTGCTGGGTCTGGTCTTGTTCAACATCTCCATCCATGACCTGGATGTAGGGGTAGAGCCCACCCTCAGCAAGTCTGCTGATGGTACAAAGCCGGGAGCAGTGGCTGACACCCCAGAAGGCTGTGCTGCCATTCAGAGAGACCTGGACAGGCTGAGAGCTGGGCAGAGAGGAACCTGACGAGGGTCAACAAGGGCAAGTGCAGAGTCCTGCACCTGGGGAGGAACAACCACATGCACCAGCACAGGCTGGGGCTGACCTGCTGGAAAGGAGCTCTGAGGAGAAGGACCTGGTGTCCTGGTGGGCAACAGGTTGGCCACGAGCTGGCAGTGTGCCCTTGTGGCCAAGAAGGCCAAGGGGATCCTAGGGTGCATTGAAAAGAGCGGGGCCAGCAGGTGAGGGGGGTGATCCTCCCCCTCTGCTCTGCCCTGGTGAGGCCGCATCTGGAATCCTGTGGGCAGTTCTGGGCTCCCCAGTACAAGACAGACAGGGATCTTCTGGAGAGAGTCCAGCGCAGGGCCACAAAGATCATCAGGGGCCTGGGACATCTCCTGTACAAAGAAAGGCTGAGAGAACTGGGGCTGTTCAGCCTGGAGAAGAGGAGACTGAGATTGGGTCTAACCAATGTATGGAAATATCTGAAATGCAGGAGCAGAACAGATCAGGCCGGGCTCTTTTCTGTGGTGCCCAGCAACAGCCAAGGGGCAATGGGCAAAAACTGGAACACAGGAGGTTCCATACAAATCTAAGGAAAAACTTCTTTACTGTGAGAGTATCGGAGCACTGGCACAGGCTGCCCAGAGAGGCTGTGGAGTCTCCTTCTCTGGAGGTGTTCAAGACCCGCCTGGACACCTTCCTGTGTGACCTGCTGCAGGGAAGCTGCTTTTGCAGGGGGTTGGACAGATGATCTCCTGAGGTCACTTCCAAGTCCTACAATCCTGCGATTCTGTGAGCATATCCAGCAGCATGCCTTCTGGATTGAAGGGACGTGAAGCTGCAGTCAGTAACCAAAGAGCAAAGGAAACCCTGCTCACACCTTCTTACATTACCATCTTGCCTGAAAAGAAGTCTCAATAGTATAATCAGACCAAGGATGGTGGTTTACTTCGCTGCACTGCAGACTTCACCAGACAGTAGATAACAAAGCCCATGGAGGATGAGAGTCAGCACTGATGTGCAGCAGGAGAAACACATTCTCTGCCTGGTTAGTTCAATAAAGTACTTCTGAAATGAGCTATGGAGTGTACCCATAATGACACTGAAGGATCTGATCAAGTGTGCAAACTTGTTCTAATATTTTCC
Organism: Alectura lathami; assembly: GCA_013399715.1. Taxonomy (NCBI): domain Eukaryota; kingdom Metazoa; phylum Chordata; class Aves; order Galliformes; family Megapodiidae; genus Alectura; species Alectura lathami. Next base: position 34,451 of record VXAV01004902.1, on the reverse strand, counting down.
ACCATGAACAAGAATTTCAAACAAATAAAATGCCAACTCAAAATTCTCTAGCACACTTTGAAATTTCTTTTTTTTTTTTTTTTTTTTTTTTCCTCCATCAAGTGACTTAAGCATATACTTAAGTACCTTTGAGGTAAGAAGTAACACAAAACAGTGCTTTTACTATAAGTAGCCAATTAAAAATCACATCTTTTCTGTTTAAGGACTGAACACATCATGCTTTCTGGATTGTTTCTGTAGATACTTTTCTCAAATTTGGTAACTTGTATTCTGCCAAAGTTCCTTCAGGCAAGGACTCTGCCTGCTGACTGAGCCATTGTAAGTAAACAGCTGGATCAGAAGAATAAAGGTTCTGAATGTCACGGGCTAATTTGTAAACACTCCAAATCTGTGTAACTGTGGTTCACCTTCTAGAACTTGTCACCCAGCACCATACTCCACTGTTAACAGACAAGAAAACATCAACATAAATTCCTCTATTAGCTAAATCAAAACTAAAGAGCCCATTAAATCCCTGAAGGTATGAAATAGGCAAAAACATAAAAGGATGCACTGTATCAAGTCTGATGTGGGACACACTTCACCACCACCTGGAATCTTTGAAAAGCAAAAGTACCTTTACCAGGAAACAATGCAAACTGCAAAGACAGCTGCTGCTTCAGTGGTTCTCTCATGCATTCTCCTAAATAAGACTAAAAAAAAAATTAAAAAATAAAAATCACAGAAACATACTGCTTTGAAGCCAAACTATAGTTTTCCATTGGCTGAATACTTCAGTCACCATTAATGGTTCATGGTTGAATTCATATTTTTAACAGAAGACTAGCATCAATAAAAGAGATCAACCAAACATGTTCATGCCTGCATCAAATCTGAGTGCCTCTGTGCCACACCGTATCAGGATTCACTCCTGCAATGGTCTGTACCAAGCCAAGAAGACTTCCAGTTCTAGCAGGATTATTCAAATAAGAAAAGATGTCTTGGGTGTACAAAAACTGCAGGAGACAGGCGTGACTTCAGAAGACACAATAATTCAGATAAAACAGCATTTCAATTACCTGATTAAAAATGAAAAATCATTATGTGTTAAAAATGTGGTTGAGCCTCCTGTATACCATTTACTGCATTAAAATTCTAGCCAACAGTTACAACAGCCTCACTCACCTCTGCTGGATGCTGAATGATATACAAGCAGGTGGAGACTTTCAGCGGGTGTACTGGCAGGAACGGACACAAACACACCTTCTGAGGACGGCTACATGACAGAAGGGAGTGGGAGAACAACAAAATTAATCAGCAATTTGTGACAGATGGCATAAATGCATGGCCACAATGCATACCCTATCCCAAAAGGCACACTGAGGACTCCCCCTTATGTCACGGTGTGCTAAAGCATGATATAAATTTACAACTGAGATTTCTACCGTTTCTAAAAATAAAAGAAAGCAAAGTTTTCACTCAAATAGAGTTTTGAAAACAGTGTTCAGACCCCTCCTATGGTCTGCTTCAGAACAAAGTGCTCTCAGAATCCTTTCATCATCCACAAGAGGAGAAACCAGACCCCAGTCAGAAAAATCTGTTACTGTGATTCATACCAAGTTAGTGTTTCAACACTATGAATAAAATACTATAATAGAATATATAATTATTGATGTTGATAGAATATTTATAATAGAATATTTAAACTCTACACACAGGAAACCTCAATTATGCTGCATTTATAATCGGGTTCATTTTTTGTAATTCCATCTCTGCTGAAACATATAGTAGACGTGAAATATGACAACAAAAAACGTTATCAGGAACTTCTAACTGGAGACTGAAAAACTAAAAGCATTTAACATTTCTTGGTGTACTGCATGCAGCTGTTAATACTACTAACAGAAGATCTGTATTTAAAGAAATTAACCTATAAATTGCTTGGCATTCAACTAATATGCTGGACAGTCAAGAATAAACAGAATCAAAGAATTAAGCTTGAAGCTGCACAAAGAGTAATCGAAGTTGTTTCACCAAACACACGCGCACACAGCAGTTAGTGTAGGTTACGCGGTAACTTGGAAAAATAATGGATTTCCTTCCCTAATGCTGAGGTAATTGTCATTATTCACAACTTAAAACCACTCTGTGCCTGCAAGCAACGCTCCCCGAGATTAACAAAATAAGATCGGGATTTTCAGCTGAATCCCAGGAACTTCAGGTATAACTTGACCTGCAGCCTCCTCGTTTTCACCGCTGACAGTTGTAGGTTGATCACACATGAGACGCAGTAAGCAACCACCGCAGCAGATGTGACCTGCTGGAGCTCATTCTCAAGATGGGCCCGGACCAAGCTGCGGCCAGCCCCAGCGATGCCGCAGTGCCTGCCCACGAGGGCCTGCTTGGTAACGCTGCGTGAGCTAAGCCAGCTAACTGTTCCCTAGTCAGCCTTAAAACAAAACATCAGCTCTTACCCGTAAATGGCTGCACTGTAAAAAGGCAGTAACCGTGGATAAATTGCTCCTTAACAGCTTGCAGGTTGTGTTAATTTAAGCCCTTTACTCCTCGCCCTAACTGCTGCAACAGAGAGATTACTTCCCCTCGCCACAGGGAGCACAGTGACAGCTGACAACAAATCCTGACTGCGGGCAAGGGAGAGGGGTAAGCAACTGGTACTGTTCAAAATAACTCTTTTAGAATATTTAGACCGAAAAGCTCATGGCCAAAAATTCACAAAATGGAATTTCTCTCGTACACTCTTTGACACAATGCTCCAGCGGCCTGCCTCCTCTCTTTGCTTTGCATTTCTGGTGCTGACATCTTCCTGTTGTTGACATCTTCCTGTTGCTACCCCTCCACAAATCTGGAATGTGCTCTTGCATCAATAGATGGGCTTCGAGACTAAACCTAATTACTCATTGACTTCAGTGGGGTCTAACGATGGCCTTCACTCTGAACCAACAGAAGCCAACCTCACTTCCAGGTCTGATGAGTCTCCCAGTGCTGTACCACTGCCTTTCTTCCAAATTTTTCTCTTCATATGCAGCAGATTTAAAAAAAAAAAAAGAAAAAAAAAATCTGAAAACAGTTTCTTAACAACCTGGAAGCAGCAGATACTCCCACAGGCTGTTTGCTGCCTGTACCCAGAGTGTTAGAGCAGGAGCTCATCCTCTTCTGGATCAACATATTTACTGGAAACTCAATTTTGCACAAAATGTGATTCCTTAGCTTTTGTCCATTATTACACAGCTGGTTTCATTAACAAGAAAAGTTGTTAAAGTTCTCCCTATCATTGTATTTTCTGCTGTGGGGAGATTAAGGCATGAAAATCTACTTCATAAAGCTACTCCAAAACAGCCAGCCGGTGACTGGGATTCAAAGAGCTGCATTGTTCGCCAGCTTTCATAAGCAGGCAGAAACAGCTTCTGATGATTTCTGACCTCAGGGTGTTCACAAAAACAAAAGTTGGCTAGATATAATTTACTTATTTTCAAGTCTCCCTTTTGTATATGCTCTTTGTGTTTTCCATGCTGGCTTACATTTTTCACGGGTAACTTTTAGGCTCTGTTAATGTTATAAAAAAAATAAAGGAAATTACCCAAAAAGCAACCATTTTTAAATTATTACAGAACCAATTCTACCTATAATTTGATTTATAGGGAGCAGAGCACACACCATTACAAACAGAATACTTCCAATATAATTTAATTACTTACACATGTGTATACATTACTTAACTTTAAGTACCCAATTAGGTACCCAGTTATGTTGAATGGGTACTTTTACAACCCCATCCTGGGGGCACAAGGACTTATTTCTCTGCTTCCACTCTGGTACCTAATGGTTATTGTGCTGAGACAAAAAGAAACACTTTATCCCTACACGAAACCTACATTATGAGTCTACAGCAGTCAGATACCATACACCTCTGAACAAGAGAAGTCCTGTTCCACCCCCACAAAAGCTGCCTTTACTCTGAGAAAGGCCACCTAGGCAGAAAAGGCTTTTTGTGTTTTTCTTTTGTTGAAAGTTTCTGGTTACGGTCTTGCCCTGCCTGTGCCGCTGATGTTACAGAAGAGCAGTGGCAGCACCAGGGGACTTATTTAATGATGACCATAAGTTTTCATGCATTTCTGGAAATGAAAGCAATCTGCACCAGACTCCAGGCAGAACAGCGGTAGTCAGAATATTACGGAAAAGCCTAGGGGTGGGGAGTAGAATTTGAAGGAGGATGGCTTTTATACTATTATTCACCTGCAAGCAAGTTCACTGTAGCTCAAAGCTCTCCAGCAGATTTTCAACACAGCATTTCTAGTTTAAAAACTCATGACAAAGCAACCAGTCACACTGGTGGGACTAAAAATAATTCTCCCTTACAAAAGTTCTTCACATACAACAGACGGCCATGCACTGAGCTCTCACAGCTTTCCTTCCATTCCTCACATCTAAATGGCGATGTTCAGATCCAGAATAACATTTAGTCTATTTATCCAGCAAAACTAAGCGAAGCCAGTGGACTGTGCATTACTGTGCTGTTAAGTTCAGTGTGGTTACTAGTTTCTGGGCAGAGAGAGTCTAAAAGGGAATATGCGGCAGCCTGGAAAAAAGCAGCTAATTATGAAACATTTTCCAAGAGTCTCTGTGTCATTTTCCCATAAACACAAACGTCCTTACTTGCATCAGGCCTGTTACCTTGCTATACAAGGTGTCCACAGGGCTTCTAAAAACAGAGACCATTCTGGGAAGAGGAGTAACCGTACTCTTGGATCTACATTCAGAAAACTAAAGGTATTTCAAGGGTTAATTCCACAGTAATCACAGAAAAGTGATTTTACATGCTTATGCTTGGCATTTACAGACTTTTCTAGGGAAATATATAGAGCAGGTAAGCATGCCAAACACATGGTACATGAACAATGCTTGCAGTATTAGAATAAAAAGGAAGCTCATGTTTTTGAACTACTACCAATTGCAGCAGCATTTTCATCTTACAACACACATTGCCAAGGTCAGGCTCCAGACTGTATTTTCAGAGAAACATGCCTGGCCAAACAGAAATAGCTGCTTCAAGCTAATTAGATTTCTCTGCTGTTTAGGTCAAAACACCAATGGTTTCAAGGTCAAAACCCACCTGAGAACTCTGGAGGGAAGCCACACAGTTACCATATGTTTGCTTTATACTAATGTTTTAATGCACGTTTTATAGTAACACAAGTCCATTACAGATATGCATTAAAACAACATTCAGGAGCCTTATGTGGCTATGTGGTAAGTTTAAAGTCATAAGCCCGTAAGTTTTTTAAAATTTGAGAACAAGTAATACCTTCACTAGTTTTATGTTCAGGGATAGACACACTGACAGTGGTTTTAACATTACATTTTGCATCCCCCACCTTAACAGTTAGAGAAGGACTTCAACAGAGGGGATTAACTTAAACACAGATAAACATAAAACCATGCCCTTAGGAGACAACAACAGCAACCAAATGGGCTTGAGGTGCCCACTGAAATGGCATGACGTTCTGGAGTGAGCCCTAACGATAAAGAGCTCCATGAAAGCAGCAGCCTGTCAGTTCTCAAAATGCAGGTCAGATGTGAAGTTCTGCTAGGAAAGGTCGAAGGAATTAAACAGAGGACTTGACTGTATGATTACATGAACTGCTGGCTTTGCCCCACCTCGTACTCTAAATGCAGAAGAACCTTGAAGAAGCCAGCTGAAGAACAAACGTCAGCAGGTAACTCCTTGTGCCAGGAGCCACTGGTCTCCATGCTGACTGATGCTATGGACACAAGAACTTTACATGGGTTCAGGGGAAACTGGCAACACTCACAGAATAAAAATCCATCAAATACACAAACACTGCTGCCGAATGTACAAGGCCACATCTAACTCCAAGTCCCTTGGGCTAAAGGCAGTTGGAGGAAGGAGAGAAGTGGCAGCATATGCTTGTCCCGTTCTTCCTCAGATATAATGCACTCACTCACGACTACCTCTGGGCACAGCTGCAGGCAGCACGCTGGGCACAGTGGACCTTCAACAAGCTCCACTATGGTCACTCTTCTATTCTCAGGCACTCTGCACAGTTTAAAATGAAATATGCCATGCCAACAGCAGTAGCTAGGGATTACCTACCTGCAACTTCTTTACTTTTTGCATTTTATGTCTACAATTTATTTGTACACACTTCTGCATTTCTCTGGGCAAAATCTTACAGCTCCACTCAGGCAGCCTGCTGTAATGGACAGGAATTACTGCTATCTTAAAAAGAAGTTGCTGGGTGTGTTGTATTTCAGCCTTCACTCTCCATATGGCTATACAGCATGTGACCTAATGCAATCGCCACTACTTCCATGGAAGATAAGAAGCCATCCCAACTAAATGGGAAAGTCTCTCTTGCACTGAACAGGTGAAATAATCGATTACTTTGTCATCTGCATAGCTAAGACCCATCTGGCAAATCCAGGGCAAGAGCAGCCAGCAGGAGCAGCTGGCGTTCCCAGAAGTTCTGCTGATAAAAAGCATGGATCTCGCAATGGCAGCCAAACAGCCACAGTCACCACCTGAATTCTGCATTAGAGACAGGCCCACATGCTAGCTAAGTCTTCAAAGCACGTTAGAGATTTCTGAAAACATGCCCATTCTCTGATCCTAATAGGTATGACTCGTATTTAAAATAGAAACTCCATAGCTGCCATCCCAAATACACCAGCTCCATTGATCTGTTCCGCAAACTGAAGCTTGCGCAGGCTTTTAGACTACTGTACAAGGGGGAAACAACTGTAACACTGGAAAAGTAAATGAAGGATTTCTCTGTCTTCTTTTGTTTCAAGCCTGAACAGGATGAGCCACTTCAACTGCTGCCACTGCTTCAGTTGTTAAGAGCCATCCTTATTTTCCCAGTAGCAGGTAGTTTGTAGCAGGCAATGTGGCTGCATGAGTTTAAGCCACCACAAAATGCCAGTGTAACATTCACAAGCAAATATTTCTCAAGTGACTGCAGTCTTCAGTCTCATGCTTAGTTACTCTGGAGCACAAAACTAACCAAGTATCATTTCTCCCATACTTACGGAACTCACAGCCATGATAGTCTGTTTTGCCTACCCTTCTTGCCTCACCGTACCTGTAAGATGCCTGTTACTATAGTCATGACTATTCAAACCCATTAGCGTACTGAAGGCTGATTCCCACAGGCTAGATCAAGGAATAAAAACTTCTCAGAAGTAAAACGTGATAGAAGATCATGGGTATTTTAGCCTCAGCTTTCTAATTCCCTGCCTACCAAGCTCTTCACCTTCAAATTGAATTTTAGAAAGCCATAGCCAGAGCTTTCATGAAAAGCAGAGAAACTCATGGAGCCATCAGCATTGTTCAGATTTCTCCTGTGCTTATTTTGAACATTCTTTACTCAAGCAAAACTTCCAAGTCTTAGTTTAACAGTGCTTCCTGAGAAAAATCAGGCTTAGGAGATTACTTTGAGATTTCATGTTCCAATTTCCACCCTTCAGTTAGAGGCAACCTCTACCAAAAGACTTTGCAAATCAGCAGCGTAAAAATGCCATTTTAATTCTTACAAACTTTGTAAAAGTCAATAGCAACATAAAGAAAAAAACAGCATCAGAAACACAGGTGGGGAGTGCATTGGGAACAGGCAATAAAATACTTCCTGTACCACTTGGGTAACCCATACAGCACCAGCTTCCGGGGGAAAAAAAAAAAAAAAAAGAGAGAAGCAAACTGCTGAGTTTTTGTTTCCTATGAGAAGTTGAAAGAAATAAAGTAGGTGTATGGTTAGTGTTGTGGGTTTGGGGTTTTTTGCTTTAAACGGTGCATTCGGTGAGTTTAATGGAATATATCCCCGTTTCCTGAATAAAATGATAAATTTAAATAGGGAAGCATCTAAGTCAAATTGAGGGTAATTAATTATATGTCTATATTAATTAATAAAACACCGCTTTCAAAAATGAATGTCTGACTAGTTAACCTGCATTCTTCAGCAAGTCAAGCGAACACTCACATAATAGCCACATAACTAAACATATCACAGGTTCAAATTCTCCACCTCAGCTTCTCAACCTCTTCATCAACTAAAGAAGTATTTAAGGAGCACAAGGCTAGTTATTCTGCTAATCTCCTCTGCAAAAGTGGAGGTTATCGTACAGAAATGATAATCTATCCAAAGAAAAGATCACACACAACTGGAAAAAAAAAAAAAAAATACTTCTATGCAACTAACTCAACATTTAGCAACTGCATAGCAAACAGAACGCATCCAGGTGTAAAAAGGGAACTATTTAAAGAAATTTCACAGGCGGTCTGCACAAAGCCTTTTCTGCGCTTTTCAACACAACTAGGGACACCAGCTTCAGGCAGTCTGACCCAGTGATAACTGTACTCAGCCAATCAGAAATCTGCAGTACTTATCGCACACAAAAGTTCTGTCGCTGTATCATGAGAGAGCTGTGAAGGCATCTGATGTCCTCACACTTTGCGAAACACCATTTTCAGATACAGGGGACACATGACCTCTGCTATGGAGCTAGAGGCACTCTTAGCTACAAATCACTCCGTATTGTGAGGTTCTTTAGTCGTTCCAGAGTGCCAGGCAGAAACAGAGAAGCATCCTCCTGAAAATAATCCACGTACAGCGCCATCAGACTGGACCAATTCGAACATTCAAAGAATTGCATTACATGTTTGAAAACACCTAGTTCCTGGAAAAGACCCTACAGCACTACATTTCAAATGCATCAGAACATACCTGATAATGTGTAACTTGTTGGATCAGAAGAGATTCAAGGCAGTACCAAGAATTCTCAGGGGGTAATTCCAATTCAAGTTAAACAACTGACCTACTAAATAGAAACTACTACTGTACGTGCTAAGTTAGTTTCTTCAGGAGCTTTCTGATAGTTCTTGCCATTGGCACAACACAATGTCTGCTGTTCTCGCCACAAGACACTACAAAGGCACCAGCCTTGGCAAAGACATAAGGAGTGTAGATGACACACTACTGAGGCACCCAAAAAGCAACACAGTATTTTACACAAAGGACTGCCTTTGCACCATTCCACCACTGAAAGTACTGGCGGCTGTGGATTCATCCCAGCGAAAGCCATGGGACGTGGCCAGAGATGCTTCAGAGAAGAAGTACAGCAAGCACAATGTGGAGACAGAGTCAACACACGGGCTACCTGTGAGCAGCTAGGAGAGCACGGCACTGCTTCCTAGCATTCAGACTGCCGTGGCACCAGCTGTCAGCGTTCTGTTCCCATGTGCTTGCCCTTCCTTCTCTGCGTTTTGCACTCTACTCTCAGTAACCTGGGCTGCAACTCTTCTGACCAAAACCCAGAATATATTTTCCATTACATTCGATCAATTTGAAAACCTACCACTCTCGTGCCCTTGAAATGCCCTTTGACTTTTGCCTAGGGCAGAGGACTTCAGAAAACCTAAGCAAAGAATAAGGCATTTCATAGAGGCATGAAACAATACCAGCAAGTATTAAGTTGAAAAGGAAAAACCTGCTTGCACCTGTTTCATGAATAGCTCCGCTACATATCTTATCACACGATCACGGAAACAAACAATTCATGGCAGGAAAAAAGGTATCCATCATCAAGGGCTATTAAAGCACAAAGATGCAGGGTTCTGGTTCAGAAAATCCCAGACCCACTATTCCTATCAGCCAGGAAACATCACTCCACAGTTGCCCTGCATTTGTCCTCCCCTCCAGGCACCTGTTGCTCTCCACTGCTCAGCTCTCCACCACGTGAACCTTCGGTCTGACCCATTCATTTTTAGTGTGGTTTGCTGGCACAGACGTTGAGCTGTACGGCCATCTGCAAGCAGCTCTGTCTCCATCAGTATGGCCTCTTACTTTACTCTTACTGAATAAACCAACCAACCAACTTGCTGAGCCACAGATCACAAAAAGCGAAGCAACAGACCACACTCAGCTCCTGCACACAATCAAAGAAAATAACAGTCGGTAAAATGCGTGTTCAGAACAAGAGCTTAGGCTGTATGTGGTTCCATTTTACTACTTACTGTCAGAGCTATCCTGTACATTCCAGGAACAATATCCTGAGCTCTCACTGAAGAAAAAGCAACAAAGCGTATCTCAGCAGAGCTAAATAATCAAAACTACCCTCAAAACAAGTTGTAAAGAAGCTGTTCTGTCAGCGCTGATTTTGATCTTGGTGTTTTGCTATTGACACCCAACCACTGGAAAAGGGATTTACATCACCAATTCATTTCCTCTTCAGCACCAAACAACCACAAGTCCGTAATGATCTTCAGTCAGAGCTCAGCTAGGCTGGATTTGAACAACTATAGCAAAACATTTGAAAAGCATTACTTACAAAGATTACTAGGTGTCCGTCTTCCTAGATTTAAGACCAGAATTGGACAAGTAAAGGCACCTCTCCGGAGATGAGGGATGCAAACTGTCATTTACTGCATGACAAGCTCAGAGTTCTGCTTAAGGACAACATTTCTGTTTTTTGTAAAACTACGCCAGCTAGTGCGTTTCTTGAAATACTAAATAAATAGTATATTTATTTGCTTAATGATTATTAGAAAAATAAATATACTATATATTTCCAGGAATAAGTCCACAGGAAAAATGTATTTACATAAATACATAAAATAGTTCAGGAAAAAACTTTCAAGAGAAAGCTTTCAGGTAGTTGGTAGTTTATGTATCATTCCAAGCTTCCCTTCTATTTTACATTACCATATTTTATATTATATTCTATATTATAATACATTTCACATCACATTTATTTAATAGCAATAGCAAAAGCAAGACTAGGGAAAATGTGGGCCCGCTGTTGCATGAGGTGGGTGCCCTGGGAACAGAGGACACTGAGATACTGAAGGCTTTCTTTGCTTCAGGTGTTACTGCTAAGACTGGGCTCAGGATCCCAGACCCTGGAGACATGAGAAAGTCTGGGGAAAGAAAGACTTCACCTCAGTCAAGGAGGATATGGTCAGGGAACCTCAGGCAAAATCTACGCACACAGATCCACGGGCCCTGATGGGATGCACACGTAAGCACTGAGGGAGCTGGCAGCAGTGATTGCCAATCCATCCTCTACCATCTTGGAAAGGTCCTGGAGAATGAGAGAGGTGCCTGAAGGCTAGAAGAAAGCCAGTGTCACCCCTGTCTTCAAAATGGGCAAGGAGGAGGATCCAGGCAACTGCAGGCCAGTCAGCCTCACTTCTGCCCCTGGAAAGGTGATGGAACAACTTGTTTGGGATGTCATCTCCCAGCAACTGGAAGAAAATAAGGCCATCAGGAGTAGTCAGCATGGGTTCACCAAGGTTGAAATCATGCTTGATGAATCTGGTGGCCTTCTACAAAGCCATCACCAGCTGGGTAGATGAGGAGAGAGCAGTGGATGTTATCTACCTTGACTTGCTGAGGTGGACTGAGAACTGGCAGAGCCCAGAGCGTTGTCATCAGTGGCACAGTCCAGTTGGAGGCCTGTTACTAGCGGTGTTCCCCTGGGGTCTGGTCTTGTTCAACATCTCCATCAACGACCTGGATGTAGGGGTAGAGCCCACCCTCAGCAAGTCTGCTGATGGTACAAAGCCGGGAGCAGTGGCTGACACCCCAGGAGGCTGTGCTGCCATTCAGAGAGACCTGGACAGGCTGAGAGCTGGGCAGAGAGGAACCTGATGAGGGTCAACAAGGGCAAGTGCAGAGTCCTGCACCTGGGGAGGAACAACCACATGCACCAGCACAGGCTGGGGCTGACCTGCTGGAAAGGAGCTCTGAGGAGAAGGACCTGGGTGGCCTGGTGGGCAACAGGTTGGCCATGAGCCGGCAGTGTGCCCTTGTGGCCAAGAAGGCCAAGGGGATCCTAGGGTGCATAGAAAAGATGACTGTGGCCTGGAGCATCGTCTGTGTGAAGAATGGCTGAGAGACCTGGGGCTGTTTAGCCTGGAAAAGAGAAGACTGAGAGGGGATCTCATCAACACTTACAGACGTCTAAAGAGTGCGTGTCAAGAGGATGGGGCCAGGCTCTTTTTAATGGTGTCCAGCAACAGGACAAGGTCAACAGGCACAAGCTGGAACACAGGAAGTTCCATCTGAACATGAGAAAGGACTTCATCACCTTGAGGGTGACAGAGCCTGGAACAGGCTGCCCAGAGAGGTGTTGGAGTCTCCTTCTCTGGAGACATTCAAAACCCGCCTGGACACTTTGCTGTGCGGCCTCCTGTAGGGACCCTGCTTTGGCAGGGTGTTGGACTGGGTGATCTCCTGAGGTCTCTGTCAACCCCTATGAGTCTCTGATTCTGAGATTTTTCATTCATTTTGAACATTAATTAAACACTAAAACAGATATTTTTTCCTATTTTTATAGAAGACACTCATACCTACAGAATTACCACCTAATAGTGAAGTGGGTTTTATGGATAACTTTATAACACAGTGACAGGCAATTACATTAAAAGCATTTTAAAGAAATTGGACTTGGGCATTACAGTAGAAAGTAATGGGTTATCCAACAAAACTACTAGTTCCATTAATACAGCATTTATATGAATGCTAAACATTGACAGTAAGGTGGCCTCAAATACTTCTTATTTTTGTGCAAAAGGTATAGATACAAAAATATATAAATTTCATGTAACAGAAACATGGACAAAGTAAATGCTACCTTCATGAAAGCTAAGCTCTGCAGTTGTCTAATGTGGCTGTTTTCCAAGGCAAATAACCTTTCTGCTTGACAAATTACATCACAAGTAAAGGACAAACAAGTAAGTTCAGGATTTTTTTTAGTCTGGGATATTCATGACAGTTTTATAGGGCTAATCTGAACATACTGAAAACAACAAACATCTTCAAATTCTATAAAGAGAAAAGATACCAAGAAGCAAAGAACAAAATACCCACGGTGTGTACTTTCTTAACCTATGATATAGAAGCAGATTTTGGCAGGCAGCTTTCCTTACAAATAACAGAGATTAACAAATCAACAGAACACCCTTTCAAATATTTCAACGGTATACGTTAAGGTTGGATGTGGTTTCCACTGTAACTAATAGGAATAAATTAAAAAAAAAAAACAGCATTTAGCTTATGCAGCAGTGGACTCATTGCAGAAGGGCCAGGAAAGGCAAAACCTAATGAGCCTGAGATTGCTGACATTTTCATGCATCTTGTTGGCTCTACAGTCTGGCAAAGTAGCTGGCATTCTGACAAGCCTGATGCCAGACAGTTAGCAGAGCCTTAGATTTGTTGAATCAGGTGAGGCAGTAAGGGCATTTTGAACTGAGCTACTGAGACATTAAGATTAAGAAGTTAAACTGAAGTTTTACGCTGCCAGCCATGTAATGCCGGTCTGATAAGTTTCAAGGCTTTCACCAACAAGCAAAAATCTGTTACCACAAAAAGTCTGGTGGAAAAGCCCACAATTACCCTGCAAAGAGAACTCACTGATCCCAGGAAACAAAATACAATATAGAATCAGCATCTTGGTTATTTCATCCATTTGTACATATGCAGAGAACAATCTCATTAACAGCATAAAGTGAAAACAAGTATATTTTAAAAAACACATCAAGTTCCCAAATCAACGTTTTTTAAGTTAAATGAGGTCTGTTGATATCATTGGTCAAAATTTTTTTGCAAGACTACAAAAGTATATTTGTTTGAAAGTTTGTTTCAAACTGAAGAGTTTTCTTTCCCCAAATGCTTGTTTCAAAGGCTAACATAGTAAGAACAATTATAAAATGTTTCTTGAAGATTTCATCTACTACCTTCCTTCAGTCTGTCTGTTGACTGATTTTAATTGGAGAGGCACAGACTCTGAACTTTGTAAAGGCAGGGTTTTACAAACTCCAGCTATAGAACCTGTTCTACTCCTCTTCCCTAAGGTGTACACATGAAAAACGAGGACAGTTGTGGGCAGTTTTTTCACTGGAACTGGATTTGTTGCCTTTTCTGCTTACCCACAACAATATGATATGCTGGGCAGGTCAGCTTTAACCTGGCCAGAAGCATTTCCATTATCCTAATTTCTTCACTAGAATTGAAAATAGAAAGCTGAAGGCAATCTTAAAGACAAGGACTGGGGCAGGTCAAGAAGCCACTAAGCTTTAAAACAGAGCAGAGAAGCAGAGCTGATCATAACACAAAGTAACTGCTGTGTGGCTTCCCTACCATAGCCACCCAGCTGGGGCTGGACTGCCACCACACCCCAGTCCTGGTGCCCACACCGCCCACAGCTGCCCCAGGCACAGCAAGCTTTGAAACAGAAATGCTGTCCAACACGGATTTCAACGCGCAGGCAAGCAGCAGCTCTGCTTCAGTCTCTGCATTAGGTCAGCAACAAATAATAATCATGCAAGTCTTATGTGCATCTGTGCACATTTACACATAGATTTTGTTACATTTTTATACAGATTTGGAAGACAATCGCTTGCAGCCCCACACACACGCACATAAAAAGCTGATGTATCAGTCAGCGCAGGCCAAGGACGCTGGCTGCTGTCTCCTGCTCGCCCTGTCTGCAGAACAAGGGAAAGGTTCCCCACAGTGAGGGAAGCCAGCAGACACAGCACACAGATCTGGTCCACCGCTGGCAGCATGCTTTCATGATAATCCGGAAGAAGACCGAAAATGTACTGCGCATGGCTCTCGGAACAAAGGTACCAGCGGGTGCCGCGGGCGGCCCGAGGACGGGCAGCTGCAGAAACGAAGGGCTGAGGCGCTGCCAGCTGGAGCTGCTGACAGCACACTTCAGCTGCCTCCAGCACTCCAAAACACAGCCGCAGCCCTGTAAACCTGCTCTGTGATGTGAAGTTAAATTGCTAAAAGCTTCACCTAACGTTGTTTTGATTAAAAGGAGATAATTTCAAGTTCTCATTGCGGGAAACCTTGCAAGAATCTATGCAAGAATAAATTCTCCCAGCAAATCTTTCCAGTTTATTCCAAATCTTTCATGAAGATTTTCAGTTTTGTTCTGAGTTAGTTTTTCTAGGTTACATCCACAACATTCTCTTGCTCCAAAAATCACAGGTCAAGTGTCTAAACAACTGACTTCTCTAGGTAACTTTATCACCACATAAACCACGGCTGTTTTCACAGATGAAATTTAGGTCCACCTTTGCAAGATCACCTTATTTAATACAGCATTTTAAGGACAAGTTTTAGGGACGGAGCCTATTGGCATGTATGCTCTGTTTGCAAATAGCAAACCATGCCTGGATCCTGGCTTGAAACAAAGCAGATGCAAAAGCAGAGTTAAACGAAAGGATCAGAGTTGCACCACGTGAACTCAGAGGTGAATTCTGCCATTGATCGTGAATGAAAGCAGGCTCCGAACCCACACATCTTTCAGAAGCAGATTAAAAGAGCTAAGTATTCATATCTCCCAGTCCATGACACAACGCCTTATCCCCTCACCTAGAGCTATGAAGCAAGATTTTTCCTTCCACAAATAACATAAAAAGCAATGAAATTAAATTATTGTTCTAGTCTATTGTGGTAAAACACAAGAATCCACAACAGAAAGACTACTCCAACCCATATTTAGCAGAAATACAAAAGTGGATGCCTTCTGAGAAGCAAAATTACTTCTTTATCAGTAAATATTCATATTAAAAGGAAAATCCACCATTCTCTGCAGTTTATCCTCAACTGAAAGTGAGCTTAACAAAAACACAGTTAACAGAGCTTCATGTGATCAACAACCAATGCCAGGAAATGGTTAAATATTAAATAAAATATTCAATTAAAGTATTCTAGTTAACTATTCACTTCAGCGATAGATGCTAGAAGAATGGGGTTTTGTCTGCAGTCAGAGAGCTTGAGTATAACTCTAAGTTATAGCATTACACGGAAAAGCAGGAGGCAAGCAGATTAGCGTCCCCTTCGCAGACTTTCTGACAGCCGGTAGCTGCGGGCCTACTACAAATGCTATACTGCACCCTGGCGTCCTTTTTCTGAATAGCAGGCACTTCTCTTGAACACAGTTTCACTTTGATTTTTGATGCAGCAATCTCCCACATAAATCTTATCAACAAGAAGCCAGTTCCCTGGTGTCATACAACAATGTATTTTAAAATAATACACCTCTTATTAAAAACTAACCAGTTACTAGCCTTCATTGGAAGCGAACATAGCGCATTTTATTTACACTGCTAGACAGCATTACGTTATTCTAAAGCTTTTTGGGATACTGTGAGATGCTGTCTTTAAGGCACACGACCAGTTAAACTCATGTGCATTTAAGTACTGGACCACAGAAGCACAGAATGTCCTGAGCTGGAGCAAGTGGAAGGCTACACTTGTACTGAAACAGCCAGGGCCCACTGCCGGCCCCCGCTCAAACTGCTGACCACCCAGGTGCCCTGCCTCTTTGCTGCAGGGCAGCTCCTCCACCAGCCCAAACGCAGGCCTGCCGTGCTGCCAGGGCTTGTTTAGCTGAACACTGTGAGGTTCCTCGTGGCAGGACAACCTTCCAACATCTCTCCAAACGGCAGCTCTGCTCTCCTGCTGTACGGCAACTGCTCCTCCCAGGCTAGTGTCACCTGCAGCCTTGTTCCATACCATCATCCAGGTCAAGGGGAATGTGGCCCCCACTCTCTGAAACAGCACCAACCCCCACCAACCTCCTCCTCCTAGAGAACTGTCGCATCAGCTCTGAACTGCTGGTCGTCTGAGCTCTGTGGTCCAGCCAGCTCTTGCTTTTCTGTACTCCCATCCACCACACCCATATCTTTCCAGTTTGGCCACCGCAACACTGCCAAAAATCACCAAGAGTGTTTCTGCCATTGTTACCCCCTCAAACATCTTGTTACCCACCCAAGCACAACCATCACTACCTCAAAGACTGCCACTCTGGCTAGACGGTGTTAGCCCTGTTAGCCATTCTGGCAGTGGAGGTGGGTATGCTCTGCATCCATCTCTTCCCCAGCTGGCTTTCCAGTACACGATCTCGCTAATCCTCTGCCCCCAGCCCTCTCAAACCAGCTACATAACCTGTGTCTGCAAACAGTAAGGAACACCTAACCAAAGCAGTGCCTCATAACAGAATGACATCAAAGAACAACTAACTTCAGAGGATTCGAAGGATCATATTAACTGTACTGCTATAAATATCGAAAACATCACCACAGTAGTTTTAGAGACTGAGGTTCTAAGATGCTCAGATTTCTAGATCCTTCGAAACTGCTTGAGTTCAAAATGCACACACACACCATACAGAATCCCTGCTGGAGTTCCACAATGCACGAGGGGGCCATCCACAGAAGAAACGGTGTTGTACTTGACGGCTTTGTTTTGTGTTTTGATTTGTTGGTGGTGGTGGCTGTTTTTTCTTTCTTTTCTGTGGTTTTATTTTAAATTAACTGGGAGACAAACTTCTGGAAGACACTTAAAATCAACTTAATGCACTGCTTTAGCTGCCTGCTTCCACACACATTAGGGCTTTCACAAGAACGCAGATGCTCAAGTGCTAAGTTCAAGAGAAGTTAGATGTTCTGTTTCTCTTGAAGACTTACACCTGCATTCAATTACTTGTCTCTTTGGTATTTTAATGAAGAAATTCCCTATTACAGAGTACAATTTACAAGCACTTCCACTAAAAGCAGCAAAATACATTTAAACCCTAATTATTTCACAGACTAAATCTCCACTTGATGAAAACTCCTAATAAGGAGAGGGCAGTAATCAACTTTCTAAATCAAACCTTAATGCACACTTAGGAAAAACTTAAGAGAGAGACCCCCACGTTACATAAGTGTAAACAGTGACTTCAGAACTACTAAGAAAACAAAGTTCCACACACTATAAAACTGAAGATGACCACTGTTATCCCATCCAAGTAATAAATCAAAAGAAATAACCCATTGAGCACCCCTCCATATAAAGTACCACTTCTGATTTCCTATTTTCTACCAGTTAGGGACATAACCCAGCCTGCCCCCTGACAAGTCTCACCCTGCGCCTGGGCTGATTTTTGGAAACATTCTTGCCTAAGAAAGTTACTCTTACAAAAAGCACTGGAACTCAGCCTGCTAAGCCACAGACACCCACTGCCCACGGAATATCCAGTTGCTTCTCAAACCCTGCAGCCTCCACCACGTGGTCCCTTGCGCTGCTGGATGTCCAGCTCGTGCTCTGATTTCCCCAGGTTGATTGAGGATAATTCTCATTATCCACCAGACCTCTCAGACCTGAAAGTAGCCACTTTCAGGTTATCCAGGCCAATACAAGACTCCAGCTGCAGTACCTGCCATTTCCGCATGCGGTGGAAGTACTGCTGGAAAGGCAGCAACAATCTGAAATAAACACCCTATCTTCCTCCTGTGGTTTTATATGCATTCTTAATATTTTTAAGAATATAAAAGAAATTACGTAGATGTCTAGTACCTAAAGTAACTTCCTCTTATTCTTCACAGCTTTGTAAAAACACGACAGATAACTTTTCTGGCAATAGACTTCCCCAGCCTGTTTGGCTTCTTTGATAAACCCACAGATTGCAGGTGCTTTATTTAAGAAGTGTTCTCTTTGTGCTTTCTGATGTGAGCATCTGAACACATCATTCCTGCATTCATTCCAATTTGGTCCATGTGTTCTCTCCCCACGGTATGAGTTTCAACTTCATTAAACTGGGCTTTTGAAATAAACAGAAGCCTTGAGGTGCTGAAACCAAGCAGAAGTATATGGAAGAAAATTAAAATAATTCACAGCCTACATTCTAAGCTTGTGTTTGCAGATACTGAAAAATCCATTCAAACACCGTGCCTCTTACAGTGCTCCTTCCAAAACCTAAGGAAGGAGCGTGCACACTGAATTTTATTTACCATCTCTAGTCTTTTGGATGACATTCGATCTTTAAAAAAAATCTCAGAAAATTATGTTATCAATCCTTTAATCACAGTTAAGAAAAGCATGCATAGAGCAACAAAGATCCATGACAGTAAGTATTTGACTCATTAGGTGTCAAAAAGAAAAAATAAACTATTCAAGGTTGCAGCATACATTATACACCACCTACTACTGATGAGTATTTCCTTTATGCAGGACCCTGAGAGAAAAAAAATCTGTCCTTACACATTCTCCACGTGGCTAAGCTGGCTGGTGCAGCTGGATGTTCATGAGCAGACAAGCGAACCAAAACCAACCAGAGACAGTTTACAGGTCCTCAATACTGACACAGAAGCTTAGCAGCTTCAGAGAATGAGGAAAATACTTTAAAAAGAATTTTAACAGAAATTATAGGCATAATTGGTGTATCTGAGAAATGTTATGTAGGAGATAGGAGGAGCTGAAGCCAAAGGGAAGTTACACTTTCAGTAACAGCACAGTCAAGTACCAGGCTGACATCCAGGAAGGAAGATTATTTGTCCCAAGTGAAAACCATCACAGAATTTGTCAAAAAACATTTCAGCAGAGATTGTAGAACAAACCTATCATCTGGTTAAAGCTATAAAAGAGGCAAGAGACAACCGAATATATGGCAGACAATATTTGACTTAAAAGATGAGGAGGGGACAAACCAGCACACTGTAAGGGGTAAACCTGGAACAGAGATGAGATGATGGAATGAAACACAGCCACTGGAAGTACAAGTGACAGCGACCACCACCTGAAAGCAAGACAAGAAAAACGTGAAAGTGGAAGGCAGGCCAAAAAGCTACAGGCGGGACAAGTCAGCTCATCCCGACAACCCATTGGGAAGAGAGGAAAAAAAAAGAAAGAAATTCTAGGCACATTGGCTCAACGATAAAGCAAGGTTTAAGCGGCGCATGTGAAGTGACAGGAAAGCTTCGTTTTGTAAAAATGAAACTCAGGCTGGGAATGGAAGGGAGAAGATGGTGGAACCAAAGAATCTCAGTTTGACACCAGTCAAAGGACTTTCAGACACCGTATCTCGGGTGGAATTCACCCACGGCAAATGCTCCCTCACCACAAGCAAGAAAAATTACAGAAGTGGCTGCACCTCAACCAAGTCCTTGAGCATGCAGATAGCAGCCTTCAGCTCTCATCTATGTATGTATAGCTACCATACTATGAAAAGGAAAATATTTACTCTTCTTTGGTTTTTTTTTTTGCTTTGTGTTATGTTTATAAAAATCAAAAATAATTCTGGTAAAGGAACCATTTGTGTTTTCAGTACTCCCTGTGATTAAACTGAGGAAGTTTACCAGTGATCAAAACGTCTTTGACTTCTCTTTCAGTAAACTTCCACCCCCAAGGCAAAGTCACAGTTGATGTAATTACAGAAAAGCAGGAGATCAAAGGCACTAGAGTTGCTTTAATTAACAAGATTATTCTCTGCTGCAGGTCCTGTCTCTGGTTGCGCTCCTGCTAGCCTATAGTTATCCACAGTCAAAAGGATGTGGCCAGCCTGACACTGGCTTTTTTTTTTTTTTTTCCTTTTTTAAATGCCAGCAGATCAAAATGGATGCTAACCAAGTTGGCCAAGCACACAGTAAGTGGCCCAAAAAGGTCACTACTCATTAGGCTGCTCAGAATATAATAGGAAATGAACAAGTGCCTTTGAAATTTAGCCAAGCAGAAAGAAGCAGCATTAAAGTCAGTAACGCTCTCAATTCATCAACAGCGCTGGCACTGCTCATTACTGTTAATACAGGCCGGAGAAACTACAGCATGAGGAATTGCTACGGGTACAGGAACTACCAAGTGCGGAATAAAAATAAACTGAAACGCAACGACTAATGTTTAGCTTGATACTTTATACTTCTAACCAACACAATCCACAGAACTCAGTGTGCAAACTACAGCAATTTTAAGGTGACATCAACAGAAGTGTGACAAAAGAGGTCAGAGGCGCTGAGCCTGGAACCTGCCCCAGTGCTCGGTAAGCTTTCCCACTTACTTTTTGCTCATCTTCCTACAGTGAGATACATATAATTTGTACCACACATGTATGCTTCAATTCCAGCCAAGCTGCAACTTCATCTGCAGGGAGTAAATCCTAGATGTATTATTTAGTATATAACTTCAGGAGTCCCTCCTAACATCCCTTAGAACTCCTTTGCTTGAGAGCTTTCTACTAAAAATAAATTAAAAACTTGACACATAATATAAGAACAAAAATTGTAATTCTTACACGGTGTGGACTTTCAGGCTTATGCTTCCACATCCACAGCCCTATTAGAATATTATAACCTCTTCTGAAGAGCTGACATACTCTTGACTAAATACCTCTGTGGTTCCAGAGGAAGGAAAATCTACGTGATCCCCTAATGCTGAAATAAAGTTTCACAGTTTATTTCACTGAAAAAAAAAAAAAAAAAATTGCAGTTGTAAAAATTTAAGTGTTTATTGTTAAATCACTCCACATTAGGCTGTAAAACTTTTAAGGGTTGTTTCCCCCTAGAGGTCCCAGTCTCTCACCAAAAGACAACAGTAAGTTGTTCTGTTCTGTTTGCTGCTCACCATCGACTCAAAGTCTGGGCGGGCACAGATCTGGCTGTGAACACATGAACCAGGTATCAGAAGGAACACAGCCGTGGCAGCAGAGCTCCTCCTCACGCTGGCCGCAGGGTTGGCAAAGACCCAGATCTGGGTCAGACACAACTTACGCCAAGGTCTCTTCTCAGTTGCTCGTCTACTTGAGCTTATGGAAACTGAAATACATTTACATCTCTGCCCTTCTGTATTAAACTGCATACACATTTGAAATGATTTATGTATATAAAAATAGCTGAATTACAAGAATAACTTATTTTACATTCACAGTAATGAGAAGAGAAATCTTTGCCAACACTTCTAGTGGTTTTTGGCTTTGTATTCTGAAGAAATACAACTTACGGGTGACAAGGCTGTATTTTTACGTAACTACTTGATCATGCTTACCTGTGCTGAAACTAGCTTAGAAGGAGGTATCAATTCACCACTTTTGGGACTTCTGTCCCTGCATTTGGACTACACTTTAAAAAACCCACGCGTGCAATTAGCAGGCCAACTCAAAAGTGCAACAGAATTGCAAATTGCACCCTGTTTGCTGAAAAGTAATCACAGAGCCATAGAATGTCCCAAGCTGGAAGCGACCAGCAGGGAGCACGGAGCCCAGCCCCTGGCCCCACACAGCACCACCCAAACCCAAACCCTGTGTCTGAGAGCGGTGTCCAAACGCTCCTTGAGCTCCAGCAGCTCGGGGCCGTGCCCACTGCCTTGGGGAGCCTCTTGCACACCCACCACCCCCTGATGTAGAATACAGAACCATGAAAAAACTTGGAAGAAATCCAATTAAGCTCCACAGGCCAGAATCCTTATGGCATTACTAATTTCTGATCCCCCCAGTTACAATGCCACACACAAACCAACCCTCCCCGAGCAGCAGCAGCTGCACGCAGCTGTTTCTCCAAGGAAAACCCCCTGGCCCTGGTGCTCCCCTGCTGGGCGCTCCCTCCTCCGCGGAGGAAAAGCAAACACATGCTTCCGTGCACAACCAAAGATGGGCAGAAGATTTAAACCCTGCAGTGCAACCGCTCCTCACAAGGGCTCTGTTGGGTGAGCCTGCGGGTGCTGAAGGCTGTCACCCCCACACTTCTCTCACCCGGTGCCAGCACTACCAACAGTCTTGAGATCCTGCTGCATGAAGTCCGGTATCATCAGGTGCACCCACCATACGTAGCACAAAAACTACAGCACGCTGCTCTGATTTAGGAGTTTTTAAAACCGCTAATTGTTGTTAAAAATCATAATAACAGTAATGGCTTTGGTACACTGCTTAAGAACCTGGAACAGTAAAATCCACTCCAGTGATGCTTGTCACCCAGCAAGTGTATTTTTTATTTTTTCAAATGCAAATACAACAGAAAATGCATGAAACTTTTTCTAAAAAATACCTTACACAGCAGAATCACTTCTTACAGGTCCTGAGCCACAGGGAAACGTGTGAGTTTAGTTCCATAAGCAGTTTATTTAAACACTGATTAGGAATCAATACATACTGGGACCCCCAGTACAGAAGGGATGTGGAGCTGTTGGAGGGAGTCCAGAGGAGGGCCACCAAAATGATCAGAGGGCTGGAGCACCTCTCCTGTGAGGAAAGGTTGAGGGAGTTGGGATTGTTCAGCTTGGAAAAGAGAAGGCCCCGGGGAGACCTCATTGCGGCCTTCCAATACTTGAAAGGAGCTTACAGGCAGGAGGGGGACCGACTTTTTAAGCAGGTGGATAATGGTAGGACAAGGGGGAATGGGCTAAAACTGAAAGAGGGGAGGTTTAGGTTGGCCATCGGGAAGAAATTCTTCTCTGAGAGAGTGGTGAGGCGCTGGCACTGGCTGCCCAGAGGAGCTGTGGCTGCCCCATCCCTGGCTGTGTTCAAGGCCGGCTGGATGGGTTCCTGGGCAGTTTGATGTAGTGAGCTAGTGGCTGGCAGCCCTGTCCACGGCACGGGGGGCTGGAACCAGATGGTCTCTGAGCTCCCTTCCAACCCAAGCCAGTCTATGATTCTACGATTCTATGAAAAACGGCAGTAAGCTTAGAGCTGTGAAAATAAACGCCTGGAGCTCGTATTCTAAGAACATCAAAGGAAACTAAGGCTATGAAGAAACTTTCATGCACAAGGCACTGCTAGAAGAATTAATGCATGCTTACTTTGCTTTCCCTGATATTGTTAATGAAACATTAAAACTCATGTTTACACTGAATACCTTACCAGCGTGCCATAACGCAGCTGCATTATTTGCTGGTGTTGAAGAAAGAGCACATTGCTTCTTCTCGCTCAGTATTTATATCGCTTAATAGGATTATTAATAAATGTGGGATGCTTATGTAGGAATATTGCATTTTTCTTAAAGAATGGAGCAGGCCAGTTCCATCACATGTCATTAACCATCTATCGGCCATAACAAATAACGCAGCATCACACAGTACACCACGCACATGCCACACTTCAGACACAGCCAAAGGGAGCAGCTGGATTAAAGTTCTCATTTCTAAAAAACAAAAAAAAAAAAAAGCTCTGCACACATACAGCAGTGCTTGCAGCGGAGACCTCCGACTGCCCACAAACCGCAGACAAGCAAACCAAGTCCTGCTACACAATGCTGTGCTCACTAACAACCATAATTCAGTTGAACTGCTCCTGGGGTAGACAGCAGAGGGAGCGCACTGCAAAAACAAAAAGACTGCGCAATGCAGCCTGGTATCACAATATTCATCAGAACTTCAGTTTTTCAAAAAGAAATAGATGCACTCCTTGTTTTTAAGAAGCAAACACCTCTATGGGCTCCCTATCCTTCTGTTTTTCTGCCCCTGCATTCATTTCATTGCTCTCTGCAGCTAGAACCGAATCAGTGCTGCTCATAAATCCCGTGCTTCCGTACCACACGGCGATGTGGAGCTGAGTGAGTGAGTGAGAAGCCAAAAGTGAAACAACGTAAAAACATGCAACAGGCAAAACTTCATGTAAGCAGAAACTATAATTCAAAACGCAGCCAGTGAGCTGTAAAATATATATATATATATATATATATGATTTCCATCAGAAGAATTAAAAGCCTCTTGCGGAAGGAATTCCTCCTTTCCAACACTACTGAAGATCTCAGAAACAGTCAAAAAACCCGTGGCCGCGGGTGTCCTAGTTGTTAAAAACCAACTTTCTCCGGAAGACCTTTAACGAAGCCCATGACCAACAGGCTACCAGGCCGTCAACCCCTCACAGAACCA
>VXAV01004901.1:115494-127649 GCA_013399715.1 Alectura lathami | reverse complement strand
GTGACCAGAAATTACACAGAAGTAGAAAAACTCCATGCATTTTAAAACAGTAGACTGAGTCACTGAAGTAAAACGGGGGCACTGGCACCAGAAATGGCTTAATGAAGCTTACCAGGACCTGTAAACGCAGAGAGTCACTTGAATTGGCTGGAGAAGGCAGGGTAGATGCTTTCAGGATTTTTATTATTGTTACTTGTTTCACAGAACAGAAGGAATAAAAAACAAAAAAACACCACTCCAATCAGTTCAACAGTCAAGAGCTGTACATTTTAGATGTGTTTTAAGTAAAGCAGCATCACAACCTCACAATACTAACGTATGTCCTCTACAACTTCTGCAGAACTGATGCATTTGTGAACTCCTCATGACATTACGAAATGAAAAAAAAGTTTAGTGAGATATATGTAGACATAAAAACAAGAACTAATATAATTAGGCATGTAAATCAAAAACAGGAATTAGAAAACTTAGAAGCCACATTAATGATCATCAACTGGAATAAATTCATTAGCATTTTCTGCTTAAATGTTTCATTGTCAAATCTACGTTTACTTATTCAAACACATTCAAACACTTTTTTCTTAATAAATAAGTTACGCAATTTAAAATGCTACCTAATGAAAGATATAACCGAATGCCTAACTACATGGATTTCACTAGAAGTAACGTGGGCATACTTTTTAGTCAGCCCTTCAGTGGCTTATGTGTACAACTACTAGAAGATTCTGATGCCATTCCATTTTTTTGTGCGTCATCCACATCAAAAGTAGGCAAATCTAGACTTCACTTTTTTTCCCCTCTCCTGTCTGCAGGTGATTATAACTTCACCAAAACTTAATCTTTCATCTTTAAGTTTTATATACTGTTATCTGCCTTCAGACATTTCTGAAAAAATTAATAGAGAACACCTCTGCCCATTTCAAAAAGTATTTAGCTGTTGGGAGGAAGGCAAAGGCTTACTATTAAAAAGCAGTGATTAGATATTCTTTTAAGGACTGTGGTGTGCCAGCTTGCTTTGCAATTAGACAGGTTTGCCTGAACTCCATAAAAACTGTAAACAATCCATTTTCCTTTGAAGTTCTGCAAACAAAATACATGCTACACACATACAGAGGTGTAGGGGTTGACAATTTCTCTGATCGTTACCTGTACAAAGCTTACTGCTACTTATGCGGTAAGTATAATGCTATGCAAAAGTGTCCATCATTTTCCTGTGTTCCAAGTACTTGGCAAGTTGAAAGGGAGGATGAAGATCAATGGCTGCTGGATATGGCAATTAACTTATTTTCAGGTCTACTTACCTATAGATTACTTTTAATCCTCATATGAAACACTACACATTGCCCTCACTTTCATCATCCCTGCAGGGCCGGGGGAATAGTGTGGTGCATTTGAAGGGGTGCTTGCCTCGCAACATCATATTTCGTTTGAACAAGTAGGGCAAAACTTTTTAGGTGGCAGCATTAGGACCGCAGACTGCAGGTAAATCATGTTCCCAGGGAGACTTTACCACAACACTCAGAGTGAGTTACATCATTGCTCTTTAGTAAGCTAATTGTTAAAGGGAAAATTAACGGAATGACAGTGCTCTTCCTGTACAAAGCAACAGGATGAAGACAGCTTCATCCTTTTCAAAGACAGACTTCAAGATGAATTTGAATCTTTGGAGGGTTGGCTTTTGATCAAATCCAGACACCATGTACAGCATTTGCTCCTAGAAGTTTCACTTTTTGTGTGTAAATTTTAAAGGCAATTAATAATAAATAATAAATAAACAATAAAAATTTTTAAGGCAATTATTTATAAGGTTTTTGATGAAGAAAATGGGAGTATGGCTTCACTGCCAAAAGCCCAACGATACTGAAAGAGTAGCAACCTCCTCTTTATCCTCCAGGCCCCAACAAGCTTGCCTTGCAATATCTCCACCAAAACCTTCCTTGAACTAAGTTCAGCCTACTGAGAACTCACACACACATGAACCAAAACCAATACATACACACCAAACACACTTTAGACTGGCAAAAGGTCTCCCAACTTCCCCCTCCTCCCACTCCTATTCAGCCATTTCTTTCTTCCTTCTTTGCCATCCCTGATCTTGTTTCATTCCATGTGGCTCTTCTAGCACTAACCGGACCTCTTCCATGAGCTGATATGCTGATATCACAATGTAAAATAATGAAAAAAAAATCCTCAAACTACCAGCCATTTTATGCATTACTAGTGAGTTGCTTTGGTTCCTTAAGTAATCTGATTTTCTGAAAGCAGTGTAAAAGATAAATAATAAGAGTACAACATTAAGAGAGGATGGTAGAGAGAAATTTTGGTGGGGGTAGTTGCTGAAACATATAAATGTATATATATATATTTTTTACAGGATCTTCAAGCTCAAGTTAGCACAAAGAAAAAAACCTATCAATTATTTCAGCTCAGATATGCAATGTCAGTTTAAGGACCAATGTAGTATAGAGAACTTGGGAATCTTCTGTCCTCCTCCCATAAACAAACAATTCCACTCAACATCATCGCTTAAGGCTCTGAAGTGAACAGAAGCATCTTCTGTAACACTAATGTTTCAGGGTACCTTGTTATTAATTCCAGTGACTTTCTACCAGAAAACCTGCATATTTGGGGTTTATTCTCCTCCACTTCCTTAGAGAGAGCAAAATAAGAATAGGTGCATTCATGAAGATTTATAGAAATGAGGTAACTGTCAGCCGAGATCTTGAAGATTTCAGTCTTTAGAAATCTCTGACAAGTTATAAACATTAAATAATAAGGTCCACTGGAGAGTTAAATTAACTTCTAACATAACTCAGTCGTTTATTTTTATGCAAGTAGACCTTTGTTGTCTCCTCCCCTACTTTCCAATTAAAACTGCCCAGCCCCTCAGAAGGTAACTGTTACAGCAACATTAAGATCATTACGTGCTTCTACTTCCATTAAATAAATGCTATGCACAGTTTTGTCTTTTTTTTTTTTGACAAAAGAATGCAGGGATTTCTGTGTAAAGATGAATGGGTTGAGAGCGTACTGGAAAACTAAAAGGAAGGAGTTTATTCAAAGGTCACTTGCAAGGTGAGAAGAATCTTCCTATCTTATATATTAAATAACTTCTATATAAAAAAAAAAGCTTCAAAATAACCAAATAGCTCTAAGGAAAAAAGAGCTGCTAGATTTATTTAATTAAGTTGCCAGAAAAAAAAAATCTGTAACTGTAGATAGTAATATATAAAATATTGAGACACAAAGATGACTTGTGCCCCAGGGCACAGCATGGTAAAAAAAAACAATCTAAAAACCTTGCTGCTGCTGAGAGGCAGAGGTCTTGTTTTTCCCTCCTTCCTCACCCACTTTCACTGCTGTGCATACAATTCAGTCTGTTCCCTGGCGCTTGGGTAATTAAATCACAAAGTCGTCAACTTGAGCGTATAAAACACAGAAGAAAATCACCTAGTTCTTCACTGTGGAGGTGCCCTCACAGTCTAGATAACGTCAGTTACCATGGCAGGGACATGAGCGTAGAACAGTACGTGAAGGGAGTACCCAGAGCTGCCTAGGAGTGCCCAGAATAATGCTGGAAGAGAGGAAACCATTGGCCCCATTAAACACCAACCGGGATGCTACCATGAGATTTTAGAGAGTCATCTCAAGAAAGAAGTATAAAGGAATTATGATAACGTAGGGACACAGAAGGTAACTGAGTAGGGCTCAAAGCCTGGTTTGACTTCCCCAGCCATCACTGGCCTTGCCACCCGCCCCCAGGCGCACCTTCCCCGCCAGGCACCAAGGACAGCCTGCAGCCAGTAACTGCAGTGACAACAATGGCTACCACAAGCAGGGACCCACACCCAGTGCCTGCACACGGGGCGTTTGGTGATGTTTTCTCACTAGCATGTGGATTGTAGGGGCAGCACAGGCACGCAACAAGCACTCATCTCCTATACGAGGCATGTGTAAACAGGGCAAAACTTCATCCCAGAACAGGAGATGTGTTGGTGACCCAGCACCGATTTCACAGAATCATAGAATGGCCTGGGTTGAAAAGGACCTTAAAGATCATCTAGTTTCAACCCCCCTGTTATGGACAGGGTTGCCAATCACTAGACCAAGCTGCCCAGGGCCCCATCCAATCTGGCTGTGAATGCCTCCACGGATGAGGCATCCACAGCTTCTTTAGGCAAAAAGTATGAGTGAAGCCACATGAATTGAGCAGGTTTGTTTCCTGCAGCACTCCACCAGACAGAGACAGACAAATCCAAACCTGTAAAGTACTTTGGCATCTAAACCTGGACCTAGGTCGCAGATCCACTGCAGCCTAACAGTGATGGGCAGCTGCCAGAACCCAAACTTTCTCCACCGACATGTTCCAGCTTACAGCCAGCATCAGCTTCCAGCGATTCAATGAGCCTTCCTGAACAATTTCAGAGATAGAAATTAAAACACCTCTCCACTGCTCCCCACACCCTCCAAAAAGCTTGCTGCCAGGTTACAGACAGGTTACACGGCCCAGTGAAGGATCCAACAGCCCAGAGGAAAGGCAGAACTGCAACAGGGAAACTTCACAATGTTTGCTATTTTGTACTTCCAGGTACTTGGAGCTGGCCCAAGTATAGAGGCAAACCTTGCTCACAGGAACCTGTACAGTCTCACAGGAACTGGATTATAGGTCCACTGAGCCAGGCTAGCTAACAAAAACTCAGCCCTCTACCGTTTCTTCAGAATCCAGCTGCTATCAGTTTGCTTTAATACAGCTCCTAACAAAACTCAGTTGCCATTTCCCCTATTCAATAGCTACCAGCTTATGACAATCCATTTTCATACAGCAGTTCTGGTGCAGTTGCCTGCTACCACTGAGATGCAAGCCCCTTTCTCTAATCCTAACCACTCCAGGTTAGCTGTAACAAAGCAAGTCCTTGTTGCTCATAGTTTTCACATCAAAGCTGCAGAACTGTGAAGAAAAGCCAGTATTTGTTATTTAAGAAAGGATGGGGGAAAACAAGCAGCTTACCTGTGATCCATTCTCTCTCATGAGGGCTTCTTCCTGAATTTTGCATTAAGCTGCCAATGAAATGGCAACAAAGCTCATAGAACAGATTTGAGCCACCTGATCCAGCTACTGATGAATCCCACACAACCATCTGTGTTCCTGGCCAACACTGTCATTCCCTCCTTCAAACCAGTCCTGCTGCATACCCAACCTAAAGCTCAGCCATAAAGGGCTCTGCTAAAGGAAATTAGCTATTTTCCCCAGCTTCCTATGAGTGTTTAGTGACAGCAGTACAATAAGACATTGCAAGGCATTTCAACAAGATGTGTGGCCTTATATACGCATACATATATTCAAATCCAGATTTCTCAGAAAAAAAAAAAAAAAACCACATTTCCCCATATCTGTGAGTTCATTAAGAAATAATATCCAAAACCTCTAATCCCAACCAAGCAAGCAGCCCTTCTAGGAACTCTGAGGGAGAGAAAACCCCTGCTCTCTCTAAGCATAGCATGACTCCAGAAGAATGTGCTCACAGCTGGCGCTGAAGAGCCCTCATTGACACGGCGGCATTTCAGGAGGGGTTACCGGGCCAGCTGGGCCCGCTGAGCACTCAGCAGAGGCTACAGGGGTCTTCTGCTGCCCCTTGGACAGCACCCGCTGGCTTGGCTTTGTTTAGCAAGAACCCAGCTGATTCCTCTGGGCTGCTGCATGATACGAACTGTGAGGTCAGACAGGAGATTCATGGGGAAGTGAGAATGAGAGAGACATCCAGAGACATAGCCTTGGATCTCGGTATTTAGGAGTCTCAGTTTATGTCCTCATTAAATAGTTATGATTAGGTTCTCTAAATGATGAGCATATTATTCATATTTTCTTATGGCAGAAAGTAGTAAAGTTGATCAAGTAAGGTAAATGATGCTATGATATGCAGAAACCAAGAGAGATTCCATTAGGAAAATACGTTGGATGAAAAAATACTAGTATACCAAAGTACACAGAATAATCCCATAAAAAACTCAAACAACAAAATTTGCCCAGAAAGCAAAACTAAGGACATAAATCAAATATATTAACATTTCTCTTGTAATATGCAGAGCAACTGTATTGTGACAGAAGTGCGAAAAAGAAATGTAAAAGTCATCTTAGTAATGAAAATTTTAGAACTTTTATATTTCGAGTTCTTACAACCTCATTTACATAGCATTCAGGTTTTTGTATGTTGCTATATGATGACTGGCTCCTTAGCACTTTGATCTTGAAATGAGGACTTTTGTCCTACTTAAAAAGAACTTATATAGAAATCTTGTATTCCCTACACTAAAACAAAACTGACATTCATGTACATAGTTACAAAGTATAATCAATATAGTCTGAAAGCTGCATTTCAATCACAAAACATCTAAAATGAATGTAGGTAAAAAAGTAAAAAACAACTATGAATTACTGAAATCATCCTTGTAGTATGTTTCCTTATCAATTTGCCACCACTGAAAAACAGGATCACTGCTAATTAAAATCTTTCAATTACCTAAATACCAGGGGTGCAAAAAAACCAAGCTCTTAAAATGTGTTTGCATTATCTAGGTATTATTTCCCAAGTTGAACTGAATTATGATAGGATGTGCAGTATGACATTTGCTCATAAGATGACGTTAACCAAGTGACTGCTGGCGTCACCGTGCGACAGGCAGGGCAGTCACAAACAATGGCAGAATCACTGCAGTAGTTTGCCGTATTCAGAAGTGTCGGGACATGGATGGCAACTACTCTGAGCACCTCTTGTAACTGCAGAAGTCAAACGTGACTTGTATTCATCTTTTGTTACCAGTATATGTTGAGTATTACCATTTTAATACAGCTCTTTCCTTTCTTAAAAGGTGTATACATTTTTTGGCATCCTCTATATATAGTCATGTTTCATGGTTTAAACTAATAAAGTTTCAAGTCATATCTAAAATTTTTAGGACAGGTTTGCATATGTATTATCATTACAATCCACCAAAACATGTTGTAAACTTATTGTTGGAATCACTCAGGTAATCTGCTTGAGCTACTGAATATCCCTTAACTTAGTCTCCTACTAGGCATAAATCTCTAGCAACTTTTAAGCATGACATATTAAGAGTACTGTAGCCATGGAATGAACTGGCACTGAGTATCCTAAAAACGCTGTAATCCCTGTTTCTCAGCCAAGTTACCTACCCTGTCCTCTGCTCCACGAAGATAAATAGGCAGATGAGAAACAGAACCAAACTAAGAAGTGCAAACTAAGAGAAAGTGTTTACCAAAACGACGACAACAAAACAGTGCCCTTCACGTTCATTTGTCAAATTTCTCCAATATTTGGAAGCTTCGTGGAGCCACAATTTAGACAAACGTAAGATATCATTAGTAGCAATTATACATCTTGAAAGGACCAGTCCTCAGGGACACCGTGCTTTGAAAACAACCTAATTTACTCACCCAACCCAAGATGTACATTGATTTTCATTCTACAACTCCAAAGTTATTTTGACTCTTTTTTCTGATAAATTCCTGAATTGGCCTATGGAACTTTACACAATAAAACGGATTTCATCACAATCTCACCTACAAAATTCCTCACCACAAACAACTAAGAAAGTTGCCTTAGTGCCATAGCAAAGAGCTGCTTCAGAATTCTGGCATTGGCTGTCTCCTCCCCACTGTGTCATAAAAATACCATGTGCTATCACTAAAGGTACAGATGCAGTTTCAAAAGTCTCCAGATGATTTAGGTAGGTATGGTAAATATTGTAGGATAATGGAGTGTAGGCATCTAATAGTGCAAGAAATTCTGAGACTTCAAAGTAGCTTGGAGAGGTACTAGCAGCAGGCTGGAGATTCCAGCCTATTTAAGGGTTCCACAGTCCTTCCCCTAGAGTGAGAACTTGTGTCTAAAACATACAGAGGATATCGTGATTCCAATGCTAGAAGATTAAATATACCATATGTATTTATGACATCCTTCCTGTTTGTAAGATTCACTAGCTATATCTGAGTTAGAAGACATGTGCCTTATTTCATCCTCCTATAAAGCTGGAATTTTCAACCTGTGGAAGTGAGGCTTAGGCAATCATTTTACTTGAATTCCTCCACAACAGTTCTGAACCCTTTGTCCATTTTTAAACGAATACTGAATATTCATGATACCAGATCTCCCACATCACCAGCTGAACATGCAGTCCCTATTGAGGAAAACTGAAATAACAGCTTGAGAGTTATGTCTGGTGCTTGGGTTGCTGGTTAGTCTGTGTGGGGCTCTGAAGCAGCTTAAGAACGCATCTTCCCTCACCCATCTGGTTGTGAAGGGGTAGGGGAATTAGCTGAACACAGCCAGGATTTTACAAAGTGCAGGAGTAGGACCCTGAAGGGACTGTGAAAAAGTGAAGTCTAAGGAGTTTGTGAGATGTGGGAAGGACCTGGGATTACTGCAGTGTGTGTTTCTGAATGCGACCCAAAGGGAGAAAGCCTTTACAGTGTTTTAACCATCCCTAGAAGTGATGTTGAAAGTAAAATTGGTCCCTGAAGTCACTGGAAGAACCAAAGCACATTAAAGATAATTCCACAGATTCCTAGTTCTGCTTCCAAGAACTCCTGTTCCAAACCTGACTGAGATGGCTGTAATTCCTGTGTCAGCTCTCACACCTCCGTGCTGAGACATACCTGCAATAATGCCTACGGCCTAGCACACACAGCAAAGACAGACAATGCTTTAGCTGTCATGTCTAAGAACTTGTATTTTAAAAAGCCCATATAAAAAATAACTGAACAGTTCCCTCTTCAGTATGCCTACTGAAACCATTATCTAATGATTTCTTAAAGGACTGCTGTAGTTAATTACTACATTTTTGGGTGTTACAACGTATTATTTCAGATAATTTCTTTATAATGAGCATTCATCAGTCAGTTTACAGTGTTGTTAATAAGCAATTAAATTATCTTTGGTATTCAAAAACTGAAATAATATGCATTGGGCAGTGCTTTAGAGGGTGCATTACATCTTCTACATNGGAATTATGCCAAACGTTCTGGAATGGGTTGGTGAAAGGAAACTTAGCCAGCGTTCATCTACCCACAGACAGATTATGAACCTTGCTTTGGAAGGAAAAAAACCAAGGATTATTGGTATTTGCTGCCGCTGGGGCAAAAATAAAAAATATTACATAATAACCAAAATATTATNNNCATTAATAATTTTAGAAGAAATAAATGTGAACACTGATTTTGATCTGCAAGTGCACAAAAGCCCTCAAATTTACTTTTAAAATAAAGTTAAAAGTTACATTTTCTTCAGTCTTAAGCTTCTAAGGAATGACTCCCAGCTTAGCCACTCAGAAACCAACACAACAGAAAGATAACCTTGAATAAAATACTGCATTTCCTGCACACCATAGAAACATATATCCAATTCTGCTTCATGAAAATGTTCTGAGTTTGAGGAAGGCCAAAACTTTTCAGTAACAGGAAGAACAAGTGGAGCACACAGGCACTCCTGAGCAGTCTAATGACATGTGACAACACAGTTCTTTATGTTCTTAGGGGAGTTATTTAAGAATGTGAGTGCTAGATATGCTCAGAAGCTCTGGATGCTTGTTTCACCTGTGTTTTCAGGATTTATCAAGTACCCTATGCTCTGCGGCATTTTCAGAGTAATTTTTCTGCAGTCCAACATCTCTAAAGCTCCACAGTTTTTAGGCATGTTGAAACATGAGTGTAATCGCTGAATGCAGAACAGGAGACAAATGAATGACAACAAAAGCCACAGTGGTCCTGATGACTGGGGAGTAAAGCTCCGCCTGTCCCAGTGATCACAAACACATTTTTCATTTGAATGATGGGATGAAATACATACACTGAAAGCAAGGACTGAAAACAGACTCCTCCTGCATAAAGGAGTGCCCTCATGATTGGATGACAAAAATCAAGCTCCTTAGAAATCACTTCCCAGCAAAATGTAAGTCTACTTTTTAAAGAAGTCTTCTAGGATGTGACACTTGGGAGAACATTTGTATGGGTCAGATACTGAGCAGATTTTTAAAGTTAAAAAGGTACCACACAACGCAGCACTTAATTGAGGAGTGATGAGTCTGTCATCAAACTTCTTTGGCTTCCTTCTCAAAAGGAAGAGTGAGACAGTTTTGCTACAGTATCTTGCCTAAATCAGACTTCACCACCACAGCTGGTCATTCTCTCAGCCACAGCAGCTGGGAGATTCATTAGTCAGCCAGGTAACAATGTGCCTCATTAAAAAGCAAACAAACCGACCCCTAAAAAGAACCCAAAACATTGTATTTTGAACAAGTTTAATGGCCACTGGTACAATATGGCTCTGCACTCAATATGTGGTTCTAGAGCCATCTGAGCCTGTGTAACCGTTCACTTCTGCAGTTCTGTCCTACTGTCCTTTCCTGTCCCTTTGAATTAAGACTTTGCAGCTCCTAAGGACATTCCACTTCAGCACAGCTATTCCAAACAAAGAATAAAATGAATAAACAAAAATCCTGCGTAGCATGCCTTTTTAGACATCTGCCAACTCAGTTTCCTAAAGTAACTAAGCACGGGGACAGAAAAGCATTTACAGGTGACACCAGAGATCAACAGGAGTCATGTGTAAGACTGAAGGCAGGCATCGGTCACATAGACTGCCATGGAACAGCAGCTACAAAGGAACCGAACAGACACAAAAACAGCAAGACAGGTATATGAGAATGAAACATGTGGAGGAGGATCTTTCAAACCAAGCTCAGTAAAAGAGAGAAAAAAAAAAATGTTAGGTAGACCCATACTGTATGTCCACTAGTGATGGAAAGACCATTTAAAGTTCATAACAAGTTCTGAAATGGCCATAAAATAATGGTGAGGTAACTATAAACCGTCTCGTACATGTTTTTGAAGTATGAGTAACCTGTAAGAGGAGTTGGAGGATGTCAGAATACACATATTTAGTAGAATGATAGTAATACATTTTTGTAGTAAATATTGTTGAGAACAAGTTCATCTGTTGCACTGAGATACTACTGCAGCTGAGCAAGAGGAAGGCTGCATTAGCAGGAGAGGTAGATCAGATGGTGTTTGGGGATTAAAAGATTTTAGGTATTTGGGCTGCCTAGGTTTGGTTCAGATCAGGGGCAGAAGTCAACATTTCCTAGAAGGCAAGTATGTGCTCTCTCCTAGAATGCTATCTTCCAGTTTCTGTACTGCATTTTTATGTTGATATTCAACTACCTTCCAGCTTAAGGGAAGGCTTGACTCAATAACTCAATAAGAATGTGAAACTTTGAGTTATTACTATGTATGGAAGGTGACAAGAGGGAAAACAAACAGCGCAAGTGGTGCTGTACAACTCCAGCCATCTGCAAAATAGGGATTAGATTAAAACAATCTTCAAAGTTCTCCTGCAATACATTTTCCAGTTGAACTGAGTGTGCATTGTGAACTCTGAAAGAGTATGAAGAAAGCAAGCTTTAAACAATAAAATGACTTCTGCAACAAAGTTGCTGCAAACTGGTTAGGGAGAAAAGAATTCTGACAAGTAGAAAATTCAGTGCTTCATTTTATTTTGTGGTTATAGACTTTAGGACAAGCTAAGCATTCAAGCTCTTTCCTAAAAACAAGCTTTCTGCCTTTTATATAGGTTGCATTGACAGCTGGGGTAAAAAGAGTTGTTTTAATTAAAACCCTACTCTAGGGAAGATCATGTAGAACTAGCATCTGTAGCCGGCCTGATGAATCTCCAGTAAACAAACAGACAGGGTGTTTTAATACAAGCTTCAGCCTTGTAGGCTATTACAAAAAGCAATTTTGCTAGCATATCTGAATATTCTGAATATAAAGCAGTACTGCTTCTAACAAAGCTAGGTCTAAAATGTAACTGTTTCAGGAAAGAAACAGAACTAAAATAAAAGCTACTCTGCCTGTATACTTGACATTTTTCAAGTTGTAGATGAATAAGCTATATCTGTACATCTTGTAACACATTTTGCCCTAATCTGACTCAGACTAACATGAGATTCATAATACACAGTTACAGAAAACCAAATTCAAAGAGATTTTTGAGAGTAAAATAGTAGTTGGGAAATACTAATGCTTTTGGTCATCTTGAAATATTCCAATATGAGAACTGGCATTAAGTGAAAGAGAGAAA
>VXAV01004901.1:86390-105637 GCA_013399715.1 Alectura lathami | reverse complement strand
AAAAAAAAAGATACAAAACAGTCATCCTAAACCACAAAATGGATTGGGATCACAAGGCTGCCTGATTGATAATGCTAAAACTATGAGGTATGACATAGATATTAATTCAGTTTCTGCTGTATACGCTGATACAGTCTCATCATGAATCATTATGCAGTCTCAGAAGGTGAAGATGTGTCCCTGCATGCTGCTTATGCACAACCTGGCGTATTTGGAGTAGACAGCCTAACAGCGAGTTCAGGCGAGCTTTCCACAGTCACAATATTAACCAGTGTCAGAAGAAGTGGAAAGGGAAAACAACTCCCTATGCTCAGTTAAAATTTCCATTCTTCTACAGGTATTTTACAACTCAGCACTTCATAGTCTACTTTCCCAACAGCTGTCCTAAGACATTTATTTTACTTGATTTTCCTAACTAAAAACAAAATGCAAGCTAAGAAGAAAACAAACATTTGTAGATTATGTACATGAGGAAACAGTCAACTTCAAAGATGGCCCAGCACCTTGTACTACCCCTGTAGAAGCTTTAAGGTTAAGGAAAGCTATAAACCATTTATAAAATAAATACAGAACCATTAAACGATGAAACAAACTAACGCAGTGTAACCCCAAAGCTAGCCATTAACCGTCAGAGAAAGCAGACTGCCTATTTAACCAATGAAATAAACAGATCTTATTAGCATACTAATAATTAAGGAATATTCTAAAAACAATGACTATGCCAGAAACTGAAAACTGTAAAAAATAAGAACAGGAAGAAAATTACTTTGTGAATAGCTCATCTAAAACTGTATTGCTTTTGGAAAATTTAAGCAGTACTTGGTTTGTTATTAATGTTCATACATAGGTATTCAAATTAACTGTCATTGATATCTGTATGCACATGCTGTTGATAAGCAACACTGTATGGGAAAACTTCATTACTTCTGGACAAAGATCCAGTACCACGCACCAGCTTGGTAATGTAAGGTCATTCTAATTACCTTCTCCACACTTTATTCTCCCCTCCGTGGCCCCCGTAATCATGAGGACTGTTTGAAGTGCTGATACAGCGTTATACTGATTTATTTTGAAATATGCTATATGTAATACTAATCATTGGAACTGCATATTAGATATTTGCTGAGCTTAGCTTTAAAATTATTATGCTATATACTCTGAACGAGGCAATCCCACACACATTTGAATGCTACATAAGCAGTATTTCCGGTTATTAACTGTGGAGAAAGTCAAGTACATTCAAAAGAGTCTGCATCTTGGACTGATCAGCTTCTAATCCCTACCTATCCAATCCTAATTCCTCACCTCAAGGTGAGGAATGGTAAATTACCAAGAAAAGAACGAGCAGGAGGAAGAAACCTACCTCCAAGCCTACTTCTAAGCCTGAGGTGCCTCTGCACAACCGCTTCACAGCACTGCAGACAGAGGGGAAAAACAACCTGCATCAAAGAAGTCCTCAGGTAAGAGTGAGGAGGCCAGAACAGCTCCCTGCCACATAACAACTGCATTGAACAAGAAAAAGCAAAGGGCGATAGTGGTGGGTGACTTTCTTCTGAGAGGTACGGAGGCACCCACCTGTCGTCCTGACCCACTATCTAGGGAGGTCTGCTGCTTGCCAGGGGCCCGTATCAAGGATATAACTGAGAGATGGCCTGGCCTTGTACACCCTAGCAATTACTACCCCTTGCTGCTGTTTCACGTGCGCACTGCTGACACAGCAGTGAGCAATATCAAGACTATCAAGAAGGACTACAAGGCACTGGGAGCAGCAATAAAGGACTCAGGAGCACAGGTAATCTTCTCATCAGTCCTCACAGTCAGGGAAAGGGGTGTGAAAGGGCTAGTAAAATTGAGAAAATCAATGAATGGTATGAAAAGAGTGGGGCGGTGTGCAGGGTTTTGGCTATCTAAACCATGGGACTCCAATCTAGTCAGGAAGGCTTTAGAGTTGCTGTGGGGGTGTTCCTCAATCCATCCCACTTCAAGCTTATTGGTGGTAATGGGTGCCCTGGGCCTGGAATAGGTTCACAGGCTAGGAAGAGAATATGTCAAGTGCAGGATGGGGGAACTCCAGCTGGTAAAGCAAGCGGGAGCCCTACTCACATGTCTGTACACCAATGCACGGAGTATGGGGAACAAGCAGGACGAGTTACAGATAGGTGCACGTATGCAGGGCTTTGGCATCACTGAGACATGGTGGGATGGGTCTCATGACTGGAGCGTAGGTATAGGTGGTTGTAAACTCTTTAGGAAAGACAGATGGGGAGAAGGGGAGGGGGTGTTGCCCTCTATGTCAGTGACCAGCTGGAGTCCATGGAGCTCCACCTGGGGATGGATGAGGAGCTGCCTGAGTGCTTATGGGTCAGGGTTAAAGGGAAGGCAGGGAAGGGGGACCTCATAGTGGGGCTCTGCTACAGGCTGCCTGATCAGGATGACCGAGTGGATGAGGCCCTCTACAGACAGACAGGAGCAGCTTCACATTCACAAGCCATGGTCCTCAAGGGGGACTTCAACCACCCCGATATCTGTTGGGAGGACGACACAGCAGGGCACCAGCAATCAAGGAGGTTCCTGGATTGCACAGAAGACAACTTCCTCTTTCAACTGGTAGAGGAACCCACAAGGAAAGGTGCTGTGCTGGACCTTGTTCTTACCAACAAGGAGGGGCTGGTGAGTAATGAGAAGCTCAAGGGTAGCCTTGGCTGCAGTGACCACAAAATGGTAGAGATCAGGATCCTTAGGGAGTCAAAGAGGATGCGCAGCAAGCTCGTTACTCTGAACTTTGAGAGAGCAGACTTTGGCCTCTTCAGGGATCTGCTTAGCAGAGTGTCATGGGACAAAGCCCTGGAGGGAAGAGGGGCCCAGGAGAGCTGGGCAATATTCAAGGACCATCTCCTTCAAGCCCAGGAGCTGTGCATGCCGAGAAAGAGGAAGGTGGCAAGAACAGCTCCTGGACTTACTTGGCCTTAAAAAGAAAGTCTATAGGGAGCGGAAACAAGAGCAGGCTAGCGGGGAGGAATCCAAAAATGTTGTCTGGGCAGCCAGGGATCAGGTTAGGAAAGCCAAAGCCCAGACAGAATTAAGTCTAGCCAGGGACATAAAGGGGCATAAGAAGAATTTCTACAGCTACATCAACAATAAGATGAAGGCCAAGGAAGATGTGGGTCCTCTATGGAAGGACACTGGAGACCTAGTCATGAGCGATATGCAGAAAGCTGAGGTGCTCAATGACTTTTTTGCCTCAGTCTTCACAGGCAAGGGCTCTAACCGCACCACCCAAGTCGCAGAGAGCAAAGGCAAGAGCTGGAGGAAGGAAGATCTGCACACTGTAAGCGAAGATCAGGTTTGAGACCATCTAAAAAACCTGAAGGTGCACAAGTCCATGGGACCTGATGGGAGCCATCTGTGGGTCCTGAGGGAACTGGCGGATGAAGTTGCCAAGCCACTGTCCATCATATTTGAAAGGTCATGGCAGTCTGGTGAAGTTCCCGCTGACTGGAAAAGGGGAACATCACTCCCATTTTCAGAAAGCAAGATGCGGCAAACTACAGGCCAGTCAGTCTCACCTCTGTGCCTGGCAAGATCATGGAGCAGATCCTCCTGAAGGATCTACTAAGGCACACGGGAAATGAAGATGAGGTGGTTGGTGGCAACCAGCATGGCTTCACCAAGGGCAAATCGTGCCTGACAAACTTGGTGGACTTTTATGATAGAGTAACAGCATCAGTGGGTAAGGGAAGGGCAACTGCCATAATCTACCTGGACTCGTGCAAAGCGTTTGACACTGTCCCGCATGACACCCTGGTCGCTAAATTGGAAAAGCATGGGTTTGATGGACGGACCACTCACTGGAGAAGGAACTGGCTGGATGGTCGCACCCAGAGAGTTGTGGTCAGCGGCTCAATGTCAAAATGGAGACCGGTGATGAGTGGCATCCCTCAGGGATTGGTACTGGGACCAGTGCTGTTTAACACATGTGTCAGCAACATGGACAGTGGGATCGAGTGCACCCTCAGCAAGTTTGCAGATGAACACCAAGCTGTGTGGTGCCATTGACATGCTAGAGGGAAGGGGTGCCATCCAGAGGGACCTGAACAGGCTTAAGAGGTGGGCCCATGCCAACCTCATGAAGTTCAACAAGGCCAAGTGTAAGGTCCTGCACCTGGGTCGGAGCAATCCCCAGCACAAATACAGGTTGGGCAGAGAATGGCTGGAGAGCAGCTCTGAAGAGAAGGATTTGGACGTGTCAGCTGATGAAAAACTCAACATGAACTGACAATGTATTCTTGCAGTCTAGAAGGCTAACCGCATCCTGGGCTGCATCAAGAGAAGCGTGACCAGCAGGGCGAGGGAGGTGATTCTGCCCCTCTGCTCTGCTGTCATGAGACTCCGCCTGGAGTACTGCATCCAGTTCTGGGGCCCCCAACACAAGAAGGATATTGAGCTTTGGAGGGGGTCCAGAGGAGGGCCACAAAGATGAGGGGAGATTTAGGCTAGATATTAGGAAGCAATTCTTTACTGTGAGGGTGGTGAGACACCGGTACAGGTTGCCCAGAGAGAATGCCCCTCCCTGGAAGTGTTCAAGGCCAGGCTGGATGGGGCTCTGAGCAACCTGGTCTAGTGGGAGGTGTCCCTGCCCACGGCAGGGGAGTTGGAACTAGATTATCTTTAAGGTTCCTTCCAACGCAAACCATTCTGTGATTCTAGTGACTGCAGGGGATGTACTCGTGCCTCCAAGTGGAGTTAGGGACTCAGTGCTGAATATGTGCTCCAAACCCTTCAGGCAAAGCCCACTGTGTTGTACTTCCCTCTTAGTACTCTGCACAGATGAAAGCAAGTCAACTTGCTTCTTCTGTATCCCAATTTAATGGGCTTATCTATCCATTTCACCCATTAAAAACCCTTCCCACTGAAGGGTAAAGTGCATTCCACCAGACTATGAACACAAAAATATTCTCATCTTAGACAAAGCAGAAAAATTGTAGACTTCTGCATACACCTACTGGTATGTTTGAGGGAAAGCACTGTCAGAGCACCTAGAAAGATCTAAATCTCAATTTAACATTGTTGCTAATGGCTGAGCATTATAAATGACAACTAACATACACTGCATACACTGTGGAACCATTTCCAAAACTGCCACTCTGTAACAAAGAGCTTCAGCATCAATTAAAATATATTCTCACTACAGCGGTCAGAATTATTATTTAAAACAGTGTCATGATATTCAAATGCAGTAAATATACCACAAGTCTGCCTTGTGCAACAGCTTTCCCCCCCAATGTGGTCCAGAGGAATGGTCTAGGAAGAGCGCAACATGAATACATTATACTCCCCTCAGTGCCTTCTGTGCAACCACGCATTTTCATTTAGATCCCTTCCTGAGCTAGAAATGTGTTTTTTTTTTGTTGTTGTTGTTTTGTTTTTTAATTATTTCTTACCTCAGAGTTCTTAAGGCAAAGTTTCTTTTATGCTAATTAGTACAGGAAGCAGAAATTGATCTTAATTTCACATTTTATAGTTAATATTGTGAGTATAATACAACCCACATTCCACTCAATTTTGCAGCCTGTAGTGGCTTTTATGGCACAACACGTAGCACTCTGCAAAACAATCTCTTTTGAAAGTTCCTACGGGTTTATCCAGTGTCCATTTCTCTGTCTGGAAGAGGATAATATTTTATGCTAAACCAGAAAGAGTTCATTCACCATAGCAAGTCACTTAATATACAACACTATGAACAAGAACATTCAAAATATGTTTTTCACATACTTAAAGACAAGTTCTTTCTGCAGTATCTCTAAAACTCTAGTCACCAAGACATTTCTCATTGCTATAAAGAAGTTCTGCTGCAGCTTAGTACCACACTCTTTCAAGAAAAAAAGCAAAATAAATGACATTTCACTTCAGACTATTTGATACAGGTTCCCCACAATGGAACTCACCATTTTACCCTAATTAATAAAAGGCTCCCTTGCCAGAAGGGTGATAGGCTGCTCAGCTTTAGGCAGGACCCAGACACGCAGTCTCTCAGCAGCGCTTCTGAAACATCAAACCTGTCTCCTTGTCTCCTATGTGACCAGGAGCACAGTTGCAATAACCAAAGCTTAAAACAACCCCATTACAGAGGACACTTGTACCTAATGAGGGGGCTGGTGTCAAGACCAAGTCATGTGCAGAAAGTCAGCTGTATGGATGCTTAAACATACATATTCATCAGAAATAAAGATGGCCTTTCGCCTCACTCATAAGGCTCTTACACACTGGAACTGTTTTCAGTTCAAGGAAAACTAACACGGACTTATAGAAGAATGTGATATGAGAACAATTCATCCAGTTTCTAATTCACTCCCTGTCTGTTTTAAAGAATTTCAGCTTTTTTAAAAAAGATAATAAGGAAATAAAAATAAAAAGAGAGGCAAGTAATGAGTGGCCTATGGGTTGACAGATCAAATTCAGTCTTCAGTCATCACTCAGCCTAGAAGCATCTACAGCTGCAACCTTTGAAGTTACTGATCACATGAAATGCATATTATCACTGAACTTTGCAAATATATTGCTGGTGAATAGGCAGATATTATCTCTCTTTAGACAGCTATCATGTCCATGTATGTACACATACACCCACAAACACCCTTATCCTTTATATTTTCTAGGTGCAGTGTCGCCACTGTTTGGCTTACCTTTGTTGCTGCTGAGGAAACCAGAAGCGAATCAGCTAAAAATTTTATTCCCATTAGAATATGAACTCAATTAATTCCTCTAAGACAGGTAACACTATTTTCAAACAAGGAAGTCTCTTCTCATAGGCTTGAGCATTTACTAGGCCATTAAGTTCCAGGCAGCAAATGAGTAACTTTCTGAAGGAAACGATACCAATGACTAAAATAATCAAGGTATACATGAAAGCGGTAAAAGAGAATAAGACAGAAAAGATATTACTACAATTCTGATATTTAGGCCAACTGATCTTCTAAGAGTATCTTTTATGCTTTCATTTTCTTTGATCTGCCAACACCAGCTTTTTGTTTGTTCTCCCAGTTTAATGTGTGCAGTGCTAGTTGAAGAGCTTTTAGTTATGACCCTCATTTGTGAAAGTTACCCTTGAAAGCATGTCTCCCAGACTATCATCATCATTTTGATTCCATGCTAACAATGCTTCTTTTATGCAAAAAAAAAAAAAAAAAAAAAAAAAAAGGCAGAAAAAAAACCCAAACCCACACACATCGTGTACCTGACTCACAGCTCATTTGGTTGAATAGTATGACAGGCTCTTTTTCAGTTACTGCTGTACAGAAGTCTCATCTACACAAATTAAAGAACATTAATTATTTTACATCTGCAAGTGAAATAAACATGATGTCTCCAAAATGACTTAATTTACTGTAATTTAGAAAGTTTGCATTTAGATACAGCAACATTCCCTTTAAGGACATGAGTTTTGGC
Organism: Alectura lathami; assembly: GCA_013399715.1. Taxonomy (NCBI): domain Eukaryota; kingdom Metazoa; phylum Chordata; class Aves; order Galliformes; family Megapodiidae; genus Alectura; species Alectura lathami. The sequence goes on along the minus strand of VXAV01004901.1, from coordinate 98,191 downwards.
ACTCCGGGCCTACCTGTAAGAAGGGGCTTTTGGCCTGCGCAAGCACTACGAGTAGAGGACAGAAGGCAATGGCCTTCAGTAGCAGCAAGCAAGGCACAGGTTATTCAGATCCCCCAACGTAGTAGGGATTAAAATGAAGATGAAAACACATTTGCGTCAACACCTTAATATTCATAAACGTTAGCTCTTCATACTTAAAATATGAATCTTTATAACTTCCTATTGGCAGTCAAATCTCTACTGCTAAAAAAAAAAAGAACAAATGCCCACAGAGAAATTATCTCTCCTTTTCAGATTCAGGATGTACTGACAAAGTGGAAAACTCTTAACCACATTTTGCCACAGATAACCTACTAAATAGCTAGAGGTGGAAAAGAATAAAGAGTTGATTGGTAGATGTGCATACCAAAGAATAAGTAACAGCAGCCATCGGAAAGATTAGAACAGCCAGGACTCAGAACTGTGTTGGTTTAACACAGGTAGCACCGCCACGCCGCTCTCTCACTGCCCCTCCTCAGAAGGAAAAGTAGAGAAAATAAGATGAAAAAAGCTCCTGTGATGAGATATGGACAGGGAGATCACTCACCAATTACCATTATGGGCAAATCACTCAACATTAGTGAGATTAATGTAATTCATTGCCTATTGCTAACAGGCTAGAGCAGTGAGAGCTAAATGGGTGGAAATCGTCCCCCCACCCACCCTCTTCTACCTCTCCATCCAGCACGGTGCAGGGGAAAAGAGCACAGTCTTACAGGAGCTGCGCCAGCACGAGGCCCACAGGCAGCAGCTCCCCCAGGCCTCCTGCCCCACCGTGGGCTCCTCTCCACAGGCTGCAGCTCTGGCCCAGGATCTGCTCCTGTGGGGGTTCTCCATGGGCTGTGGCCTCCTTCAGGCCACATCCCCCTGCTGCACCGTGGGCTCCTCCACGGGCTGCACGTGGAGATCTGCTCTGTGCGTGCCCACGGGCTGCAGGGGGACAGCCTGCTCCACCATGGGCCTCTCCTGGGCTGCAGGGAGCTTCTGCTCCATGCCTGGAGCACCTCCTGCCCTCCTTCTGCACTGACCTTGGTGCCTGTGGGGCTGCAGCTCTCCCATTTCTTACTGCTCTCTCCCAGTTGCTGTGACACAGCATTCTTTTCCCTCTCTTAACTCTGCTCTCCCAGAGCACACCCAGCGTTGCTTATGGCTCAGCTCTGGCAGCGCTGGGTCCCTGCTGGAGCTGGCTCTGTTCTGACATGGGGCAACTGCTGGCCTCTGCTCATAGAGACAACCCTGCAGCCCCTTGCTACCAAAGCTTTGCTACATAAGCCCAATACAAGAACACAGAACATATGAGAAAGAAGGATTAAAAGCTAACCTAATTAATTCTACTACTATAATGCAATAATGGTGAATGGCATTTTTGGTTAAAATTCCATCTTCGCTGCACATATCCCTTTCCAGGATTTACAGCAAATTTGCCTGTTCAAGTGTTTTAAGTTCTCCTCCTTCCTACCAAGAGGGTTAAGACTTATTAGTTTTAAAGATTCTATTCCCATTGATCAGCCCCCCTCCTACACAGCTACTATCATTTCAACTGCATATATTGGGGGGGGAAAAAAAAAAAAAAAAAAAAAACACTACAGAACCAACTCTGCAGATGAACAATTTCTCCACATAGACTACAGAGTCATCAGGAAGTACAATTAGTTTGCAATGATCAGGAAAGAAGCCATTTGTGCAAATATTTATACAGAACCCTGCAAGGATTAAGGATCTTGACGGCTCTGAAGGAAAATAGGCCACAGCAATAATGAAAACCAACAAAACCAAACCTTTACCAAAAACAAAGAAAGCAGAGGGTTGTTGTTTTTTGTTGCTGTTTTGTTTGTTTTTTCTTTTTATCTGTAAGCCACTGTATTCAAACATCTAGTCACAAAGTTTTTCCTCAATTCATTGTTGTAGAACTTGTGGAACTTTAAGATTACTATAACCATTTTTGATAACTCACATGTACAGATGAGCTTAGGAAAAAAAAATGTTTTCAATTCAAGTCTCCACAAGTTACCAGGAACAGTCTTAATAACAGTTTTGTAACAACACTGAATGCTGCACACCTCTCTGAACACTCCAGGGCTTACTCTATGATCTTGCCCAGACATTGCCCCAAGCCATGATGCCCTGAAGCCACAAACACCCTCTCCTTTTGTCACACAGTGCTGCTCAGTGTGAGCCTGCCCATCTCCCTCCAACAGTCCTTATTCAATGTCTAGTGAAATCCAAAACTCAACTGGAAGCTAATAAAAGACGCAATTCCCAAATAATCCCTTGGTGATAAACTCTGCAGCTGCTATGCCTTTACTTTTACATCGCATTGTACAAATGATATGTGCTTAAAATAGATTTAGAAAGGATGTTAAAGTCTTTATTTGCATAGTGATTTCACATTGTGTTCTTTTGCATGAAAACTTAACAGCTATTAAGAGGAATAGAGTCAGAGATGATGAAGACTTTAAAAGGACTGTTAATGACACACTCTGTCCAGCATAACTTTGAATACAACTGTAAGAAAACAAATGCAATAATCTAGAAACAGCTTGTCATTTATCAGTTTAGTACCCTGTTTTGACCTTCCAGAACACTGACACCTGTTTTACTTCCAACATAATTTTCTTCTTTTCAGACTTCCCGTTACCCATTTAAAATATAGTAAAACACAAGGGATATTAATACTTGCACTGTCATTTCAAATCATCTTTAATAAATTTATAAGAATCATTTCATAAACTGAATTATGGCATCCAGTGAAGGCACTAAGAACATTAACGAAACAAAAGGAAAACCTTTACTCAGATTTAGTTTTTCCTTCTGTGAAAGAGAACCAAATACTCTGATTTAGGACGATCTGATGCACTAAGAACCTCTTTGCAGCATTTCAGTATTGGCCATAGTTGTCAGTTTTATCGCATTTCAATAATACATTTAGATTGAATGTTACAAATACTTCTATTAAAAAAAAAAAGTAAACAAAAAAAAAAGTTATGATACATATATAAACACTTACTGTTACTTCCTGGCTGTAGAATCTATGTTCTCCATGAAAGCTTGAAGTTAGTGTTCAAAGTTATTGCCTGTTAAGAAGTCAAAACAACATGAATATGTTAATTTAATATAGTATAAGCTTTGAATTGCAACAGCTAATAAGAATCTTTTCATGCCATAAATAAGAAATATACCCACAATAATGTCTAGGCTTTGTTTTTTTCCCATGAATTAAGAATCACAAATGCAGAGCAAGTGGAAATTATGTCTTAACAGAGACACTGTCACAGAATGAGCTAAGAAATGCCACCTTGGGATCATGGAAAAAAAAAAAATCAGAATGTGCACAAATAAAAACCTAATGAAATGAAAAACAAGCCCTAAATCACTCTAATACTCCAGCAATAGACACAAATTATTACAACAAAGACCCATTCTCTCATTACTAGCAATACTAGTCATTCAAATTCAAATATTAGGACCAGATAAAGATACATGCTGAATGTAATTCTCCTTAAAAAACAGAAACCATGTTGATGGTATCTGCACTTTATATCTGTTATCCTATTATACTTGTCAAATCTCTTCAATCAGATAAATACGCAACTTTCACATCAAAACTTATTTTTAGGGACAACCAATTAAACAGTACAAAACAAGATTCTCTACACTGAGATATTCTGATTTTGGCATGAAAAGTGGTATTGCCAGAGCAGAAGAAAATGGACCAAAGAAAATTTCATATTGCTTCCTTATCTTACAGGCAATTGTACTTGTAGTTTCTCTTTCTTACATAGAAATACTGGCTTCTAGTACCTGAAGGAGTAAATCATGTTAGCTGCATCAAACATTGACTAAGGCAGGCCTTTAAGGGCCATGAGAGTAGTTAAGCCCACAGTTTTGTTTTGTCTTCCCCACAGTAATTACTAGCTCTTCAGTGTGTTGACTGTAAATATTACACCCTTCCTTTCTCCCTTTGTGGGAAATAAAAAAAAAAAAGTGGTAGTCATCAAAAAAGTTGGTTGGTAGGCCAAGGATATCTGTGATCAAAATCCATTGAAGCAGAAATACTCTATTTACTTCATTGTCTGAATTATTTTCAATAAATTTTATCTATATTTCTGTTTAAAGAAGAAAGATTGTCATCAGAACATTTTGGTCCTAGGTGAAAGAGAAGGCAAAAGCATTAAAAAAACAGCAATTGCGATGCATGCAAGATGTTTAATTTCAGAGCTGGAACCTGTTCTTTTTGTACCAAACCTTAATTTACAGTGTACGTATCTTATGGTACAAGAAATCTGTGTGTTTGATTACTAAGTCATTAGCAACCACAACAATTACAACGAAATGGTAAAGTTCACATGGAACTGCTTTCAATCTCTGAAAAGTCAAAACAAGTTATTCTCAAACAAGCAAACAAAACCCAGGAACCCAGAACATCCAGAATAATTTGCTCTCAGTGTTACAATGCATACCATCCAAAACAATTGCTTCTCACAACTAATCACAGTGGAATCTGTGCAACAGGAAAACGTTAAAATTGGAGGTCTGCCAGATCTGAAGGAGATCAGGTATTCTGAAGCAGTTCATTGTCACCTTACCTAGTTAGCAATGAGCTAAATTTACAACACAAAGCTTTTCACATACAGGGTAAGGTAGAATGCAGCGTGCAGCATAAGGCCATCACCAGCTTACTGACAGAGACAGGACAAGAAGCTGTTATTTATTGGCCAAGCAAAGCCGATCATACTACCCTACACTTCTGTACAATAAACAAAACAACAACAACAACAAAACAACAACAACAACAACTAAACCCAGCCTTGATGTAATGTCTGACACTAAATGATATTTTCAGGTCAGAAACTAACAGAAGGAAAGAACTTAAAATGAAAAACTGAACTCATCCACTAGATTTGGACAGACCGAAAAGGAAAACTGGCTCAGACCACTGACTGGCCCTTGACCAAAAGGAAAAGCAGCACACATGCAGATGAAAGAGAGAGCTTCAGCCCAAGCATACCAAGAATATTTTTTGACCTGCCATTTTATGAGCTTTTCTAACAAACTTGTCTATTTGGTATCTTATAATAAAATGTCTTTTTATCTTAACATGACCTAACTTCTCCCTACAGACCCATTAAATACCAAAATGTTCCTCATCCAAGGCAGCAGCAAATCTGCAGATGGTGGCAAGCAAGCACACTGAGGAGCATGCTAGCTATCAAGCACACCTTCACTTGGCTTGATCGGAGCAGTGCTGCACATGCCGATGTTTCAGCTTCATGTGCCAGGCAGAGAGCTGGCAGAGGATGAATCAGAGCAGTAGGAAGTGTCTGCCTGTAACTGGTTGCCATGAAGGGCTGACAGGGCTTAAGGTGCACACACCATGCTTGAAAGATTTTTTAAAAAATAAAATGAAAACAAGTTAACCATGGAATAATCAGTTCCTTCCTTCATGCCTGCTGCTAGCAGGAGCTAACAGGAGGCGGCTTGCTGAGTTGATGGTCAAAAAGCATCAAGCTATTTATCAGATCTTGAAGTTGTAGATATAAAAACGCACAACATCATGCAGAACATGCATAAGCACATTCAAATAAATTCCAAACTACTAATCAATGGTTTACAAAATTACTTCAGAGGTATTTAACAGTCTTTGGAAGATCCATTTCGTGACAACTGTATGAACACACTTAAAAACAAAGGCAAACAAAAAATACTGCTTTAAGGAACTATGCAAGGGTGAACAACACATAGTAATAAAATCACACAGGAGTCAGTAAAAGCACTGGCTCAGACATCCACAACACCTTCCACTGAGTGGTGCCAACATATCTTTACTGTGTTGGGTTGGGATGTTTTGGTTTGTGTCCTTGTTTGTTTGTTTGTTTGTTTTTCTCCAAAATCCTGGTATAATAGTATCCTGAACTCAGCTGTACCAACAGATATAGCATAACTGCAGCACATAATTTCTCCTCACAAACCCTTTCCGCCCCTCCTAAATCACATCTGCTGTCTATTCATCTGCTATAGATAATGTACAACCAGACTAATTTCTCCAAGGTGTTCACATTTCCACCAGTATTTTTTTTTCCCCAGAGAGAAAGAAAAAGTCCTCGGAGGGCATCAAGACTTTAAGGACAGTAAATTAAAAGAACTGATGATTAAATAAATAGTACTTTTGGGAAAAAAAGAAAAAAATCTACTGTATAGGTCAGAGCTTCATAGTGTCATTTAAAATAGGGTTGCAAGAAGCAGCATTATGGTTAGCAATAATTAGCAGGAAATGGGAGTAAGAAGAAGGCAAGTTCATCTTTTAAAAGCATCAAAAAAGAATATACAAAGAAATTTCTCTTTCACTTTTCATGCACCTGACATTTCCTATGCCTTTGGAAAGTTGATTTAAAAAGAAAAAAATGAAACAAGCTTTCATATAAGGAAGGAGTAATTGGAGTGAGTCTGCTTTCTATGGCTGCCAGTTGCTTTTAATAACGTCTAAAATTGTAAATATCAGTTCACTCTTATGAGTTTTGTCACTCAAGTTGCCTTTTAAAAACTCTTCTTATAGTTTGCTTTCTAATTCACAGTTTCCCAAGTGTTTCCTATATTTCAACTTCCCTCCCATCAGACAAATATTCGTTGGTCAAGTGGCTTTCACCAGATGGAGGCATCACTTCATTCTGCAGCTTCTATATGGACACCTGCAGTTAGCGTCCATATGGAGAGTGGACAAGTGATTCATAGGAGGAAACATGGTTTGGTAATTTGTTTCAGCAAGTACAACTGGTTTGCTTGTAATTAGAGGAAAGAGACCTTTAAAATGAACTAGCAAAGTATTTAGTTCTTACCTTAACAAAGTCCACTTGAGAGATATGTAACAAGAACAGAATGAGATGAAAGAATGAGACAAGATGTGCGAAAACAGGACTAGAAAGAAAATGACAAAGAGGCAATTGGAAGGAGAGTTGGAAGCAAAAATGAATGGTTATAAAAGAAAGTGGTCAAGGAGGAAAGCATCAGAAACATATAAAAATTAAAACAAAAAACACGGGAAAATAAGTTCAGTAGCAGAACAGAAAAGGGATTAAATTTGGCTAAAAAGGATGGCAATTGTAACAAGGCACAGTGTAATTCAGTAAAAGAATAAAAGAAGGCATACTAGGAATAATACTTCAAGCAATCAATTGCAGCAAGACTCCTCATGTTCCTGCTGATCCCTGAGGCTCAGGGCATGCTACGTTGGAAGAAGGGAACTCCATGCCTGAGAGAGCTGCCCGGGACCCCCTGCGGCCTGGGAAGGTCTCCTGCAACATCCCTCATGCACAGCTACACCCATCAGTTAGGAGCACGGGGTAGCTCAGCACAAATTGCAGGAACACAGCCTCTAGCTCCTGTAACTGACACAGCAGCATGTCTGCCTCCAGTGGCTCATATCTGTCATTAACTAGCTCATCCTCAGAGCCTGCTAGCCCACCAGGACTGGCTAGCAAAAAGTTACTGGAATATGGGCGAAAGCAGGACATCTCAGCACCCACCACAGCTGGTAGGAGCGCTCCTTTCCCAAGCCGTTTCTACTTGGTGTGCCTCAGGAGAGAGCATTAATCTTTGTCCTCAGATCTCTCATAGCTTTGCCAGACAACATCCCCCCACTGGGGGAACTAGTGGTGGACACAGGGCAAAATGAGGATGTAAACCATTGCCTGGAGCTCTCCAAGAACTGCACACTGAAAGTTACAAAAAAAAAAAAAGAGATAGAATCACTTCATTCCAGTTCGCTCACCATAGCATCAACTGCTTTTCCACGGAGAGCTTAAGAACACTTTCAAGCAGGCAGTTTATCCCCCCGGGCCCATGCCGGCCTAGTTCCAGGCGCAGCCAGGCTCCCCGCGGCCTCCTGCTCCGTGCGTTGCTGGCCCTCTGCGGCTGGCAGGCGGCCAGCGACAGACACTGCACTGAGAAGGCCCGGTCAGAAGGGGCTGCCTATGGAGTGCCCCCGAAGGCTGGAATTCCCGGGAATGTCACGGCTTGAGTCACTGTACTGTGTAGGCCAGCCGAAGTATGACCAGAACCAGCCGCAGCCTGGCAGCCTCCCCCAGTCCCATAAGCCTCCTGTGACCCCTCGCACGAGCAGAGCCAAGGAAGGCAAACCTCAGCTAGCCACCGGACCGACAGACAATCCGCCAGCAGGAACACAGAACCCAGAAACACCACAGAGCAAGTCCTGGCTGATACCCCCCGGTGAGATGGGAAGCGGCCTTCCCAGGTGAGCCCAATCAGCCCCAACAGGTGTCACCTGCTTGCTCTCACTCTCACTTTTGTCTTTCGTTTGCTCCTCTATTCCTGCTCCTTTCATCAAGCTTTTCTGATTTTTTTTTTTCCCCTGTAAATTTACTTAATCTAAAACTATTTCTAAATTAAAATGGAATCTAACGGAACATGGTATATTCAAATCATTATTCATAATTCTTCCAGTTTGCAGCCCTTTTGCCACCTGGATATTTACCCTGTCAAACTCTTATTATGTTGTTATATAGCAGACTGGAGCCCCGATCTTCACTGGAGTGCAATAGCACCAGAATTGTAATAATAAATAGTTATGTGCTATCTCATTTCTGCAGTTATTTAACATAATTATTGCCAGAGTAATACCATTACATGTCTGTCCCAGATGTTTTCCTGAGAAAATGGAAACAATAATGTAAAGCGTGGCTTACCATTAAACAAAGTGAAAATATATTGCTGGGAAAGAATTACAGTGATGACAAGGAAAGTTACAGCATAGCTCATCACACACACTACAAATAATTCCTTTTACTTTGCATGTAGGAAAGTTGTGATTGCAGACAATTACTGGAATTACCAAGAGCGCTAGGAGAACTCTCATGTAAAGACATGAAGAAAGTATGTTTAGTAACCTGGAAAGCTACGTATGATGTAAAGTTTGAGTTGGTTTACCTTATGCCTGTAGGTATAATGCCTCAAAGATACATATTTGTTCAGGTAAACACATTTGTAAATTAAGGGAACTGACTGACTTCTGTTAGTATTTCCCCAAACCAAAATTCAGCTTTGGAAACCTATGAAGTTTTAACTACATTTTGCAATTGTTAAAAAAATAAAAAAGAAATAATGTTGAGGCAAGGTCACATATGCAGCTGTATCCAATTTTCCTGGTTTTGAAGTATTCAGAGAAACTGCATTCCTACTTTTTATTCTCTATGAGCTCAAAAATAAAATGAAAGATATTTTCTATAAATTGCTTGGGTTCAGAATCTATTTAAGCTTTAATCTTGATGAAAAGAACTGTAATTGCAAATGCCAGTATGATTGAAAAAAATTCAGCTCAAATAGTTTTACATTTGTAAAATAGTTTTCTCATTGATTAAACAATTCTGACTATTTATGGGTAGTTTTGTGTCTTTGCATGTAATACTGATAGCAAGGGTAGACATGCATAAAATATATGCCAGAAGTATTTAAACTGAACAAGGAAATATATTTGATTAGAAAAAAAATGAGGAAAATGTGATTTTAAATATCTCTGGATACACAGTACTTACATACACATGTGACACAATATAGTTGGCCACTGACAGTGTTCTTCCTTCATGTTGTGACCAGCTTTTTTGTATCTGGTCATTGACATTGATATACAACTAGACATAGCAGGTTTAAATTGGTTATCAAATAATCTATCCTTAATCCTTTGATCATGTCCAACACTGCTTACTTAACTACATTATGCATTTCCTGGGAAATTAATCTTACCCAGCTTGATAATACTACACTCAAAAAATTCAACTTATGTTGCTATTCAAAGTATATTTCAATTTAAAAAAAATTCTCTGTGCATGTTTTCTAAAGTACTTTTTATGAATACTTATAATATCAGTTCCACTCAGTTCTCACTTTTGCTTACATAGGTTTCAATATTTCATCTTACACACTGTGACCTTCAGTAATGAAAAAGGGTCAGGTCTGTTGCAGATATGCAGTGTTTCCTAGGATTTTTCTAGTTTCTATTTATTAATCCAAAAGGCCTATTTCAAAAGTTCTGAATATGTACCTTTGCGAATTTACCTTTGAAATAAAAACACCTCTAATAAAACAGTTAAGACATTTATATTCAGTTTAATGCAGTTATGAAGACAGGATACTGAAGATGATTTTTTATTGCTTGAGGTAAGTTCATTGATTGCAACTATAGTAATGTAACTACTTATATCTGTCAGGAAAACCTTTCTTTACAGCGAACGTGAATGACAAACACTAGAAGTTTGCAGACCAAGTACTACCACTGAGCTGTTGATACACCGTCAGATATCTGAGACTGAAGAGATTTTGAGTAATTGTCTTCTATATTACTAGCCACTATGCAATCATATTCAGGTCAGAAATGAAACATTACTAGTTACTGAGGTCTGTCTTAAAAAAAAAATGTGGAAAAATGAAGAAATTCTATGTACTTGTGCTGTTATCATAGATAAATTATTCTTTGTTTGCATTCTTAAAAACTTTTTTTTTTTTCCAGAAATCATTGTAAAAATAATTTTGCTTTTAAAAACTGGCATATTTTTTGTATTAGAGAGTTTGAAATGAGAGAAAATTGAGAAGTACTTGGATAAGCAAGTGAACAATTCATGAAGTGATCACTAATGCAAAAATTTCAAGAAAAAGCATGGTTTTAGTAAAAAAAAATATTGAAAATGTTAGTTCTAACATCTGAACTTTAGGAAAGTAGTTTCCATTTTTGCCCTTTTAATATGATTTGAAATTATATTGTATGCTTTGGAGGTGCTCTGGAGGTAATTAGTGAAGAAAGTTATGCAAAGGTCATTTTCTTAAATATCATATTTGCATTTAATTCAAAATGTAAATAATTATTTTAAAATTCTATAACTACCCATATGCAAATTGAAACTGTCTTGACACAGTTATACAAGCTTTTCTGCAGAATGAATTATTTTTTATCTGTAACTAAGAATGCTTCCTCTCACATTATTTTTTTCTTGTACTTTTTACAGAAGTATTAGCAAATGTTGGGAGAAAAGAATGACTGAATATTGCCACTGTCTTTTGCTAGGAAAAAATGGATTATTTATTTTGAAAAGTATGATTTTATATGACAATTTATAATTATCTACCTAACATTGTCTCATTGTCTCTATTCTTTGGTGTAAGTTGTCTGGAGTGATGCTAGCTGAACATTCTCTTGCACAAATTCCTCCTCTAAACCAGATGGCACTGTTTTACTTCACACTCATCACCATGTGAATTAAGCAACTTTGTTCAAGGCACTCTATTTATCATTCTCAGAAGGTATGAAAAGCCAGATCAAATGCACGCTACCTCTTTATTTTTAAATGGCTTAATTATTAACTTGAAAGGAGCTTTTATGTTCAAAGACTCTGAAAGTTTGTAAGGAGCCTTTCTAGTGAACATCAGGTTCTTAAAAACAGAGGTCAAGTCTGAAGAGTCATTCAATTTATGTATCTAATCCTGGACTCTGACAACGTATCAGCTAACTGCATCCCCATCAAGTAGGTTATCAGGTACCTGGCCCAGTGCTGTTGTCAAGAATGGAAAGGACTCTAGTAAGCTAAAAAAAAAAAATTCCTCCTTTGCTTATCACATGGACAGAAATGTCCATGCTCAGAAGCATGACTTTATAGCAATATGTAGCAGCAGTGGATTGATTAGTCTAGCAGAAGACAGGGTAAGAACCTTACGTACCCAGAAATCTACACAAGAGGCAGGATTCAGCCAGTAGCATGATT
>VXAV01004901.1:52255-66435 GCA_013399715.1 Alectura lathami | reverse complement strand
TCGGCCTCAAATTAGATGTCTTCAAAAGAAAAAAAATGAAGGCTTCTGCTCTGTCTGGACTACAACTAAAAACAAGCACGACCTCGTGTGGAATATTAACATCTTTTTTGTCAAAAGAACAAAAGGAAACGAACAAAAACGATCACTTTAAGATAACTTTCCCACTTACCCCTCTTTGGTATTGAAAGCCAATTTAAACTGATCTGAGCAGATTCCCAAAACTCTAACTTATGAATCTTCCTTGATTATCTCAAAGATTTTTAGTTAATATAAATACAAGCCAGAGGAAATAAGATGTCCTGTAATATTATTATATCAAATAGGCAATTTGCAATAGCATTCCTTTATTAAAAACGCCAATTATAATTTCACATAAAATTTAATTGAGGTCATTACCCTCCTGGCAAGTTATTTCTAAATTCTTCTAATAAGATTTGTTATTTTAACATTTTCCACATCAATGCTTCCTTCTCATCTATATACTTCTTATCTATTTATAAAGATAATAGAAATTACCCATCATTTGGTTGGTTCATTGTGCTATTAATAAGAAAGCTATCTATTAAACTACTTATCTAGGAGATGAGATTATCATTTACATGTAAAGTTGTTAATGCATTCTTCTTAGAAACAGAATTTATTACTACTAAAATGCTATTTGTTAAAATATTAGTAAAGAAAATAACACTGAAGTTATGAAAGAATTTTAAAGGTTTTGTGATTATGCAGTCTTGATGAAAGTGTCCAAGAAATGTATAATTTTTCAAGTACAATTAATTTTCACATTGTGCATAGTGCATTATTGCTACCCAGTTTACACAGTTACATATGGTTTGTCAATTCATTATGTAGGCAAACACGGGAGGTCACATTATTCACTAAGAGACCTCAACTGCTTGTTCCTATTTTACTCAGAAATACTATATTGGGCAGGACAACAAAGTTTGTTACCTTGGAGGTTTCCCAAGTCCCATGGGATGTTTTACTTCATGTAAATGCAGGTGGTAGAGGGTACCTTGGCTGAAGGGCATAATGGTTTCTTTTCTCACAACAAACTTGCCTTAGGTATGTTTGCCATTGACATGCAAGTAATCAGATATTCCAGGCAATTAATTCTGTTTTCAGTCCTTCACTTAATACATTTGGGAAGGTCACTTATGCTGAATTTTTGTGTAAAACCAGATCTGGACTGAAAAACATTAATTCTGCCTTCAATCAATCTATTCTAAATGTATTCACTCTTATTGTAATGTTATATAGTTAAACAGTATGCAAATTTAAAAGTAATTTTTATTTCTCTATGTTTTACTAATAATAGGGAACAAAACAAAAATGCTCTTACTAAATAAGATGCATGTTCCTGTACTGTGATGAGAAAGTCACAACTAACTGTACACACGCACATGCATGCTAGAAACCACTGCTTTAGCACAAGAAGAAACTGGAGCCTGTTCCAATCAGGAGCGGTGAATCTTGTTGCACAGCTTGCTGCACAGCTGAGTACTTCCACTTCCAGCCCAGAGCCAGCAGCTGCTGCTGTCTTACCTCCATGTTAAGAGAGGCAGTGGGTGTCCTCTAGTATGTGTGCAGAGCCCCACACAAAACCAGGACAGTACAGTTCCTTCTGCAGTACAGGACAACCTAATTCTTTCCTTATGATGGTAATTACTAAGTGAACAAAGCTATGGGGTCTTAAGTGACCCAAGTGGAGCATGTAATTGAAACTAACTTCACGTTTTAAAGTTGCACTTACGTATAATTAAGACCTTACTATGCAAATAGCAGCTTATGACCCAATATTCCATATGGGTCAGTTTCCTGATTTCTGTTAAGATCAAACTATCTCTTTTCAAAAGAGCAGACACTGAGAATGAGTTATGTCCCAGCAGGGAAACAGAAAGCAGGACAGACACAGAAGGGTAGTTTGATAAAGCCTTCAATTGGCCCAGCTGGTTTACTTCATTCTCTCATTAACTAACACTCAGAAAAACCAACACCAATGCAAGGTACAAAAAAATCAGAAACATTTCTGTGAAATACAAAATACAAATGCACTGACTCATGGAAAAACATAATTACTATATTAATAATTGCTTCAAGATCTATTTATTTTGCATAATATTCCTTCTTGAAAACTCAACTATAAGGTCACTTATTAGCTTAAAGGTCCCTCTGCCTATGCTACAGTGATACCACTGTGCCCTCTTTGAGGACAGGAGTTCTAAGGAAAAGAAAAATAAGAGAGTAAAAGGGGAGACCATCATGTTTATTTTAAATGTACCTCCCTGCCTTTGAGCTATGCCTTTAGTCAAGACAGGTAAGAAGCAAAATTTCCTGCCAGATGTGAGGAAAGAATGCACAAAGGATGTTTTGCCACATCATGTGATTTGCCTTTTAATACCCTTCTGAATTTCTTTCCATTTAGCTCCTCTATGCACCTCTGTTTTTAACCCCCCCACACCATGGCACTAGATTTGTGTGAAACACTTGTACAGAAGGTTGAAGCCATCCACATTTAACCAGAGGAGAGAAGCTAACCCAGGTGGAAGAACATGTTATTCCATAAAACTAGGGAAGACGCCTAAAGATCAAGCTAAGAAAGAAATGATTTAGGAAATAATCCTGTAGGAACCTCTCTGAAAAGGTTTAATTAAGCAGTGCTTCTGTTTCTTTAGGAGAGATGAGAGACACTGTACAGATGGATCCTGCTGAATTTCAACAAATGTTAATCCACCTTTCTGACACTGTACTATGCTTGTGGTAGCAACAGAGTAGTAAACATTGTGTATTTATTACAGGACAAATTCACAGCCTCCCCTTCAACACATCAATATTGAACACTGATTTCAGAAGTCTTATGTTAGTTTTCAAATTTCATTTCACCACAGGATTATTTTAATTTTTTTCGTCAATAGAAATATTTTTTCTTGCAACCATACATATTTTTATACTAAACTTTAATAAGGGAATGTATTAATGTGTAACCACGCACTTTTTATTCTGAATAGAACATATTTAAGTATGGATGTTTTTATTCAATACTCTGTCACTTTTCTTGTACACAGACTTGTCTGTTTATTTTGTAGCTATTCTTGCTATATTAGCAACAAAGTTCCTTTGAATTACAAACACAATACCTTTTTAGTAAAGAAGGGGAAAGATGCCAGCATTTCAGTTTTCAAATATGTTGATGATGGTTCTCAGGTGTGCCAGGATTAGGAACGGGGGCACATTTGGGGGAAAGCAAGTGGAAACCACAGTGTAGATATAAAGAACAGCGGTTCTCATTTGCAAGTGTATTTCTTCCAGACCCTGTCAGTAACTTGAAGTCATTTCCTTGGTAGACTCACACTGACCATGGGAACTCTACAATGTTCGTCACAGGAAAACTAAAATAAGACCTCAGAAATATGTAATGTAGCAAGATTGGAAGAAAAAAGACATGTTCTGTTGCCCTTAGTGGCTTTATATGCTTGTTACTATCAGTAGCACACATACTCTCAAAAGAGTGAAATAACTTTTAAAAAATCTGTGTGGGGAAGATTCCAGAAATTGAAGAATTATGTATAGCTTTATGCTGGTTTTGACATCTATAATTTTGGTGTAAGATTCTGTCGTTGTCTTAATTTCTCATGTTAATTCTGAAAATACTAATCTGTTCACCAAGAATAAAATTAATTATTTGCTTCATGGTTTATTCCCTGTTAGAAATTAAGGTTTTATCATGAATTCCCTAGTACCGCTATTTAAAAACTGGGATTGCAAATTATCGAGCAAGATTAAATTTTAAATTGCTAAAATCTTCAGTTATAGCAGTAGTAACTGTCCATATATTAAATTTTCAGAGAAACCATTGTATCTTATTTATTATTTATGTCTTTAGCTTCAATATATCATAGACATCTAAAATATTTACATGATGATTACTGTACTTCCTAGAATTCTGTAACTTTTACTCCATTCAGTGAATAAATTCATCCTAAGAGATAACTGTTCCATATAATTCTTACACTGTTATAGAGGGAAGTATGTTACAAAACAGAAAAAGAACAGGAGAGATTAATCTAACACTAATGCTTTTGTTCACAAGTAAATACAGTATGGAAATGTAAGCAGTTACAGTCAAGAACACTTTTCCAAATACTGTTGAAATTACTCCAATTTTGATGATATCAATTTTTCCTAGGAAGATAGGATTCTATTTCCATAAACCCCAAAATTATCTGCTGCTTTGTGATACGTGGATGTACTGATGCATAGTAGGCAAACAGGGAGGATCACATAGATATGCACATGAAAAACTCAGTGCACTCACTGAGATGCGAGTGAATTTAAGAAGACAAAATGTTTGTACCCATTCAACTACATCTAGCCTTGGTAACAATAGCAACTCTGTATTTTGAAACTGTAAACCAGAGCCCTTAATAATCTGTCTATTGACTTTTAGATGTATCACACAGTGAAGAAAAAACATCCCTTCATTTGTGAACTGACAGAACTTGATCAAGCATATCCTAACTGATAATGACAGAAACTTGCATGATCTGTTAGTTATGGAACATAAAACCTATGTTCAGTTCAGCTACTCTGTGAAGCCTCATAAAATTTTGAGTTACACTAAGCTAGTAAAACATTGCTGCACCAATTGAGCCAAAAAATACACACAGAAGTGTTCCTTTTACATGCTCTAGAGACCTCTGAAGGGAGAGGTGGGGAAGAGAAGCAGCAGAGCTAGAATGGTCAGTGTAGCCTAAGTAACGAGGGCAGAAGAGCTTTGTGCAAACACCAGTACCTGCTTTCTGAGCAGGCAGCTTGCAAACTGTGAACAGCAGAAATTAATGAAGTTTGAGGGTCAAAAACTAATATTGCTAATAATAACTGACTTGAAATAAGGCCACTTGAATGTAAGAAAATTGCCCTACTCCATTAGGCTGTTTTATAAACATACCTCAGTGTTATACCTGGTTTTGTTACTATGATGAATTAGCAAGGAAGATGACAATGTATCTGTGCTAGATTGCCCCATAGACTGATTCCCAACAGTATTCATTCATGGAAAGTATGATTTTAATACAGGATATAGGCAGAGAAATAACATATGTAGTCTATGTATCAAAATAGATCTCAACTAGCTGAACATACGGCTCCAATTTAAGAAAAATGTTTTAATGCTGTTAAATCTGCATTTGATTGTTGTACTGATTTAATAACATCAAATATATTTGAAACACTCCAAAATTTTACAAACTCAAATACTATTTTATAAAATTTGAGATATTCACTGAAGTTGTAAGGCTCATTGCCTAACTCTTCTGTGAGACAACCAAGTCAAAACATCCCAGATATATGACTGTGACTGCCTGTGACTACCCATTTCATGTCAGATGAGTCCTTTAGGTAAAAAACCCCTGTCTACCCCTAGTGTTCAAATCACCAAAAGCTGCTTTGTTCACAAGCTGTACATAAATTGTCTCAAGATAGTTTTCAGTGAAAGACTGAACTTTCAAGCTTCATCTTAAAGCATAGTATTTGGACGATAAAGCACTTACCCTCCCTAAACTTTCTCAGTACTGTACATTTATGTAGATTTATGTACATTTATAGATTATGTAGACAAAATTTTCATGACAATGTACTGACCCTATCTCATTGTCTTGATCTCAAGTTTTCTACAACCCACATACATAGCAGCCACAAGCACCTGTACTCTTCTGAATGAAGCTTCTTCAGGCTCTCTCTCCCAGGAATCAGGGACATAATTTCTGACCTTACAGCCATGGTTATTCTTCTTCTACCTCCCATCTCCAGGAAACTGCATTCTGGCATCTGCTGCACACAGTCAAGGCACAGTGAGGTAGCACGGGTTACCTGCTGATGCTTCTCCACATCCCTCAGCTCCAACCTGGGACTCCTCTCCTAGAGCTTTGCACCCAGTGTTGCACAGCTGCCAGGACAGGCAATGTCATTGGAATAGGCTCTTGTGTGGCAAAATGCAGAAGGCAACGATGACCCTGGTACTAAAGCAATTCTGTCTGAAACCAGACTGCTGGTCCTACAGCTGAGACACACTGATGGCAAGTATCTTCTCACCTTCTGTGTCTACTATGATTTAAGCCAGAACGTTGGTTTGGGCAGATGAGATAAGCCTCAGGAACTACCAGGTGATTGTAGGCTGATCCTGAGCAAAGCCTGATGCCTGTTGCCAGAGACCAGCTGTCTGAGACTGTTAAGAAAGCATTGTCTCAAATCGACATGAGCAGTTGAGGCAGGAACCTCCTACAATCAGCAACTCTTTGTTGACAGTTTTACATTTGAAAGCACCCCTTGGACAAAGCCAGAACCTGTTTGCTTTCAAATGAGAAAGCCCAAGGCAGGAGGTACCGGATGGTGCTTCCTGAAGATTCAAAATGGTAATGTGGTGTGCCTGAAGACTGGCCTGGGAGCAAATATTTTCGGCTTGGTAAAGGAAGTTAGGAGATGATGGTACTGTGTTCTGTGAAGGCAGGACACAGTCTGGTATCTACCTGCTTCCTCCTGTCTCTGCTGACTCCAATTTGCAAGGTCTGGAAGACAGGAACAAAGGAGATCCCTGCTGAGAACTTAGATGCCAGAAATGGTCACTTACTCTTTTTTCCATTCTACCCTATTGCTACTCTGTCTCAATTTTTGGTAGTAAAAGCAAGTTTAGCTGCACAGCATTTGACCTCGTTTGTGTCTTAATCTTGTCTTTTGCAATCATAAAGAAATCGCCCCTGACATTGGATCAGGACATCAGCTTCATCTTGGAACTCTCTCAAATACCAGCCAGCATGTGCAGGATCAGCTCACTGCATCTCTCCACCCCGGGAGTGGCCATCAGCTGCTGGTGGTACCCTGCTGCTGGCTGCTTCCCATGATGGGCTGGCAAAAGGTCACATGAGAACGTGGCACTGCGGCACCCTGCTCCTGCCATTCTGGGTGGATATCCTCAGCGTGCCTCATTGCAGACATGAAAATGAACCAAACAACTCAACACACACACAAATATGCTCCCTCAAATCAAAATAGGCAATTGTTCCTTTTCCAGCTGAGTTAGGTGAGAATAAGGTTCTAAATTGCTTCTTCTGGCTTTAATGCCATCAATTTGCATTCCTGCCTCAGCAAGAAGACAGAAATGCTTCTAATCAGAATATCCATTGGTATTCCTCCAGTTTGGATCCATTCTTTGGATACGAAGCATTCAGTGCTCAGGTCTCCGTGCTGGATTACTCTGCTCCAGCTGCCAGGTGGTTATGAAAAGAAGTGACCACTGCTGCTGTCCCCGTCTCACAGGGTGTCTAAACAGAGGGTGGAAGAGCCTGGCATTTCCTACTGGCTCCATCTACTCCCAGAAGAAGAGTAGACGCCTAAGTTAACCAACCAGGCTTTTTGTCGGCACCCCGTTATTTTGGCAAGAATGAGAGATTGAAAGCATTTAAATTTGGGTGGATTTGACTCCTCTTAAAACTTTTAGGTTTTCAGGGCCTATCCTCCGGTGACGAGGTGAGGAGTTCAAGCAGATTGTGAACCACACAGCTTGCATGTACTGCAAACACACTCCATGTCAGGAGAAACTGATCCTGAAACTCCAGTGAAGCTAGATGGAAAGTATTTCAGCCGTGGTGGTCAGAGCTGCGTACGCTACTGGAATAACACCCTGACACTTACGCTGATTGCAATAAAAAGGTGACATTTTAAGAAAACTATACTCAAATGCCAGCACTTGAGAAATAGGTTGCCTTTTATTCTCAGCTTTCAGCCAGATTTCCTCTGAAGCATGAATAATGCTCTTACATATTTCTTTTTATCTTATCCCAGAAAATCGTGATGCAGAAAGAAGAGAGGAAAATGCACATTTTGTATTAAACACTGAGACAACACTTCCTCTGAGTTTTGTTCCTACTCTGGAGAAGCAATCTACTTTGGGGAAGCAATCTTATCTCTATAATTTTAGTTGGCGGAGGTCTTAAATAATAGCAGGTCTCTCTGTCAGAGAGACACGTGTTTTACAAAAGGAATATTTCTTCTGGATAAAGGAGGATGCTGAGCCTAAAAGGAAGCAAGCAAACAAGCAAAAACAGAAGAAAAAAATAAAAAAGCTCATTTCTTTCCTGCTTCAAATGTTCTGATAAGTCACTTAAACTCTCATGTGCTCATACCTAAATATAAGAAGAATCATATTTTGCTACTTCATACAAATTTCTAGAGGCCGAATTAACGGGGTCACTGAATTGGAGTAGCCTTAACTCTGCTCTATTCCTTCAGAGCACAACAACAACAAAGTAGAAACAGCAGCTACCACACCAGCAACAACATTTACAGCATATACAATAGATGCATAAACACAAAAGCAATTGAATAAATTCAGGAAGTAATTTTTAAAGAGGGAGTGCCAGTTTTATGTTACTTAGTATCTTTACTGCTATTATGGAAATGGGCTCGATGAACTTTTGAGCAACACAGGCAGAGCTGCAGGGAAGGGTGGACAACTGTTCACCTGCTCTGGATGAGCCCCAGCTTTCTACCAACCAAGAACATGAGGTACACCTGAGGTGCTCTGAAGGACACAGATGCCTTCCTGCTCAGAGAGTTCAGGCAGCTGGATGGAATGGAAATCTGAAACATCTCTATCAGAGAAGGAACAGTCATACAGCAGTGTCTTGCTTACAACTTAGGCCACTAAAAAACCACAGAATAACTGAATGAATTACTCCTACACTGAGTACTCCTGATAACTTAAAATTATACTTCCTCCATAATTACATTTTAATTAATCTTTTTTATTATTTATCGGTTAATGCTGAGATAAAAGTTTAATTTGTAATAAATTGGTTTTTGCCTTGGTATTAAAATAAAATCCCTGATCCAGGAAATCCCTCCACTGCATATACATAGGCAAGTTTCTCCTGTTCAGAAATATAATCTAAAATGGATTTTTATTCCTGAGCAAAAAGAAGTCAATGTATATGACAGTATCTGGAAGTGAGACTACATATTTTATAGGGCTACTAAAGACACGTGCAGTTAAATATTTGTTTCACAGAACTTTTCACTGTATTATTTCTGAGGTGGACATGAGTTCATAGTGCAATGGAAAGAAGTCTGATTGTTTGAAAAGTAGGTACAGCTCACTTTTTGATCTGAAAAACTGAAAGAGGAAAGCAAAACCAGAGCTTTTCTTCCTTTTTCAAAGATAGTATTTACACTATCAGTAAAAGAAAAAGTAAAATAAAAAAAAATTATATATAAAAGTAGTTCTACCAGGAGCACAGGCCTCTTTTTATTCCTCATGGGACTAGAGAAGAGAGAAAGAGGGAAGACTGCCAGTACATAAAAGTAAATATCAGATAAGAAAATCCCAGTCAATATATTTTTTCCTTCAATCAAGCTATTTTTAATACATACAGTCCTGTCTCTTTCAGGAGACATATGTTATTGGAAAGATTAGTTTTGCAGTACCTATTGCTTCTGCCAGCCTGCATCAAAGTAAATTTAGAGATGTGCTGACAGTCTAATACCTGCTATCAGGTTCTACCTGTAGATAAGAGGTGAAAAAACATCTGTTGAAGGCCACCCTTAAAAAAATATCCTGGTTGGTTGGATTCCAGTAAGTTTCTGAAAACTCAGTCTGCCAAGCGGTTTCTTCACAACAGTCAAATATGAGGGATTCAAAACAAAAAGAAAGCAAAACAAAAATGAGGAAAAAAAAATCTAATTTTAACATTGAGAGTGATAATTTCTGAGGTTATCTCCCTTATTTGCATAAAGCTAATCTGTGAGACTTTTGTGTTTAAAGGTGGCTGGATGGAAAGCAATGCTGCAGCTTACTGTTCTTCGAAACAGCATTTATATAGACAAGAAACAAGCAGAGGACCAGCATGCAAAACCCCCACCATCTCAATGGTTTGTGCTCACTTCCAACTTCTCCTTGCAAACAAACAAACAAAACCTTTTCTTCTCCCTTCCCTTTCAATTTCGAATCAAACTAAACCAGCACAAGTTACTCATCTCTCTCCCATTTCAGCTCTTTAGCAAAAAAGAAGTGCTATATGTTGCCTGTTTCTTAATCCAGACCTTTAGAAAATGGTCTTCAAAAAAATCCAAATACAATCCTCATGCAATATATAAATAAGTGTGCATACACACACACAAAAGCTTCTTTTCCTTCCAGATCAGAAGTTACCCCCCTCCACAGGGAAATGACACGGGATATCGCAGAGCTATGCTTATCTTATTCCCTGCATTTCTCAAATCAGGTAAAAAATCTTTCATCAGCTATGCGGTATTCCAAAGGTGGAGGTCAAGAAGTGCTGTGCAGTCCACCAACTCCATCACTATCACACTGGTACGAAAAAAGTGTAAGACATCAAATAGGATCTCACATTCTCTCATGATATCCTATATCTCGCATGTGATCCACTTGGAGGTAGAGGTACAGAAACCGTGCCATCAGTCCATAAAAGCATCTTGTAGGGGATGCCTGATACTGAGACCAACAAGAACCGAAAGAAAACAGCAGAAGAAATAGTTTTAGAGATGCCTCATGAAAAACTAGGTTAGTTGTGTCCACAAAGCATGCTCCTGCCTCTGTCAGTTCAGGTGTTAAGAGAAACCTCGGGACCCACTGTGATTCTAATTGGAATGTCCTCCTGGATTATAAATAGAGAATCCACATTCATTGTTCTTAATTTTCCAGTGTAAGAGTTTGATCTTTCACAACTAGACATACCACACTGTTATTTCTCTCTGAACTTATTTCATTCTGATGTGTAAGTCACTTATCCATACACAACACTTATTAGAATAGACTACATTAACATTATGTTCATGTGTGGGAGCATTTTTTTTTTCTGTGTAATTTTATTTTCCACTTGTACAGATGCATGCTTTTGCTGAAGAATTTGTTTTATGATCAATATAGAATTGCCACTAGTCTATTACATCTGCTCCTCAGTGAAGGGTCTCAGAGTTACAATTTAAAGAACCAAGATTAACTAGAATACACCAAGATAAGAAGCCATATTTTCTAGTTTTAATCAAGAACATCAGGTAACATCCAAAAAATACACAGTAATATCTGAGAAGCAAACACTGTGAGTGTATCGTATGTAATTAGGAATAGCCTCATGTTTTATGAGATTCAAAAAATCACTCTCATTATCTTTACTTAAAAATTGAGGGAAGCAACTTGAAAGTAACATCCAGAAATTGGGTTTCTGCAGCTCAAGACCAAACTGATCTCCTGAGAAGAATAAAAGTACATTTCCACATGTAACAGCAAGTTCTCTCCAATAATACAGAGTTGAAGTGATTACTGCTCTCTACAAAGCATTCATGAGGCTGTACTATGTTCAGTTTCAGCTCCCCAGCAGAAAAAGAGAGGCTGGCAAACCAGATCAGGTCCAATGGAGAACCACCAGCCAGGAGGTCTCTGAGAGGCGGTGCAACCTTTGTCTTGGAGACATTCAAACTCTACTGGGAATGAAAGCCCTCAGCTACTTGATCAAACCTTGACACTGACACTGCTCTGAACAGTGTCTCAGAGAGAGCTCCCTTCCAACCTAAACCATGTTCAAGTGATTCTAATGTGAAGAAAAAGATGGATCTGAGTGGAAGGCTGTGCTCATTGACCTAAATAATGAGGACATGAGCTGCCTAAAGCACCTACCCACCATGTAAGTGGAAACTGGCAGGCGTGCTAGAGGTCCCTTTGGCTTGTACCACTCTGAACAAGAAACTGGAAGCATGCCTCTCCTTGTATGTTCTGCTTCCCTAGAAACACAAATGTTCTATCAGTTTAGACTGCAGATGAGTAATCTTCAAAGCTTACTCAAGTTCACTATGCCAATCAGAAGAAGAGAGGGAATATTGCCATCCTCCCTTTCATGAACAATCCAAATTATGAACCCAACAGGAGATGCATTACATATTTTCAACATGCATAAAAAACAATCAATTTATGGAATTCACACTGATTCAGCAACACCCAAGGAGGTGATTCAAAGCAATCTTCAGGAAAACAAACAAGCAAACAACAACAACAAAAAAACAATGAAACAACCAAACCCTTGGGAATTCTGTTCAGAGTTTTTCAGTATTTTAGAATAATTATGTGACAGGAAAAGTAGTCTTTTACTGACAATTTTTTACTGTCTTAAATATACAATTAATGATACCTCAGTGTGTTAAACTATTATTTTGCATTGTTTGGATTTGTGTGTCTACTTCTGGCAGAAAGATAATGCTTCTTAATGCTCCTTAAAACAACTAGGTTTACAGTGGAGACTGAATTGGTTTATTTACAAAATATTTAGATGTAATAGATGAAATTTAAGGTTCCATATACTGCCCTACAAATGCACTGTAAAATCTATTTTAGAAAGTTGGGCCTCAAGACATATTTGATCTTAATTTAATAAATTACAAAAATACTCCAAGTGCGCTACACTGAGCTTTTCTCAAAAAGAGAGAAAGTCTGACCACCAACTGACTTGATAGAAATAGGGTAAAATAATGTAACCATAACTTGGTTGAGATTGTCATAGATATTTGAAACATTCAGTAAAAAAATCTTTATATACTAAAAGGAAATTTATCGGTTTCATTTATCTATGAAACAGATAGCACAAGAAATGTTTCCATATGTATATATATGCAGATAGTTAATTTTATATTCAAGATTTAAATCATGTTAGAGAATTGTCATCCTTTAATGTTATGCATGAAGATGTATTTTTTTTTAGGTTTGATGCTACTTATACTGTAACCTAGAAAAGATAGAAGAATCAACATTTTTAGAAGGGAATTCTATGATTGGTATTTATTTTATAGACATTTTTCCATTTTCTCCAAAATGGAGAGAATGTTTTTGACTTTCAAATGAGATTGACATGAGGTTTGACAGGGGGAGTAAACAAACTGAGTTCATTAGACATAAAAGTTTTCTTTGTGGATAGTAATGTCTAGCTATGAATAATTTGAAATGATTGCAGATGTGCTACCATAATAATTGTCATTATTATACAACAGCAATGTGGAAAGGTGGAATGGCCAAAAATATGCCACACAAGAGATGTATCTTTACAAAAAAGGTATATTTTTCTTGTCTTGATAATGCAGAAGTGACAAAGTATTAGTTGAAGGGTAGAATTACCTCACTCTGGATGGAGTTATCTTCTTGTAAGCAGGATATCAACCAGCACAGGGAATCAAAGATGAAAGCTGGCAAATCCATGGAACTTCTAAGGAAAATGCAATTGCTTTATGAAAACCTGCATCTACACTGCAGATTATCCAAAACCTATCCTGGACGAAAATTCCAGTAATATTGAGCATATAAAGCTTTGAGGAAGTGTCGATAGAAAGGCAGCAAAGGGCAGCAAACAAAAGGGAAGGTGTTCTAGCTGTTTGTATTGATTAGCCTTCCAGACCTTCCTGCAAAATCTTCTGAGCAAACTAATTTGGAGTAAGAGCAGGAATTAATTTCTATTCTAAGTAATTGTTCTCAAAACTTCTGTAAGCATTCTACAGCCTTAGAGACTTTGGAATTGTTTTAAAATGTGTATCAGCTGAAAAAAAAATTGTTCTTATTTTTTATCAGTTTCACAGTTCTATACACGCTGCCACATGTTTATGGTTCTTTATATTGTTTACAGTATTAAAGAGTGCATATCTATGTGTGCATGTGTTTGGGTGTATAAAATATACATGCTTTGCCATGTTAGTACCTGTATCTTTCTTATAACTACACTCAAATAAAAGTCAGATAAACTTTCAAAACAAGTATTTTCCATCTATAACATCAGTTAGTCTATCCCAACCCAATATAAAATGGGAAAACTAAATAGGAGTATGAAAGTCACAGAAAGAAAAACAGTAAGAGCATATTTCACCTTCTTATTTTCAGAACAGTAACAGTTTTAAAAGATAATGCTTTTTAATCTTCTTGTAAGAATATACAGTCACCAATCAATATTAATGGGAGTCTAGTCTTCCAGTCCTTACAATAAATAGCTAATAGATGAATAAAATGCATATTGGCTGACAGATGAATAAGCCATTGGTCAAATATTCCCTTCCATAGAACTAGTGCAATTTCACTGAAATGGATGGAGTGGCCATGATTTACATCAGAGGAAAAATGTAGTCATTTTCTCTTTTTT
>VXAV01004901.1:0-33356 GCA_013399715.1 Alectura lathami | reverse complement strand
GTGTTTGTGTTCATTTATAGTTGTTTTATTTCTCAGATTTGAAAGCATCAGCTATGTCTGTTGTACTTCTCATGAAACATTCAAATATAATCTGCTTCTATATACAACACTCTGCTGCAGGTTGGTCTTAAGGTATTTTATCCACATTGAAGTGATATAAAGGGTTCCCAGTAAGTTATGTCTCTATGTAACTACAGAGAGAAATAATGATTTATATTAATATAAAACTACATTCAGCAATAATGTCTCTTCCTAAATTTTTCATTAGTGTTGCTCCACTGTTCTCAGAGCCCTGGTTTTCTAAAGCGGCTGACGTCCTTGTACTCAATGCACTGAGGTGGCTGGAGTGTCACCTCCCTGACAGGGAGGGGACACAGTGCAGGACTGAGTTACCTGGACCAGCCCCAAAAGGAGAAGTAAATCCATTGGCTGTATGGGCTCCCTAAGCTTGCTTTGCCCAAGGCAGACGGACTACCTACAGGCAAAAGGAAGGAAAAGCCTTTGGCTAAGGTGCTGCTTGCTGCCAGATGGCCATTTGGATTTTCTTTCCTAAAAAGATTGTGGCAGTAACCCCTGACTAAATTTTTGCCTTCCTATAGATTGAATGAAGACTCTTTGTCCTCGGAAAGGAATGGGACTAGCATCTTTGCAACTCAAGTCTATCAGCAGAAATTTTTAGGTCACAACTTTTTTTAAAAAGTCATTTAAATGTAATAGCATTTTTGTTGGGTAAATTAGAGTAAGAAATTGGTTGCTTGGGAATTATTCCTCTAGAAAAGCTAATTTCTTTGTATGCATAATTTTAAATACTTAAAAGTAATTAGGAAATATACTTCATAAGCAATTTTAAAACTTAAAAAAACACCACAATAATTATTGCTTTAAAACATTTTTGCAAATATGCACATTCTTATGCTAACTGTTAGAGGAATTTCTTCCTCTGGCCTAACAAACATGTGGCTTTTGAACAAAGCACCCACAACTAAATCTAGTTTGTATCACTGGGTTATCAAGTGTTATAAAGTGAGTGGAAAGGTAATTTTGAATTATAACCATCTACAGTTCATTCTTTCAGTTTTTAATAAGCACTCAGAAGACCTGATAGCTTTGCAAGGTATTAACTGGGTTATATTCCACACCTCTCTGCTTAGGGCTCTGTACCCGAAAATCATTTCTTTAGGAAGAGAATCCCAACCAAACCAAGCTCTTGCTTGGGGCTGGGCTGTTGGTGGGACAAAGCTATAGAAGATCCATGTTGATTTTCCCCTGAGGGGAGTCAAATACTGCAATAGATGCACAGAGAGCCTATGGAGTCTCCCTGAAAGAGTTCAAAACTCAAGTGGGTATAACCCTGAGCAGCCTGATTTAATTTGAGCTGCTCTGAACACCTACACCTCTGGAGGTCTGTGTCTGCCTCAGCTGTTCTACAAATCTATGAAAGCAGCTGCCCATGTTTTCCATTAAAATTACATATGCTTTAGAAGATCCAAAGCTGCTGAAATAGCAGGAGGAAGGAGAAAGAAGTACAACTGCAGCCTGCCTAGCAATGAGGCCAATCCCCAGAGAGATTTTGACCCTTGTTCTCAATCCTTACTAACTCATTTTATTCAGTTTCTCTAATGCAAAATAGGTAAAAATGAAAACAGGTACTTCTAATTTCACCCTAATCATGAAGATGCCAAGTCCAGCTCCCTCTCTGCTCTCTGCAAGAGACACTTGTGACACTTGAATTTTTCACTCAGCATCACTAAAGGCGGAATTAGATTTTCAGTAAAAAAAAGAAAGTGATTTGATCACCTCCATCTGAATCCTGGGAAGGTTTTCAGGACAGGAATACTAATTTCACAGATGTGTCTAATACAAAGCTGCAGACCAGAATTCAAGTCCAAGTGGGATCCACAGAAGCCCCTTTCTCCAGCAAGTCATATGGATTATTTAGGTGACTCCTGTTCTGTCTTCTAGCTCAGCCCCTGCACAGTTTATCCTCAGATTTTTAATTGTGACCAAAAAAGGCACAAAAACTTTCTGATTCATACCCCTGACTGTGAAAGAATGTGCATAAGACTAGACTTCTCCTCCTCCTCCACAGTCTTCCTGTGGAAACACACAGCCAGCCATCAGCCCAGTGCCTTGAGCTGTGCTGCCTTGCAAGACTCAGGCGCTCAGCCTGGCCTCAGCCACTGCACACCCGTTAGCTGGTGAAATCGGGCAATACTGTCAAGCTGCTGGACCCTTGGTTGCATTAGATACACTCCATAGACAGAATTGAGGATTATTTTTAACACAGCATTATCAGCCCAATGAATTCTGTAGTTTAAAGCTTCAATATATCCTCAAAATATGTAAAAATATTTAAATTACTTATCTTCCTGACATTTGCAATAATTGACATTGCTTGAATTTCAGGGATAACAATTGTGTGTTTTTTTTTTTCCTCCCAAACAGCATGACTTGAAAATTTCAAATGCAGATAAGATTTGGGCAATAATTAATGTCTCACATTTTGCCAAGGGAGCCATTTTTCCATCTTTGTGATAAACATGCCTTTTGTCCTGGCCTTCTTACATTTTCACAGCTCTCTGACTGACCATTTCCCTTTTTCTTCTGGCCATTTCAAAGTGTCCTGTTTCTTCATAAATACACGCAGGGCCAGTAAAGCTACTTTCTGCATCACTGAAGTGATAAAGAATCACAAAACAGAGTTTTGAAAAATAAGCAAGTTCTTACTTTATATTATTTATATTTGTATAAACATACAGAACTCAAGAGAACAATATATTTGGTCTCTCAACACATTTTCTCAAAAAAAAAAAAAACTGGTGGCTATGGAAGTTAATTTGTGCTAAAGAAAAAAAAAACATCTAGCAAAGACAACCTGAAATGCATTTTTTTTTTTCTGAATATACTTTAAAACTTAAATTTCAGAAGGAAGAATACATGGCTGTGCAACCCACTCTCATAACATGTGCCCACACAATTGTGACTTGTATGCAGCAAGTCAGAAGGAACCCCCTCACAGAAAGCTGTGGGGATTTTCACCTACTCATGGTTGCTTTTGCGTAATACTTGGAGGTGTGGTTGGATACTTATTGGTGTGGATAGCTACCTACAAATAGAGATGTATGAATTTAACTCAAGTGTTAATTACTAGATCTCTAATAATACAAGTTGTACATTTGCACCTGATAATACAAATACTTGTACACCAACTTTAAATACAGCCTAATGATAAGGTAAGTGTTAACACTTATTATTCTTTGTTTTAACAGAGACATCCAGTCACAGTGCTTATACAGTCCAATTATTATCCACAGTTAACAGTTGCACTCCTCTGTAAAGGAATCTCCTACTAGCAACAGTTTGGGGCTGAAAAACAGATTTGTCTTAGAACCTAAGAAAGATATTTGAAGGTGATGTCTAAATATGAAGAAAATTCACATAAACGTGATCTGATATTCTGCCTCCGTCAAATGTGTTTTCCTACAGTTCACAGGCAGGATATTACAGCCTCTTCAAACGTTCTCACTTTTCAAACCAGAAAAATTCATGGAAACAGATAATTGCTCAGCAACCACTTCTGTGCATATTGTGCCCTGTGCTGATCACAACATTGTCATACGCTTCAGTGGCATGAGGCTCACCCTCAGTGCCTGTGTGCGTTGTGTCCTCTGCTGCCTGGCTGCAGCTTGCGAAGGACTTCCATTGCCAGCAGCTAGCAGGCTCTGCCTGCACATCGAGTGCTCCAGGCCCATCGTTTTGAACCAGAAGGATCAGAGTTCTTCTCAGATCTGCAGATTTGTGAAGCTTGCTAAAGCTTTTTATTAAACTCAGTTAATTTCAGAACTGTACAATAGTGAAGTTATTCTCTTTTTGCAGTCCCAAGTCAATCTGTTCTTTTATTTTTGAGATTCACATAAATCTTTTGTAAGTGAAACATGAACACCAGTATGTATTTTCCTACAATGTTTTGAAGCTAACTGCAACTTAGTTTTACTTATTGTCTAGTTTGTTGTTTGCTTGTTTCTTGCTAGTTTACTGTCTCAAATTAGGGTAAAAAAGTCCTATAAGCATGTCTGGTGATTGCATTGTAAGTTGTTGCATGCACTGAAGAAAGTCTAAATAAAAATCAATATGGAGAAACCCAATGCATAGATTTTCCTCCCTGTGGAAGGCTGTCAGATTGTATAGTTCAAAAAGTGCTATTTTGCAGATAAACAAAAACTAAAGCTCATTAATAAACTTGAGGTGTGTGCTAAAACACCAGTGGCCAAGGCAAAATGTAAAAGTAGACAAAAACGCACTGACTAGTTACATTGCTGTGTGATTATTGCTTCATAAGATTTGATAATAAAGGAAACTCTCCCAAAGAAGTGGTATCCTTCTAATACTGCTATTTTGAGATTGATTACAAAAACTATGTGCTCTACTTCCTAGCTGCAAGCAGCAACTCCCTGCATTAGGCACACATACATCATTTAATTCTTTAAGGGTTTGAAGTTCTTGTAATTATCAAATATTTTAAACAGTGTCATTGACAGTGCAGATAGCTGCTTAATAATTCAAACTCTACACTGTGAATGTCACATCAGGATATCGACATTTTTCTGGCAGCTGAGATATCCCCAGACTTTAACAGCAGTATGAGGTATTGCCTTATCACAATCTGCACTGTGTAGTGTTTACAAACAGCAGCCTAAAGGATTAGGAAGGTTATTTGATTTAAATACAACTAATACACAGACTGCTCAGGTATTCCGTATTTCTGTATATAACCAAATAGTGTTAAAAGTGTTTTTTCATGTCAAAATTTGGACAAAAACAGTTTTGAAATCTACATGAGAGATCAAAACTACTATGGATGCCTGGCTGTGAATCTATCCTGCCCTTGAGCAGCATACGAGTGTTCCTGACTCTCAGAATGGCACGCAGCATGGGACAGCGCATTTGCTGGCTTCAGAAACCTCGCTGTACCTCCCTGAGATGTCTGCAGCCAGTTAGAAAAGAAAAGGGAGGATCATGGCTCTTCACCTGCAGTAATGTGTGCACAGTGGGCATGCTCCTTAGCCTTAAAGCTCTTAAGTAGATTGAGGATATTCATGTTTATTAAATCATATGCATTTAAAGAAAGATGGGCAGGACCATAGCTCATTAAAAGCAGATATCAAACTCATCTATTTCTAGAACCACAAATTAAATATCAAACAGTATATAATGGTTCTTTGAGCCAAAACATCCTTTAAGGTCTTCCCAGAAACAGGTGAGCCCATCTAAGTTACAGTGTCCTAACCCTACCTGTTATAAAATATTTTCAACATAGAAAAAAAAAATTGTTGCACCACCACTAATTTTAGCTCTCCTTGCTGTCTAGCTAGGCAGGAAAGAATGGCTAAATTATGAAGAAAAGCATGGAAAAGAAAACCAAGTACAGAGAGAAGCATCTTTTCTTTAAAAAATTAGTGTGAAATTAAAAAAAAAAAAAAAACAAGTCAAACCACCAACATATCACCAGCCTTCATCACTGCAGTATCTAACACCTTACATAGATTTACAAACAACCTATATTTCAAGTTTTATTGTCTTTCATTCACTTGAAAGTAACATTGCTAAGCTTGGGCTGCAGATCCATATGAAAAAGCTTCAGAGATGGAGGTGTTACCAAGGAGAGTTTATAATACCATCTTCAATAACACCAAGTGATGACAGACAAAGCTGAGTTGCTAATTTGTGAACTTCAATCTTACCTACTTTCTGTTCACAAGAATGAATACAATTAAATTTGTTGTATGATTATTTTTGTTTTTAATGTTACATATTAAATAAACAGCTTTCTCTGTTGGTATTAGTCTGCTAGAACTTGCAAATCAAGACAGCTGTGGCCAAGATAGTTTATAAACTACCTGTGCAAGAGTCAAAGCCACAATTGTAGGCAATAAGGTCTCCTGCCACAGCAGAGTTCTGCTGTAACAGATATGGTATTGTCTGCACCAGAAGCACATGGTGGCCTGGCTGGGTGATGAAAATACTCACTCTCTAGCAGAGCTCCACCACACACTGTAAGCAAGCACGTAATGAGCATTGCACTGTCACTGCCAATACCACTGGTGAGACTTCTTGTGCTTGGTAAAGTTCATCATACAAGCCTTTACTTTAAGTCCTCTGGAAACTATTTCAGAATTAAACCTCCTGGTAGAGAGATGAAGGAAGTTTTACATTTATGTTTCAAATAACCAGGAAATGGAAGTGTTTGTTAATGTCCAGTGTTCAGTTCAGATGAACTATCTACATCTGCAGAGGTGAAAGATACAAGTTGTAACCCTAAGATTAATAAAATACTGAATCTGAGTTTCCAACACCCAAGATGCATGCTGAAATCACTAAAATAGAATAAAAAAAAAAAAAACAGTACTGCCTCTCTCTTAACAGCTGTTTCTCAAAACAAAACAATGAGACCTGTTCTTTAGCAGGATTCAGGCAGCTTCTTGTTCCCAGTAAGATGCTGCAGGTGCAGACTGTGCACAAGGGCAGTGACTGAATGCTTCTTAATGCTTCTCAGGTGTAAGGATTCAAACACACCCCTGTGCTGAGCATTTCCTGATTCTGACTTAAGATGTTCCCCTCATGGGTTGTAGTTATTCTGGTACATCACTTTCAGATTAAAAACCAACAAACATATTCTAGCCTCTCTGTTTTGTTTTAGACTACACTGTCAGACTTGCAAACAGTGTGTAACTTTCTAAAAATGCAAAAACACAAAAATTTATTTTACCCTCTGTTATTAATTTTTTGTGTGCCTACCTTTTAATGAAATCTGTATGATATGCAAACAGTCCACATTACCATGCTAATGTATTGTATTTTCGTAAAATTCTGAAGGTTATGATAATGCTGAAATAATATATTCAGTCTGAAACTGTATCTTCAATTAACCACCCACTATACAGTTTAATCCTTAAAGATGACAGACATGTCTAAAACCCAGTTCAAATCTAAGACATAACATTTTGCCCCACTAACATCTGGAGTGCTGGCAAAAAAAAGGATAGCAGTCATACTGAAGCTTCCAGAAAGTATGCTTTTAGACAACAGCATTTATTTGGATTTAAAAGTAGTCTACACCTTTTTTCAAAGCAGAGCATTTAGAGACTGCTTTCTTTTAACACACTGCCAGTATTATTTCAAACAGAGACCAAGGCTGTAGACAGTAGCATGTTCATTAGATGACATCACCTAGGAAAAATAATTATGACTATAAATAAAATATCTGGCAATGTGTTGCTCAGGGCATGACCTATCCATTCAGAAGAGTGATCAACAGACCATATGCCAACCCGTCAGCCACCCCAATAAGGGGACTTAACTTTAACTTCTAAGTATAGAGATATCTGTATTTTCAGGTTTGGATATCAAATCAATCTGCTCCGTAAAGTACAATAACTGTCAGGAACTGCACTGAATGATGTCTCCTCAGAAGCAGATGGACAGTATGTACTGGGCAGTAAGAAGCCGTTCAACGTCTCCTTCTATCCATTGGGGATGATGCGTTCTCATTTATTACGTTTGTCCTGCACTTATTGATGCACAATTATGTAAAACTTAAGCACATCAAAAGTACATACTGGGGGACCTGCTTTCTGCTTTTTCTGGAAAATTAATGATTTTGCATTTGGGGCCTAAAAATATTGCATGTAAATAGAAATAAAGAAACATCTCTGCTGCCACTGACATAGTGAGTTCACAGGTTTGCTTTGTTAATGATCACAGATTGCTAAACCTGCTTTAATGGAATTCCAAATGCACAGAGAGAAATTACCATGTTTGTAAACTTCTGAAGTTCTGAAAGTGAAAAGAAGAAGTGTGGTGCTAAAATATCCCACCAGAAATTTCATCACAGATATGCAGCCAATTACTACTCTTCTCCCCACACACACCATTCAGAGCCATGGAAAAATGTTAAGTGTTAACTACTACTAGAGACTGATTACTGGTTTGGGCTTAGAGCCCTCACACAGGGAATCTTTTATCACAGGCTATCCCTAAACTCTACTTTAGGAGTCTTTTCCCTTGTTTCCCTTGTCCCAATATGTGATACTTCATATGTTCCACTGAATTTTACTATTCACATGCTGCCTGTATTCCAAATGACTTTTGACATTGGATAAGAAAAAGAGGAAAAAAAGGAAAAAGGGAAGAGAAACATGAAAAAAAGGGAAAAGAGAAACAAAAAGGGAAACAAAACCACAATTAAATGAAAAACAGCTGATGGTGTCAGTCAGACAAGAATCACTGAAAACTAGTAGCATGTGGTTAAGTGCCTTCCAAGACCTAACTTCTAAAACAAGCACAAGGAAATGCCAATTCAATCAAACATGAAGACTAGTAGATATAATCTACATGAAGTCTGCCAACAGGAAAATATAGAGAATTTTAGAATATTGTACTAATTGCAATTTATGAAAAGAGCAAGTCACATTCTAAGGAGTAACATTTCTGCTATCAATAAAATACACTAAGCCTGACTCCTTTTATACGTATTTTTAATACATATTTTTTTATATATTTATCATTTCTTATTTAAACTGCCTACACTGGATCTGCTTCGGCCCTTTTTGCTCCTGAAGTTCCCCTCTGTCAGCTGACTGCCCCACACTGCTGGTTGCAGCCTTGTTTTTTAGTGTGGAGATGCAACTTGGTCAACCCTTCTGAGGCTATTCCGAGCCAGAGCCCACACCAACATCCATACTGGGCTATATATAGCCATACAATTTCTTATCTGAAGCCTATTGCATCTCAAAGTCATTTGCAAAGACTCTGAAGAAGATCTGCAACTCTTTTTATTCAGTTTGGAAGAAAGGCTATGTATCCTGGGACTTCAGAAACAAGTTGTGGAAAAATAATTTGTCATGACCTGTAATGAAGTGTGACCACAGTCCCCTAAGCGCACACAAATGTTTTCTGCTAAAGGAGATGCATATCTCAAGCAGGATGGAGATGAGATAGCTCTCCAATCTGTGTGATTAGCTAAGTAGAGAACATTATGCCAGGTGTTTCATAACTGAACTGAGTCACCCTGCTATTTGAGAAACAGCCTCTTTCACCTTTCCACAAGGTTCAACTCTCTACTGACTGCCATTCAGAGTTCTTTGTGCTGTCAAGCTCATTGCTGCTGAGAACACTCACATTTACCCAGCATCTTGTACACCTAAAGCATGTCCCTCTTCCTGAGGAGTCAGTACTGTTGCACCACATCTAAGGCAGGGCTGTGTCAGTCAAGATAAGACTAAGACTTCAGCTGCCAAAATACAAATACAGGAAATAAAACCCATCCTTGGACCAAAAATAGCAGACTTATGGTAAATAAGTAGTATTTACAACATAAAAGAATATTAAAATTCATAAAGGTGTAGTCTTGAGATGTTTTGAAAGCATATTGTTGTTACTCATTTTAATAAAATTCTAATCCCTTGGCTGTCACCAGTATTACCCACACTTCTGAGTTCCAAAATACAGATTCAAGAGGAAAAGAGAGGAATAAAGCTCTTCTTCCTGTCTCCCTCACCTCCCCACTCTGTGCTGCTGAATGTAGAGGTTTTGCTGTTGCTTTCCTGACTCATTTCTCAACTAAATGCACTCTAAAATCCACAGCAAATAATATAAAAAGTTCAGGATGTAAGAGTTAGTAGTCACAGAANAAACTACAAGAGGGGAGCAAAGCTCTTTTCTCATTGGTAAAAAAAAAAAAAAAAAAAAAAAAAAAAAAAAAAAGGAGGATAGGCCTGGACTGCATTCTGGTGCTTAAATTCTATTTCACATGGATACCTTTAGAAGAGACTTTTGGTGATGAGCCACCCATTAATCTGACTCCCATCTTCTACGGAGGGACAGATGCTCCTCTCCTTTGCACCAGCAGGCAGCAAATTGAACCGCAAGATGCTAGCACAGCTTTGCCTCAGATGGGTAATGTGTCAACCTGAAACTTCTCCGTACAGAGTTATTTATATCTTGCTATCCAGTGGGCCGGCACCCAGGGTTGGCAGCACCTGGCAGTGCTCTTAGTGAGTTCACCTGTGTTTCCCCTGAAGCTGCTGACTTCAATAATCACACTGCCAGGTTTACTGCAGAAATAGAGTACAAACTAGAAAGCACTGAATTAAAAAGGTTGGTGCAACAAACGTGACTTTTTTGTGCTAATATAGAATGTAACTGGTAAAGAGAAAGGAAGACAAAAAAGCTTACATAAAAACCTTCATTGTCAAAAAGTCACAAGAGTAACTTTTGTAATGTTGCGTATCAGTTGCAAAAAGGTACTTTCCTCTCGCAAACATTTTAAAGAGTTAATAAATCACAGTCAAATTTATTTAAACCAGACCGTTTGTTATCCTCTCTGTAAATACTACTTCAGCTACAGGTTCCTGGTTAGTAAACATTTGAAAAGGCAGCAGTTGTTTGACTTCAAGCTCAAGCAATTGAAAAATAAATGGAAAACCAGATTTTCACATTCATTGTAGGCTAGGAACACATTTTGCATCGATGGGATCTGAGCACTTGCCAGATGATACTGTCATCCTAAACCCACGGCAAGTCTTTATTTGCAGGGCACAAGAATTACTGACACACTCATTCAGGGCACCTTAGCAGAAGTGTAAGGCTTGCAGACAGGGTTTCAGGGCCATTGGACGGCTTGTCTGGGCCAGGCACAATCACTGCCAGCAGAGGGGTGCCGACCCCGCGGCACCGCTAATTTAGGCCATGTTCCCCTAGAAAAGGTGCTGTTATTTTTTAGCGCTTTACGCATATTTGAATAAATAGATCTCATTCTTTTAAAATGCCTAATACTCATGTACATATTACCTACATTGACACATTCACATACTATATATTTAGAGACACAGTTACATATATTGCCTGTGCTTTAAAGAACTAAATGCATTTATGTAAAATTATGGCTACAGTCATTAATCGCAGTGCTTGTCCTAAAGAGTTATTTACGGTGTTATTAACGTAAAATGAAAAAAAAGGTGCAACATATCAACAGCTTTTAGCCACGATGCTAAATTCCCCCTCCACAAGCCTATCTACAACTTTTAGCCATTATGATAACTTCTCCCCAAAAGCACTGGAAACAACAGTAAGTCTGTGTAATTATTGATTCTTTCTTTATCTATAATTAACAGACAATACACTAGCATTTATAATGTCGATCACAAAAATACTATAAAACTTTTATCACGGATTTATAAATTATTTTGGGATACTACTAACATGTGCCATAAATATATTATTCATTTTTGGTAAATTATTGAAAACCTACAGTTTTGTAATAAAATGATGAGATTAACATCATTTTGCCAGTTGCGTCTTGACAGCTGTAAATGCCCATTCAAGATGGATAGCCTATGACACTGAAGTCACCAGGAAAACACTTTACATTAAGGAGCTAAACTTAACACAGCTGGCTCAGTGACAGCAATACAAAACATTTTAGAAATCTCACACAAAACAAACTGAAGACCAAGGCATAAACTTCATTATCTTTAAAAAATCTTCACAGAAAGCTAGAATTCTTTTTCAAAGTCTTGATTGTTGATATGTGCTATTAATATTTTCTATAAAACAAGTGACAAATATAAAATGGATTTTTTATATATACATATTTCCATGGAAAGATATCAAGAGCCTTGTTTGACATTGAAATTTTGAAGAAAATCAGAATTCATAATCAAGGACATTTTCAAAGTCATTTTAGAAGTATAATTGCAAAGCATCATTTTGCTTTATAGAATGGAATATTCATCTGAATGTACTAAATATAGGGTTTTTATTCTTCATCATTCTAAGAATATCTTTTGTAGCTCAAAAGTGCTCCATTTACCCATAATTATGTTTTCCACAGTGTTCCCAGATGTAGGACTCCCAAAATGCAATCCCACTCACCTGCACAGCTATTGTAAGAAAATGTGAAATGTATTATAGAATATGGCATGAACAACGCGTATTGATTGGAATATCTTATGTAAACTTGCACGCTGTGATTTAGCACTTAAGTAAATTACCTTAAAGACAATATAAAGTTTTTTCACCAATGAAATAAAATGAAACCACTGTGATTGATGGTAGTAGGAATTTAATATCATAAAATACATTTTCTATTTCCACACTACTTTCAATCTCTTATCTTTAAGCAGCGGGAAATACTCTTTGTAAAAACGTGACAGATAGTAATGGCTTTATTTATGTGGCCTATTTCATACTAAAGGTCTACTTAGAGTACTCTACGAAAGAAGTGGAAGAAAAGGCAGCGCAACATGTAAATGGGAAAAATTGCAAAGAATGAAAAATAAAACATCATTAAACTTATCATAGAAGTACACAGAAGTTAATAGGAAAAATGAAAACACAGATATCGTTTCACTGCATCTAAACACTATGATGATTGTCTTCCTTTGGCATAGAAACTCCATGTAAAATCCAAGTACACTAAAATCAATAGGAGCTTTTTCATTAGATTCGGCAGATTTTGATCAGCCCCTACATTTGAAATGGTTTCTTTAAAGCAAATAAATGAAGAAAACAGTACACCATTCACCCAGATTTTCCTGAGATACCCTGGAATAATCTGTGGGGTATCTACAGGGACTATGGCACTGCCTCTTAAGAAATTCAAAAAAGTCACAGATCTTACCAAGTGTTGTCGATACGCGAGCTTATTCAGTAAACACAACTAAATGATGAAAATCTTTACAAATGAGGAATATATGTGACAAGGAGGCAAATTTTTGCTACTGAAAAGAAAAAATTAAGATAGTCAGGAAGGCAACCATCTGAACTGAAAATATCAATAGCTGACTATGAATGATTAGCAAGGGAGAAAGAAGTCCAACTTGGTGTGCTTCTTTTAAGACAGCCACACAAGAGGCAAATTTCATCTTATTATGACAAGAAAACTGTTCAGAGCCCATTAATCATACCAGAGTACAGATTAAGATAAAAAATAAATATGAAGAACTTCAACAGATAAAAATGCCTAATGATTTTTTTATTTCATAACCTGGAAGTAAAAGCACTGCTGAAATATGACCCAGAAAATTAAAAACCTAAAAGCTTAGATAAAATAGTGCTAGGAAGGAATGAAAACAGGCAAACACTGAATAATGAGCACGATCCTTGACACATTTGCACATAAGAACTAACCTGTGAAGGAGGCCCCTCATTTACATGACTGACTGGCTCTGAATTATGTGGCAGCGGTTCTGATATCGCCTAATTGCCTTCAGTTTTATTTAAATAACTACAACAGACCACCACAAGGTTGGAAATACAACCCCTCACACCCTCCCTTCAAAAACACCTGCAGATAACATTTAATTAAAAGATAACAACATAAAAATATTTTGGCCTCCTAAGTTCAAATACAATTAAAAAATGGCTTATTAACTCAAATACCTGAGACCAGCAGTTGCTCCCATACCCTCCTGAGCAATGCTCTGTTTTGCACATTCAATTGCAAATTTTGCATGTACATTTTAAATGCATGCTTTGGATGCTTTATTTCTAAAAGAAAGCCAATCATAAGCCAATTATAAACTCTGCTTGATGCAAAGAATCTGAAAAATAAGTTTTACCAGTTTTGCTCAGATTTATGTACCATATGTATAAGAAAGGGAGAAAAGCTGTCAAAATGTAAGCATTTGCATGCGTACCTTCAGAAGAGAAACAAGACAAAAGATAAAACTCCATTCAATATAGAACACATCTGTTGCATAGTAAAAGGAAATCACTCACGTACAAGGTTAGAGTTTTCTTTGTTCACATATATCTGTGAAATTTGTTTCAATACATTTCAGTAGGAAATTATTTTCTGTATATACCATTTCC
The DNA here is from genome assembly GCA_013399715.1 of Alectura lathami. Classification (NCBI taxonomy): domain Eukaryota; kingdom Metazoa; phylum Chordata; class Aves; order Galliformes; family Megapodiidae; genus Alectura; species Alectura lathami. Next base: position 19,484 of record VXAV01004901.1, on the reverse strand, counting down.
ATAGGAGAAGAGGAAAACAAGTACAGACATCCTTTAGGAAGTGCATGAACAGTGGGGTACCAGCCTCCTGGGGAGGGTAAAGAAATACGTATTGTCTCAGGTATGTCTTGGTTAACAAAAGTTCTCTAAATGCTATTTTTAAATCCCTCTTCAAAGCTAGCCTGCACAAACAGAGCCCACAGAAACGTGTATTAGGAAGCAATCTACATCTTTTTACATGGTGTTATAAGCTGAGAAGGAGAAAAAGGAACAGACGTCTCATAACTCTGGAGCTCTTGAGCTTGATCTAGTGATCTGGTTAACTTCTGTGTGCTAATCTGTTCCCACATTAGGAAAGGCTTTGTCTGCCTCACGTCGCATTCTGTTTGAGACCTGCAGCAGGAGAGGAGCTGGTCTGCACTTTTGCTGCAAGCTCTAACAATTTCATTATTGCTGCTGCTCATTTTAATTCAATATCCTCAGGACTCTCCTTTCAAAACACTTTGAAATATTTAGCTGCCTGCTCTCAGAACATTCGTTCAATTAGGATATGAATGTGCAGCCAAAAGAATGGGAGAAAAAATCCAAAAAATCACAAAATGTGAAGTAAGTGGTTCTATTATATAATTTACGATGCAAAAATCTTCAGCTTATAGGAGTGCTATAATTAACTATCAGAAAACTGCAGATGTCAATGCAGTCTTGTTTTGAAGGGGAAAAGATAAGAGAGTGGGAAAATGTCAAAAGCCATTTGAATAAAGGCAAATATAATACAGTAATATATGTTTAACAGAGGTGTACTTACAGCTCCATTACCCCACCCACACTCCCCTTTACCAGTGAATCTATAGCTGGAAGTCAGTGATGTATATCATCTCTGTATTTTCTATCAGTTAGTGAGATTATGTTACAGATAATGGGAGATATACCCCAAAAAGCCAGGGTGACAAGAAAAATCAGTGCAGCACACTGACAGAGGGAAATACTGCTCTAACGCAGTGCTGAAATAAAATATAACCCCTGCAAGCTGATTTTGTCACCACTCGAAAATACAAATGTTTGTATCTTGTTATTTGTGGTAACCTTAATCTCAGTTGAACTCTGTCTTTGGTTTGATATTAAAGATCTGGGAGAAGTGACTGATCTTATACTGCCATCTCAATATTGTTCATATACTCAGCAGTCACTTTGTTGTTTTCAAAATGTGTTTCTGTGGTGATAGTTTTAAGGTGAAGAAGTACTTCAGAGTTTGTACCTGCTTCTTGAATGATTGTATATTTAAGATTTGCCTTTTTTTTTTTTTTTTTTTTTTTTTTTTTCCAAGGGCTTTCTTTGAGGAATAAAAGCAGGAGCACTTGGAGAATTCACACTCTTTGTGCACAGTGTAAATCATTTAAATTATAGATGGTCTCTATGGAAAACAGAATATATTTAGACCTAAGGCATTAGAAAAGAAAGATAGCTACTTAGATTTATATCCTCAATAGAAGATACTTTGAAAATTTCAGGCAGGACTTACTGCAAAGTCTACATTATATTATTGTTTGCTGCCGGTGACAACACAGATTTTTCAGGCTGCCCAGGATGAAGTACTCGACCTAGGCTGGTTTCCCCTGCAAGATGCTAAAAGGTGGCTAACCCACAAACCTGTCTGAGCTTCCCACTCACTCTGAAGGTTACTTTGTCTCTTACCCTGATGTAGTTAACTCCTCACCACATACTAAATTCCACCTGCCACTCAACAGCCACCTTGCATTCGGAGAAGTGAGTGAGTATGTCCTCATCTTCACAGGCTCACCCACCGAGCTTCACCAGAACTTCATGCTTGAGTCCTAGCTATAAGCGTGCTCCATTCTGGCATGTGAGCACTCCTACGTGTTCATGCTGCCTCGCCGTATGGGAGCCCTGTGCATGGATCACATATGCTGTGCATATGTTGCAGCGCCCACCAGGCTGCTTGGGAATAGGCTGAACGGCTTTGGCGGTGACGCTGACTGCAGCACACACGTGGCGTGTTCCTCCGAGGCAGTAGAACCTGGAAGGGGATTGCACTGCTCATTTCCATGAGCAGCAAGATAGCTCTGGAAATGTTATTGCAATATCTATAAGCAATAGTCAAATATTAGAAAATGAGCAAAGCGTGATTCCTTTATTTGTATTACATGATGCCAGAAGGGAAATTATAGATTTTGCAAACTGATTGATGCACAGTGTATTAACAACAGCTTTCTACATACACTACCCCTGACTTTCTATGGCTGCCATGCTTGTCATTGATTTGAGCCTTAGGAGTGCAGCAGATTGAATTACATGCTGTGATATTAGCCAGTGATATATTTAGCTTCTCCCTCGTCCATGCTCTTTCTACAGTCAAATAGTTGTGATTTCTGTGGATAGGATTAAATAACAACTGTAACAGTGGAAACAATTTTTCTCTAGGTTTAATATGAACTGATAGCTATGATTATTTGCGCTCTCAGTCAACTATAGCAGAGATTCTGTTCTTTAACCTGTGAGCTTCTATAATACACATCTGAATCTACAGTGAAGGTAATAAAGATTGATACTTGCAACTTCCTGCATACAGTCTTATGAATGTATTGTTGCGGAGCTGATGGGATTTCTAAATATTCCTGGATAGAGAAAGCACTTCACCAAAAGGACCTAAAGTCAGGACAGTGCAAGACAGGGACTTCCAAACATATCCCCACCACACATATCCCCAGCACCCCTCTCCTCCACCTCGCCGCTTCAAGACACTGTCAGGAGATTTTAAGCACTTCAATACCATAATCTTGGAGCAATAAATAGACAGAGGAAGCAGGTAATAGCAGGGAGATATCAGATGCAACATTACTTTTGAACTCTCAGACTATTATTTTTGTTTAAGTGTTACTGTTCTGATCAGATTTAGCTTCAGCTTAACAGCTGCCTATTTCTTCACTGCTTCTGAGAACAGCAAGGAAGATTTTCCTGAGCCTCTTTCAAGCCCATTCACCATCACTTCAGCAGAGAAATCACAATTTTTCTGATCAGCCATGTATATTACCTTCTTTAATTAATCCAGAATTTCACCTGACAGCTTTATTTTGGGTAGTCATGCTGTCATAGGATGTCCTAAGATTAAGGTAACTTTAAAGGATGATGATGAAAGTATTGCATAATGACACCAAATTCTTCTTTATGGTATCTGAGTTAAAAAGAACTATTGATGTGTCTCTAAAAAAGTAAGTTTTTGATTAGTTTATTATAGCATCCTGTAATCTCAACAGAATAAAACAGAAATCCCAAATGACTGGGGAAAACACCAAATACGAAATCCAAAGAGATGAAAATAGCTCTCAAGTAAAAGGTTTGAGTAAAGGAGCAAAAGCTGCTCCTACAATTTGTATTACTTTTGGGCGGACAAGAAAGCAAATGCACTGAGAAATATATGAGTTTTGTTTTAATGACCATTCCTAAAGTATGGAGCTTTCTTCACATTAAAGCACCTTGCTAAAAGGAGAAGACAAAGCTGTAGAAATACAAAATAATCTAATACAGAAAGTTAACCCCTTGTACTAGTTCAATTTAATTAAACTGTATCTTTAGATTGCTTTAACACACTGTGACTATGGCAGAATTTCAGTCAATATAAGCAGCCAGCGGTCAAGGAGAGCTTTTATCATTTATAGACTCTTGCTAAACTATAGCCTTTGCTGGTGCATCCTGACCTGCAGATTGAGTGCTCTGCCTTTATCGCTCTGAGATTGGATTACTCACTGAACCCTGCACAGCACTGCCCACAGAGCTCCTCCACTACCAAAATTCCGAAGGGTTTATCATGCTTGCACAACGATAAAAACTGCCTACCACACCTGAACTGAAAGAGTTAAATACTACATCTAATTAGCTCCTCATTCAGGACATTGCCGCAGAACTGTAAATATCAGCCTTTCAATGTCTTTTATATCCTCTCATATATTGGAGTTGATTAAAACACGGTTTCCGTTTGCTGTATTTATTTCTAACGTTGGATCAGTCTCCAGACTTTTGGTTTGGACATCCTAGTGTTCCACAAGCTTCTGTCATTTGATAGATATTCCAGTTTTAAAAGGGAAGGAGGATTACTGAATTTGGGTTTACATTCATACAATGCTGTTTCTTAGCTTAAAAAAGAAACGCTCCTACAAAACTGAAACCAGTGCACTCCTACAAACAGATTCAAGAGGCTCATGACGAACACATACACACGGCACGATCACTAAAGGTACATTTTAACTGACAGCAATGGGCAGTCTGGCAAATAAAAATGAATTCAAATGAAAAATATTAAAAATAAAGCTCTGAAATTGGATCAAAGTGAACACTGTAACAGCAAGCTGAATGTCCTGATCAGCTGTGGCCACTGTGCAGCAACTCTTACAGCCCAACCCGTGCCACATGCTGTGGTCAACGGGGCCTCAGGGACGTGGAGCTACAAGGCAGGCAGGGTTAAAGCTGGCAGAGACACCACGGAGAGCAGCTCTCTCTTACACTCTCATTGCTGAACAGAAGCCATCAGCACACCCAAATTAATTAAGAAATGAATAAGAGAAGTCATGAGGAGAACAATGGAGCAGCTAAAAGCTCCAAAGGGTTAAAACTCTCTGAATGTCTGGACGAAATTCCAACCATGCCTCAACTTGCAATAGCATGCAACGTGTGCCTGTTACAAAGAACAGACATGTAGGAAGTTCCTTTTTTTACAGCAAGTGATTCTGATGCACTTCATTGTTTTGAGTAAATTTGGTTACTTTAGACACAGAGTGAAAAATACACTGACGCCAAAGCATGCAGTCTGAAGGACTACTGTGTCGCATACAAGAAAGAAAGAAAGAGGAAAAATGTGGTTTTAATCAGGAGATACACAGAGGAGGATGAAGCTATACCTGAGTTTATGCCAGATCTGCTCTGAAAAGCATCTTTGCACCTTTGGAGATAAAACATAGGTGGCATATAGTTTGCAAACACAGACCAAAAAAAATTACAGCATGACTAGCTCATACTAACTCATCAGAGCAAAGGATGAGGAAATGGTACAACCACCCTAATATTCATGTCCTTTAGAAAAGATTAGTTTTTTTCAAGCTTTGCATTAAGAAAAAAATCACTTGGGCTTGGCATGCTGGAGTAACTGGGCTTGCTACTCAGGAAAAAATAGTACTCTTCCGAAGAGAGAAACAAGGTGATGTAGGCTGTTTGCAATGATTTTTTGACATCACCTGCCTCTCAGGACTCTATCCAGCCTCCTTAGAAAAATATGCCTGGTTTATGTACAACAAGAATTCATTTTGGAAACTACAATTTACACAGACTTCTACCTGACATGTGCTTGGCTCCTGTGTTTTCCACTGCAGAACACACTTCTGATGACCTGCTGAGGTCACATTCTTGTCTGAATGAAAAGAGCGAGCCAACAATCACAGTGACCAGGGGCTTTGGGCAGCCTTGAGAAGGAGCTATTGGATCAAAATTAAGCTAACGAAACTGTGATTTGTATTTGCTAAAATTTAAAGGAAGACATTTACAGAGCAAAATGTACTAGTTGGATGCATTAGAAGGAGATGTCGCTGACCCACAAGTATGGACTAAAGAGTTCATGAAACATGGTTTAAAAAAAAATCATGTCTTAACTCCTTTCCTGAACAGTGCCCAGGGGCACTATTGTGTATAGTATAGTGAAGTAGGGGACTTCATTCTTAATAAAAACCTTGAGAAACAAAGATAATTAATTAAACAGCTATGCTTCCAGGCAATAATCATAGAACATTCTTTTGCACAGATGTCTTCAAAAGTGGTACCAGCGAGGCAGCCTTAAATTACATCCCTGAATGTTAAGGTAAGAGCCTGCATGAGATGTGCAGGGGCAGGCAGCTGGGGCAGTGACCCATTTGTCAGTGGTGTAAGCCCACGAGTCAAAGCCGAGAATGCCAAATTTACGAGGTTACTTTGGCCTTTGTTCACAAATACAAACATTTCATATTTTTATTTACGGGAGGCATAAACTACTTATTTCCATTGCCCCAGAGCTCCTGACTGCCTTCCCAGTCTTTTGAGAGAAAAGAGAATTATTTTTCTGTTACAAACGTATCCTGCAAAAGAAATGAAGTGTAAGTTTTCTATCACTTAGACTGTGATTAATTTGCTTACTGCAGATTTTGTGTTGCATTTCATTTGCTCAGGGCTAGTTTCTGGCACTGTCAATTACACTGAATCACACAGAAATACTCAGTTACAGAAATCAGACGATTTGTTAGAACCCCCGCAAGTGACAACATCAGCATGCAAAAAACATCTCAGATTCCTTCTGGTTCTCTCATGAGAGACAATTTCATAATGTAAAAGAGCAGAAAAACTTAAAACTACAGCAAGTTTCTTTTCTCAGTGATTGGAGGCTTTGCTGTCTGCCCTCACCATCTTACTGGTATGTCGCAAAAGGTCATACTGAAAGGAAAAATAAATGCAAGCGCTGCAAGGATATGAACAACATGTGATCAGTGACTTCTGGTGTGTCAAGGTATTAGTGACCTGAAATCCTGGATCCTGATGACCTGTTACCATGCCCAGACATTGAGAAGCTCAGATACTGACGGCTTTGCAGGCTCTGTTTACATCACCCAGGTAGCTGCCGGCTGCAGCTGCACTGTGTGCTGAGCACAGGGGCGTGCGTGGTGATATGCACACTGGCTGCGTCCTGCCCAGCCATTCTTAGAGCAGGAAAAATCCACAGCTGGTTAGGAAAGATTTACAGTCTCTTCCCATTGTTTAGTTTGTATTTGTACAATAACTGGCTTAAATGGCCTTCTTTTAAAATAGGCTACTGAATACAATAAATGCGTAGGCATTTGAAAAATGACTTTCTGCATACATTGTGCAGTGTTTGCTGAAAAGATCTTGGACCTCTGTTTAAAAAGTTCATTCTGTCAAGAACTTTAAGTGACAAAACTACCTATTTACTCTATAAACACACAGAAGAAATGCCTGGGAAAATGAAGCCCTGGGTTTGGTATCACCAAGTACTCTGCAATTACTACTAAACTAAAACCAGCGTGAAAACTGAGCAAATGTATCAACTGCACTGCTAATCCATTAAAATACTACATTAAAGTATTTAGGGTTCATCAGCACATTTGGCCATTCACTCTCCACCACAGCAAGAAACCCAGCACATCATGCCCCACCAAGACGCCTCGCTGCTGGAGAAGGCTTCCACCAGCAGGGCTCTGTGGCTGGCAGTATGAGCTGGCTCCGGGGCTGGGGAAGGCAGCACAGGCCTCATTACCAGGCTTGTAGACCTGTCCTGAATCTTGGCTTATGAGCCGAGCTGCCTGCAGAATCTTCTTGCACACTAGAACATGATGGCCCCTAGACAGGCAGCAATGCTTTTGTTTAGTCTTCAGTGGGTGTAAAACCATAAATATTTGCATGTCCTAAGAAACAAGAATCTCTTCAAAAGCATCAGAATTGAAATCCCTTAACTCTGTTCATCCATCTATGCAACTGTTAGTAAAACAGAGTTAGCTTTCTACCTTCACCTGACAAGGTAACGGGTAATTTAGAGATACTACGGAAGATAAAGCTGACTTATAAATGGAATATATAGAACCTTAGAATCGTTTGAGTCGGAAGGGACCTTTAAAGGCCATCTAGTCCAACTCCCCTGCAGTGAACAGGGACACCTACAGCTGGATCACGTTGCTCAGAGCCCTGTCCAGCCTGACCTTGGATAAATCCATGAACGGCCCATGCACCACCTCTCTGGGCAACATGTGCCAGTGCTTCACCACCCTTAGCATAATGAACTTTTTCCTCATATCCAGGCTAAATCTCCCCTCTCTCAATCAGAAACCATTTCCCCATGTCCTATCACAACAAGCCCTGCTGAAGAGCCTGTTCCCTTCTTTCTTGTAGCCCCCCTTTAGATACTGAAAGGCTGCTATCAGGTCTCCCCGAAGCCTTCTCTTCTCCAGGCTGAACAGCCCCAACTCTGTCTGTCTGTCCTCTAGGGCAGGTGTTCCATCCCTCAGATCATTTTTGTGGCTCTCCTCTGGATGCACTCCAACAGGCCCACATTTCTCCTGTACTGAGGACTCCACTTCTGGAGGCAGTAATACCTGTAGAAGCCTTTCTTGCTCTTCTTAGCACTCCTTGCCAAGTCCAGTTCCAGCTGGGCCTTGGCCTTCCTGACCCCTACCCTACACAGCCTGGCAGCATCCCTATACACCTCCCAGGATACCTGTCCCTGCTTCCGCTGCCTGTGCACTTTCTTCTTGCCCTCCAGTTTGACCAGCAGGTCCCAGTTCAGCCATACCAGTCTCCTGCCTTCCTTTCCTGACTTCTTACACCTGGGGATGGAGAGCTCTTGGGCACTAAGGAAAGCTTTCTTAAAGATCTGCCAGCTCCAGTCTGCTCCCTTGTCCTTGAGGGCAGTTTCCGACAGCGCTCTGCTGACTAACTCCCTGCAGAGCTGGAAGTTGGCTTTCCTAAAATGTAGTGTCCTATCTCTGCTCTTTGTCTGGCCCGTATCCCTCAGGAGTGTGAAATCCACCATGGCATGACCACTAGAGACCAGGCAGCCTCCCGCTGTGATGCCACCGATCAGTTCACTTGCATTGGTGAGCAACACGTCCAGGAGGTCCAGTATATACCAGGTGATGAAGTTACATAGCAAAATGAAACGAAATTAAATGACACATGCTCAGTAGAAGACAGATTTCTCACAAGTTTTGAAAACAAACAGTGCTCCCCACTTTTAATTCTGGCAAAACCTGGTAAATTTAAGCACTTTTACGACCATAGGAGCTTAGCCAGCAGGAGCTGCAGAGAGGTGGCACTGAGTTCTCAGCTGAAGATAAGTACATGACCAGAATGTCCATGTTTAACCATTTTCTAAATCAGCAAAAAAAACTGTTACACTTCACAGCTTTCTGATCTTGCTCATTTCAGAGCTAGCATCATCTGATTTCAGGGTTATTGGCCTTTTCTGGTGCTATTCATAATACAAAGAGATTGATGCTACATTTCTATTTGAGCACATTTAATTCTGCAGCGTTTTCTACTTTCACACTCTCATCATTTAGCTAGATGGCAAAATGTATCTCACTCCAAAAATATCATCTCTGACTATTTTTATGATCAGAAAAAGAATATCTGGTCAAGAATTGGGACTGTACGTCACATAATGGAAAAAAAAAAAAAAAAGTGACGTTGAAAAGCAATAACCTGAAAGAGTAAGTGTATCATTTTATGTCATTTACAGAGAAATCAATGGAAGTGAATCCGTGCTGTGCAAGCTATGGCACATAAAAGTGTGACTAATCAATTTATGGAGAATTTTCTATATATTGTTCCAATTTGCAATAATTTTATTCACTCGGTGTCTGATAAGAGTTTCCATTACCTTATATTCTCCTATCAGTTTCTCCTTCAGGATTCAAAATGCAGCATTGTTGAAAAGGAAAAAATGCAACAAAGTGCTCCTATTTTTTTTTTTTCTCTCGCTCTATTCTTTTACCTTAAGCTCAAATAGCCATTAAATAAAGATTAAAAAAATGGAATAAACATATGAATAACCATAAACAATGAAAAAGCCAGCAATATTCTGGAATAAATATAACATCAGTTTGCTTACTTGTGTTAAGTATGGTCAGAAACCTTGGAACCTTGCATGACAGAAACTGCTGCACTTGTGCAGGTAAGGGATGTTTCACCACTCCATCCAAAGCCTACTATGCCTCATTTTCCCGTACCCAGGTATTCTTAATGGAATGAGGTTGTTGTATAAGCAGATCTGAAAAACGCTATACAGTTTTATGGTTAAACTGACTTGTATGTTTCCACTAGCTTTAAAAGGGTCATTATTAAATCTTGTTTTCCTGAAGTAATTGAAAGCAATTCCAAAAATATCCCCATTTGTATCTATTATAAATAAGATAAAAGATTATCCTTGACAATATTTTATAATAATAATCTACTCCTTTTATCAAAAGTAGTTTCCATGATAATTAAAAATCAGCTTTTGTTTTGCTTAAAGGTGTTGGAGAGAAAGTTGTATTAATGAGACAGAAGACAAGACTATAAGATTTTCATGCCTCTCCCCCGCAAAACTATCTTCTGGTGCTTCTAGCCAGCTCATTCTGTAATACAATCCTCTTTTGCTTCCCCATTGCAAATGCTTATTGCTGCATTACAAAATCTTAGATAAAAACACCCCCGTAAAGGTATCTGCAACTTCTCAATTTGAGGAAGTCCTAATACATCACTGGTTTAGTAAATTTTAATTTTCCTTTCCAACGTGAACTCCACTGTGGACTGCTGGTTATTTAACTCAATAAAGCAAGCCTAACTTAAAGTCTCTATACTTTGTTTGTAAAGGACTTTGCATAATAAAAGCTTTTATTATTTGCACTCCATTTGGTGAAGAAAGTGTTCAACTTAAATAATGCAATTAAAGGTGAGAAGAGAGTAATTTTCTACAAACTCTCTCTGATGGTTTTATCAGTAGGAGTCCTAAACCTTAAACACTTTCACAGTAGCAACCTCTTCATTTATCACTTGCAGCTTTTATTTTAGCAGTCATTACAACCTACAACAAGACACTTCTTCTAAATGTCATAGGCCTATAGGAGCTCTATGACATATACTTAAGATACAAACTCTTAATTCTCACAACTTTAACAAATAGTAGCTACATCATTAGAAACCAGTGGGGTTCCACGAGGTTTTGAGTTTTGGCCTGTGCTATTCTAGCTAAGCAACATGTTACTTCTTTAGAAATTATAGCTTTCACAGACATCAAAGAAAACTCAAATCAAGATGCAAATGACAGTTGCTATTAAAAGTTCAGCCAGTATAGGCTGATGTAAGTTGCTCAGATATATACAATACCTGACTCTTTACTGATGCACAACTAACAGTTCTGTTGGAGAAAGTAGTGCATCTACATGCATGAACATACATATGTTTTACATACATGAAAAGCCTTCCCTGAAAAACAGAAATTCATTTCGGTTAGTATGCCTCAAAACATTCAGAAAGAATTCAGAAAGAATTAAATCATTTTCTTATCTTTCCATCATTTATGGAATAATTCTACAAGACTGCCTAATTATAGTCCTAAACTAGACAAAATAATGAGAAATGAGAAAGTATTTGTGGTGGAAAAAATAGGGGTCTTCAACAAACATTTTCTGCTTTGACTACAGGTTGTTATCCCATTAGTTTATGCTAATTCCCATGGAACAAGTAGTAAAATACAACATGACAAAATAAAAATGAATCATAAATATCTAGAACAAAAGCCTAGAGCTTGTAACAAGACTAAACATGTAGCTATACAAAAGAGACTCAAAGAAGTGTAAGACACTTGAAAGAAGTTCCAGCTTTAGACAAGAGACAATCATTGAAAGTACCTCATTGGTTAGATAAAACAATGCAGAATTCCAGATGAAGTTATAACACGGAAACCTGCAATATTACACTGGATGTTTGAGGGGGGAAACAAAAACACAGTTTCACAAGCAGCAAGTATTTAGGAGGCTTTTAAAAATTAATAAGAACAACCAAATGAAGAATTTATTGTATTGCATTTGAAAATATTAATCATTTAAAGAAATGCTGAAATAAATACACATGTATTTATAAAAGCAGACTTGTTCAGCAACACATACGTGTCAAAAAAATTTGCTCATCTAAACATGAAGAAAAGAAAATGACCAGAGAGAGCCATCCTTTGAAGGATACTTCCTAAACAGCAATACTGGTATTTGGCATTGTTTCTTGAATCTAGTATATCTAGTATATATAGAATCTCTGATGCTATACAAAATGGACGGGAAAAAGACAATTTACTTAAAAAAAAGTATTCATACCGTTGAGAGAATCTCTTACACTACACAGACTAAAAGTACATGGTAGGAAACAGACATGCAATGTGTGCTTTTTGCTTCAAGAGAAAACATGAGTTTTAATTAACAACTTTGGACTGATTGTTTAGTAGGAATGTTTTCTTTTCTGTTTGTTTGTTTCTTTTAGCAAGCACGCAGAAATTAAAATGAGACGTAAATAAAGAACAGACTTCTCTCTTCTGAATAAACTGTCCGTATCATTTCAGGAGCCTTAATGCTCAGCTTTGGACACTCAGTTATCTGCACCCAATACCCACACATAAAGCATTCCTTACATTTCTGTTCTTGAAATGTGCCCACACAGTAGTTGTCTCATGCCCTAGCCCACGTTCCCTCCCATCACCTGCTCTTTCCAGGCCTCTCCAGCCAGGCCTCTTGTGACTTTAAGAGCTCGTCATCAAAATTCTTCTCTGTGCGTTTTACAGCCTAAGTTTTGAACAAATTGTCAGACATTTTATACTAAGCAAACGCTAAAAAGCTCTTTACAACAAAGCTTTGTTTATTCTAAATCTAGAAGAAATTCAAGGCCATCCCAGGTAGCTGAAAGACCCTTTTGAATGTGGCCTGCAGAGTGGGGAGGCTGTTCCACACAGCCCTAAGGACAGTCCAGCATGGTGGTAGCTAGGGTGCTAGCAAACGTCCTTCCTCTCACTCAGCATCCTATTTTTGAGGCAAGGAACCCTACATGAAATCATTAAAATGAATATATGTATATGTTTCCTTTTGCTAGCTCATGTTCAATAACTATAAAGAGAAAGGTTGTACAGAAACTATCCAAAACGTCTGATTTCAATCTTGTCAAAACCAGAAAGGAAACAGTTAAAAGTTTGATTTTTAAATGTATTTCACCATTAAAGAACACTATTAAACACTTCAATACATTTATTTAAATCAGGCAATAAAACTGAGCATTCAAGTAACAAAAATCCTCAGGATATTGCACAAGCCACTTACTACCAATTCCATGTATTTCTTGTGATCTAATAACTCAGAATGCACGAAGAACGCCTGCTTACCGGTGATTTACCAGTGAGGGTGCCTGATTTGAAAAAATGTAAGTTAACAGAAAAAGGAACTTATCATGCCTTGATGTAACATATACTGACTTGATAATTAAAAAACTGATAATTAAAAACTGAACAATAGATATTCATGTATCAATTTATCAAGTATCTTATAGCAATATATCTTACAAAAGTATTTAGAAGTCAATAGAGCTGGAGAGATGTACTCTATCTCTATACACATCTGGTTTTGAATTTTAGTTTTGACTTTTAGTTATGCTGTGATGCTACACCTGCACTGTCCCAATTTTAATGAGTCTTCAGTTACATAAGGTATATTTGCAACATGTCCTTTCATTGCTCTCTGACTCATATATTGGATTTAAGTTCTTGAAATAAATCCATTAGAACCAAAACACTAAATGCATGCATTAATTTTAGTATATGTTGAAGAACTTTGCTAATTAAGGAGACATACACTCAGGACCCTGCAGAAATAAACTTTGTTATTCAATATCTCAATCAAATATTGAAATCTTAATGCAAGACAGATATTCCTCAAGAATGTCTTACAGAGGGCTTGCAGTTGAACAATACAAAGAATGGGTCCATTAACAAATTTGGTATAATCAAGACCCCATGAACAATGTCATAAACATTTACTGTCCTCCTTACTCACAGGGACAGTAAATTTGTTTAGACTACAGACAGTAATACCATAAGGAAGCTTTAAGTCTTGGACTGCTGACACTCCCAGAAAGATGAGGCATTTGCTATACATACATATACTATTCACATTTGGTTTCACTTATTTTGTATTATACCACTGCTTTTTACAAACACCAGTTCCATTTAAAAAAGAGGTGCTCTTTCCCTCAGTGCCCCCCATTTCTGCTCCCATTCGACTGCTCCAAGCACCATGGATGGCGTTGAAGCTTGGTGCAGAAGTAAGGGAAAGCTACAACAAATTAGCTGACTCCCTCCTGCTAGCATAGCAGATAGAAGGCAAGTAGAAAAAGAATAAAAAAAGGAAGAAACCTTCCTCCTTGACCTGTGACCCAGCTGCCACTCACAGTGCAAAATATTGCACAGTGCAAGATCTGCCTAAGTTCTGAGCTCATAGGAAGCCTGGAGGTCACGCCATTCAGGAAAGATTGATCTCCCTGGGTCATCCAACTCCCACAACTCAGCAAGATGTGGAAGCTAAGAGGTCTTCCCTGTCACAGCAGCAAGATATTGCTGAGTTTTTAAGTGAAATCTTGCAATTATGAGAGAAAACTGCTGCCTCTCAGGTGAGGGAATGTTTCAGAAGTAAGTAGTAGATGTGAGGCATGACTCCTTGCCTTAGTGTTCCTGCTGAGATCAGCAAGCTCCTCAATTCTGTTTAGCTGTATTTATCTATATTCTCATTTTTCCCCCCCATACTTTCCCCCATACTTATTCTTTGAGCACTGTATATACAAAAGATTTTGAGCAGTGGCCATCTATTTTGTGTTTTCCCTCTGTAAGAAAGGAAAATCAGGTTTTTAGACTAGGTAATATTGCTTTAACCTACAAACACTGCTTTGGAATAAACATAAGCAAAGGGCAAGATGTGCTACCCTGTTCTCAAGGTAGAGGTGAAGGAATTCTTCCAATGCCATAATGTCCCTTTATCTCTCCCTTTAGGTCTCGGGTACAAATGGTCAGTATGACCCACGTTCAGAGGCAGTTGTCTTAGAGACTACGTTTCTAAACTGTGCCATAAAACCCATACAGGGAGGTGAAGCATCTACTCTCTCCATATTCCAAGGCCAATGGTGAAGACCTTGGAGACATTTTGCAATCAGAATCTCGCAGTGGAGGTCTCAGTGTTTGTTGAGGATTATTAAGGACCTCCCTGTGTGGGAGTTTGGTTGTAAACTGGCTTTTACATGGGCCAGACTTAAAGATTTAAAGACATGTATGTATATAGCTATGGATATAGGTATACAACTTTAATATTCTATAAACAGAGATACACAACGTTTAACATCTTGGTAATGTCTACATAATGCTCTTATTGTCATTCCTCTACTGCTGTCACTATGTACCAGCACAGTGTACAGTTTAATTCATTTTTGACCTGTATGTTGAGCCCGCATTGATTAAATCTATTTTATGCTTTGGAGGCTTCATTTCCATGTGACTTCCTTCCTGAAGTAAAAGCTTGTGAATTGATCTATATTGCTGTGACAAAGAGTAGCCATGAGTGAAACTCTGATAAACCCATTATTATTCCCCTGTTATAAAATAAAGTAAATAACATTCCTCTGAGTATAATGTTTTCACTTATTCCAAGACTCATATTCCATATTCAGTGAGGCCATACATTGTGTATATGTGGAGACAAATGCTAAATTAGTGACTATAAATAATCCTGCACTCACAATGGTACAGAATAAAATATTTATAGAAGGATTAGCAACATTAGCAGTCTAAGTAGGTTTTCCCTACTACTTAATTCTTCCAAATGCCGGCCTCTTGGTGGAAGTAGCAGATGCAGGGAGTTCAGAAATGCTTTGTCATCTGTTACTTCCACTGTCATAGATAAAGGAATCCAAAACACTTGTTTCAATTAATATCGAAGGCCAAAACAATATGTTGCAATGACATTATTCATAGATTCTTTTCCATTTGCTACTTGATTATGGCAAGCTGTAACACTGTAGTAAACTTTCATATTTTATCAAAATGTAATAATGCCTTCCTTTCTCACAAACACCTCTCCTTGATCTGTCACCTTCATTTTTATAAAAAGATAAACAGACAAATATACTAGTGCTTGGAAAGAAAAAGATTGAAAATACGAACTGAATATACTCCAGAGACAATGAAGAACGAAGGACAAGAAAATGAACGCTTCTCTTAATAAAAGTGTGTTGTTTTTATATAACTTCTAGGGAATCCTGATTTTTTAATGGTTGATACTGGTAATACAATAGAAACCAAAAAGAATGATCCACCCCATAAATACAAGTTGGGATAGATGGTATACTCACTCTACAACTGTGTTAATAGTTGCTTCAAAATTGCTCTGCTGTCTCAATGAAGCATGCAGCTGTGATTGATGTAGACTATGTGTAAAGCCAAGTAAGAAATGATGAACTAATAAACATGAGCAGGGAGCAATTCTCAGATTTCTTTTTTGACAACAGGAAATACATGCTAGAGATACCTGACTTCAGGAAACACATCTTGGCCTACGATAAATCATTTTTCTAGATCACAGAGACTTTCAGTCTATGTAAACAAATATTTCAGTGTTACACTAGGGGACAGGTAACAGCAGGCATTAAACAGCCTTTCGGTACAGAAGTGGAGTTAAACTTCCTGTCAGAGTGTCCTACTTCTGATTTCATTTGTTCTTGCAGTTGTAAAAGTCACGTCTCCTTATGAATGGTCATACCCCACTTCTTTTCTAAGAGGATTATTTTCTTTAGTTAAAAAAAAAAAAAGTTTAAAATGTGAAGAAGCATTTTAAAGCTGCAGAGTCAAAATTTAATATATTACTCTAAATGTATTTTGGTATCTGAAAAAGGAGATGTGTTTTTATACAACCCTCTTAGACACTAAATGAAAGAGATACCAAACGACTTACTCAAAGATCAAGAAAATGTTACAAAAGTTCTGTAGTAACAGGTGTTAGTGTGTCAATAACAGAATGAATGGATAAATAGTAAACATAAAGTTCACAGCCATAAGAGCTGATCTAATTTTGACTCATTCCTGTCAAGCATTCTACACGTTAGAATGTTTTCCTGTAATGAATACAGCAAAGTTTCTCCAGACCAGTTCAACCATGCATTAAATTCCTACTCTTTTTATGAAGAATAATAACCTTTAGCAATCAGATGTTAGTTTATAACTGACTCTTCAGCACTTTATTTGGAATATTTTACCTGCACATTTGGGAAAATAAAAGCTTTTTTTTTTTTACTGAACATTGATTTTCCTACTTTAATACATCTATTTAACACATCACTTGTATTCAAATAATTCATAATTTGAATACTTATTTTTTCATATATTGGCATTTACAAGTCTGTGGCATCTGTACTAGTAGATTTAATGTACTTGATGTACTAGATTTGATGTATGTGGAGCACTGCGTCCAGATGTGGAGTCCTCAGTACGGGAGGGACATGGAGCTGTTGGAGCGCATCCAGAGGAGGGCCACAAAAATGATCCAAGGGATGGAACACCTCCTCTGTGAGGACAGACAGAGAGGGTTGGGGCTGTTCAGCCTGGAGAAGAGAAGGCTCCAGGGAGACCTGATAGCAGCCTTTCAGTATCTAAAGGGGGGCTACAAGAAAGAAAGGGACAGACTCTTTAGCAGGGTTTGTTGTGATAGGACGAGGGGAAATGGTTTCTAATTGAGAGAGGGGAGATTTAGCCTGGATATGAGGAAAAAGTTCATTATGCTAAGGGTGGTGAAGCACTGGCACAGATTGCTCAGAGAGGTGGTGGATGCCCCATCCCTGGAGACCTTCAAGGTCAGGCTGGACAGGGCTCTGAGCAACCTGATCTGGCTGTAGGTGTCCCTGTTCACTGCAGGGGAGTTGGACTGGATGGCCTTTAAAGGTCGATTCCATGATTCTATAATTTAATTTATTTCTTTGGATAAAACAGAATCTTTTAGTACTTGTATTTAAGTTAATCTCAAGTTGAAAACTAAATCTGTAACTCCATTGATTCACATGGAAATTTGATTTAAAAGTTTCTTACTTGATAAATTTTCGTAAACTCAGTTTTGGGCTAGGGAAAGCATTTTATTCCCAATAGCTACATTGTCATGGTACCTAAATCATGCTTTATGTCAAGAAAAGCTTGTCCATATATCACAAAGCCTCAGTGAAAATGTAGCTTAGTCAGGAATAAAGCACTCTCTTAATCTACTGTGATATAATTAATCACCCAAAGTTAAAAAAATAAAACATCTCCTTTTGCAAAGAAAAAAAAAAAAAAGGTCTAGCAATTCAAGCTCTGGTAGAGTGAACTCTACATTATAGAGATGAGAATTTGGCTCTATTTCCCTACACTATCAGGAACTAGGAGGCAATGTTGCAAACCATTCAGTGATGCAGCAAGACAAAATAAACTGCTTCTCACTAACCTCATCCAAGTGGTAAAGAGTGTTATTAAGTTTAGAGGGAATATATGTCCATTGATTTTATGTCACAATATCAGGGACTTCAAGAAAATTGAGAGAGATCGCTAAGAATGTCTCCAAAAGCGAACTGTAAAGAGTAAGTTAAGATGTGAAAACCAGGGAATAGTGAGGAGGGAAATATGATTAATTCTTATTAAGTGGCTGCCCCTACATTGGTTCTGGAGGAAGTGTTGAAGGGATCATTCCATTACCTGAGCTTATCTCCTGTTATCACAGACGACTGCGCTTTATAAATCAAATTCACTTGTCCATTTTTATTTCTACTTACACTACTACTTGGAGAAAAGTTCTAAACCCTGTCCTCAGAGATTTGAAACTTACTTCTGATTTCTAACTGCAAATCATTTGTATCTGTTTTTTTTTTCCTTTGTATTCTTCCTCATGGACAAATATTTATTTTCTCATGGTTGCTCGTGGAACTAAGTGGAAATACCTTCCCAATTCCTGCAGTGACTGCATTTCTTCTTTTCATAGCTGTTCATTGATATCTTCTGACTCATAAAGCCAGGTCTTCTTTCTTTCCTTTCTTTATATTCCCAAAAGATAGGGCTTATAACAAGTTCTAACAGAAATTTCTTAGTCCCTCAGCGTGTAATATTGCACTTCACAACAACATATTCCTGTACCAAACATTCTACAGCAATGTAAAGGCAGAAATAATAAATGTTCCCACTATTGCCCACTGTCCAAATTTTGATATGAAAGCCTAAAGCATCATTGTTTACATTCTCTTAAAAAAAAAAAGTCTGCTTAAAACCAAAGCTCTAACAGAAGTTCTTGCGTCCCATGGCTCCTAGAACAGGGTATCCTGCTTACTGAAAAACTGTGCAAACACCAAAAATCAAATCCAAAACTGCGAACAACATCTGCAAGACACTTTCTCAGAAAAACAAGTCTCTGCTACAGTCACTATTTAAGGAAGTGGGGACCTAACTTGTCCCTGCTAGGAAGGGTAGGTGGACCCCCCCCAAGCCTACCTCACCTGCCCAGGTGCCACTGGGCAACCGGTATGTGGCTCTGCAGGTGCAGGAGCAAGTGAGGGAGGCGGAGGATGAAGGTAGTTCTGAGAGGTTGTCTGGGGCGAGCCGGTCACTCAAATCCCCACGCCTCAAGACGGCCTCTACCAAGAAGAAAAGGAGGACGATTGTTGTAGGGGACTCCTTCCTGAGGGAAATGGAGGGTCCCGTTTGCCGACCATACCCTACCCATAGGGAGGTCTGCTGCCTTCCTGGGGCCCGGGTCAGGGACATTGCAAAGAGGATCCCTGACCTGGTGAAATCCTCTGACTACTACCAGCTCCTGGTAGTCCAGGTAAGCAGTGACATGGTGGCTGGGAAATGCGCGAGGGCGATCAAGAGGGACTTCAGGGAGCTGGGGCGGTTA
>VXAV01004899.1:58919-70189 GCA_013399715.1 Alectura lathami | reverse complement strand
TTTTTTTTTTTTTTTTTTTTTCAGACAGGACTTCCTTGAGCTTTGATTTACACAAGTCCTGCTTCACTTCCCTGTTTCAGCTCCAAAAGGTGCTCTGAAGAAACCAAACACCCCCAACAGGACCTAACTGGAAAAATCTTTCAATGCCTGCTAGCTCAAGAAGGTTTCCTTCTGGGGACTTCTCTTGAGAAAAGGAATGCTACAGCTGCTAATATCAGATACCACTAGAAAACACCACCACAGCACATCACAACTTCCCCAACACCCATTTCAAAACAGGACTGCGTATGCTCTAGCAAGGGAGAGGCATCTCTGTCCATATCTGTATCCATCATACCTACTGCACACACATGCTCATGGCAGCATGGGTAGCATTTTCCTAAAATACTGAATTCACTCAAGAATGTAGGGAGATGTATAAAATTAAGAGCTTTAAAAAATAAAATTTAAGAAACAGAGAAGCATCAGATTTCATACCAAAAATAATTAACAGTTGCTAAACAGCACAAGGACACAAGGGGAGACTGCAGCTTACTGCAGTAGTCATTTTAGTGACAGCAGATGCAGTTCTTCATTTTGTAATAATCACCATTACCTTTAGTTGCAGAAAAAAACATCTACTCTCTCCTTGCAAGCTGGAATTAAACCACTTCCAAGGTCTTTGGAAATGCTTTGAAAAAGCTTTAAGACAAGTCTGGCCTGTTTTTAAGCAGAAATGACAATTTCACTTTGCTGCAAATGTCATTAACACCTGTACAGTACTGACATCATGCTTTCAAAATAAAGATAGGTCATCTTACTTTTAATTTCACACATGCACATAAGTGGTAAACATTCAGAGCATTCCTGTTAATGATGCCATCTGGTGCCTCCCGTAATTGTGTAATACTCAGCCTTCCAAACAAGATGTAATGGCAGCAACACACAAAACCCACTGACATTTACAGTAAGGAAATTTATTATCAGCTATCAGTTCAGAATGACTGTGTTTGTATGACTGCTGGTGCTATAAAATCATCACCTTCACCAAGCAAACGGAGGTACAATAAATAATGGATTTTAATCCATGCACATACTACAAAAGCATTAACAATTCATTACTCAGGGACAATAGCATCTTAAGCAACAGTTACTTCTTTAAAAATTAATACAACTTTCCTGGTTAAGTGAAAACAACATGCCAAGCCTTTGTTTATAATACCAATGCGTTCATATACAAATTATAACATGTAGGAATGCTTCTGTCTTTACTTTGATACATCAGTCTTGATATTTAAAAAGCAGGGAATTCTCTTGCCCATTCATTTTTGCTACCTTCATTCTCTGCTATCTTAACAGAGGCTTACTGAAAACAAAACAAAACAAACCAATAAAAACACTGAAAGCCTTCCATACTTTATCTACTTTCAGTATATTCCACTACTTTGCTTCAATCCATACAGAATAAACTGAGCCAGAATGGCACCTCCTGTAACTACAGATTTTCCACAAAGCCAGAGTACACTCTGGGGGAGGGCAGACAGCTATAGAGTAAAACAGCACCCATGGCTTTTCTGAACTACTCTAAGGAATTCAGTGCACTTTTAGCTTTTATTACTGAAAAAGGTTGGAGAGAAGGCATCTACAGAAGCACAGCTAACTATTTTTGTGGTAGGAGGAAGCACCAAACTCACCGCTGTATGGGAACACTCAACAAGTGTACACTGATCAAGTGTAAAATGGACCAGCTCAGCAAACTCCACACTGGGTTGAGCATCTCACGCCAGGTTTTTGCCTGCCCCTCCTTCATTCACTTCCTCTTGTCCCAGTTTGGACATTTCCTCTAATGCATCTGTAGCATGACTTCAGAAGCACAAAATAACCTGAGAAATTTTGTTGTTGGTGGTGTTTTTTTTTTTTTTTTTTTTTTTTTTTCTATGNTTTGTTGTGTGGGGTTTTTTTTTTTTTTTTTTTTTTTAATTCAATGGCATGGGCTGCCACAATACTGTAATTGCTCTGCCTTCTTTTTATAAACTATAGCAGAAAAAACAGTTCTGACTTGTGCAATAGAACCTGCCATTTTGAATGTGACCATGACATAAAAAAAATCTATAATAAACTCAACAGCATGAATAGTAATGAAAGGGCAGAAATAAGAAAATAATTCAACAGATGTGTGACATCTTTGTTCTTCATTGCGGATCAGTTATTCTTGTTAATTATATCACCTATTCTTCCCTTTTATTGATAACTACATGAAGCAGATGGATAACAGAATGCTCCCAGATGGTGAGAAAGCAAACAAGTTTACAAATTGTTTATTTATGAAGATATCATTAAAAAATATTTCATTATCTACAGTTTTCTACACCATCAATAATTACAGGCACCATAAAGGCCAGCAGCACTTCATAAGAAATTTAGTATTCTGTTGTAACCAACTGTTTTTTCACGTAACATGACTGAGATGACTGACAGATGTGCAAAACACAATGATAATCTAATCTGTTTTAACACTGCGGGAATTAAGATTTTGAACCTTTGGATCTTCTGCCAATTGGCGCTTCAGTACTGTTTACTGATTCGGAACACAAAAATTAGAGATTTCCTTTTGATTTGGAACAGCTGTAGAAAGTGTTTGATCTAATGAGCAGACAGCAGTTTTTTCAGGTCTATGTCATGAAACTCTATAGCATGGCAGATGTACGGCCTGATGCAATTTTGAGCTAATATGTGGAACCTCTGATGTGCTTGCTGCAGAAGTGCAGGCTGAACAGGCATCCCAAAGCCCAGGCACTTCCAGGACTAAATGCACATAAGGCCATTAGCATCAGTGCCATTCCAGAGGGTGGCAGTGGGAGACTGGGGAGTTTAAGGCTGCTCCCTTTGTGCCTTCTAAATAAATCCTCACCTTATTTCATAGAATCATAGAATCGTCTGAGTTGGAAGGGACCTCTAAAGGCCATCCAGTCCCACTCCCCAGCAGTGCACAGGGACACCCACAGCTGGATCAGGTTGCCCAGAGCCCTGCCAGCCTGACCTTGAAGGTCTCCAGGGACGGGGCAGCCACCACCTCTCTGGGCAACCTGTGCCAGTGCTTCACCACCCTTTGTGTATAAAACTTTTTCTTTATATCTAGTCCAGATCTCCCCTCTCTCAATTTGAAACCATTTCCCCATGTCCTATTACAACAGACCCTGCTGAAGAGTCTGTCCCCTTCTTTCTTGTAGCCCCCTTAAAGATATACCTCACACTGAGCTCTCCCAGAGAGACTACAGAAAGGAGGACCCATGCTATTTTAAGACACCATGAAACCCAGTTCATGCTGCCTGCTAGAAGCAGGAGTGAGCAGGCCAGGAATCCACGCAGGGTGGCACACAGGTTTTCCCCCTTTTTTCTTTTCCCAGACACTGAAGTAGAACAGAGAGTTTTCATAGAGGGATGAAGAGAACAAGCTATCACAGACAAACAAACAGGTTCTGGTGCTCATCTGTCTGTGACAACTAATCCAGACCTGCAGGAAAACCACCTCTCCTCTACACAGCCAGGATCCACCTGGACTGGCAGCATGTGGGAATTAGCCGAGGGCAAAGCTTTCCTGATTTAGATCACTGACTGCTTCAGCTTCTGGCTTTGGAGGAAGGAAACAGGGAAGAGAGTCCTTGTGGGTCCTGTTTGAGTTATCTGTACTAGGTTGCTATTTACCAGTGAATCTCTTCATGCTCACAAGCAGGCTGGAACGTATTAAAGAAAGACACAAATTGATTGAGCCCCCAGGCTCCCACTGTGCACTCTCTGTGATACTAAGCCACTAATGGCCTACAGAGATATGTATGCACAAATCAAGGGCTGTGCTCAGACACCGAATAGCTGAGCTGCTGAGCCCCAAGCTGTTACTGGTGAAAAATAAATTTTGCAGCAAGAAAAGGAGAGAGACAGCTCAAAAAGGGCTGGGACAAGAGGAAAGCAAAAAGCTACAAAAACAGTGGATGAGAAGCAGATGTTTATGGCTAGATATCAAGGGACATCTTGTGGGTATCAAAGCAAGAATTTCATTACAATCATCTCCATCATAAGAGGGAGATAAGCCATTAATTGGGGAGGGCAGTCAAATGAAAGTTCTCTATTTCCAAAATTGACTTAAATTACCATAAAAAGATGGTAAACGCATGTGAAAAACCTGCAACCATTGCAGAGCTACCTAAACCAAGAATTAAAACAATAACCAATCCTCCAGCTTTCGGAAACAAACCAGGGATGGGCTACGGTCAGAAAAATGTGTTGTGGTTTTTAAATTTTTTCTAATGTAAAAAGGAAAAGCCCCCCTCAGTTGAAACAAGCTCGGTGAGCCAGAACAGACATGATAAAGAAAGAAGGAACTGTCTCAGCTACTCGGAGTCTCTGCTTGCTCAGAAGTTTTAAGACCCTGTGAGATACCTACACAACAGCTTGGGAAAGATCTTGTTTAAAACCACCCTAACAAAGATGACAATGGACATTTTCTCCTTACTGCTATTCGGGTGCTTGCCTCAGACAGCTTCCCACTTCCTGTTCCAGCCTCTTCTGCCTTTCGCTTTTCCCTCTCTCTTCTCCACACATTACTGCCAAAATTCTTTTTTATTTTCCTTTTTGCCTCTCTTTCTAGGCTGCTAGCATTTCTCCTCCATGACCAAAATGTGTCTCACTGTTTTCAGAGGTGACAATTCTCAACCTTTCCATTTGGCAGTTATCACTTTTAACTTCTTGGTAGGATATATTGCTCTTTGCAACAGGGATTGTGCCTTTCTGTTTACAGAGTATGTGAGCAGGCCTTTTCCTTGCTACAATAATGTAGATGTGTAATAATTCTGCGCCTACTGAAAGTTGATTACAATAATTTTATCAAAATACACCTCGTTTTATTTGCAACTTAGCTGCAGAATTTTGTAGGGAAGAGCACGATTACTGACTTGCATCAACCTTCCTTTCTGCTACATTAAAGAGAAGGCAAACACATTATGCCTGGCTACTTGCCAGAGCTTACAAAACATCCAAGATCTGCAAGCAACAAGAGCTTCTTACTTTTACTAGCACACGCAGTCCCCCATGGTAGGTTACCTCGTACATTATAAAGCTTTCCCAACTTATGCTGGCCAAAGGTCATTTCACTCACTCAACAGAAGAGTCAATTTAGCTTTGTATGGTTTCAGATTCTTGGTATTTCAGATAACTATAGGCAACAGTACAGTACTAGCTTTATCCTCAAGTTACTGCCTAGGGATCAAGCCCAGATGTCAGTTTTGACAGAATACAGTCTGTCAAAATATATAATTAATGCTGGTGCATACGCATAGATACATAGACGATAGACAATGATGACCCTTTTTTTTTTCTTGTTTTTTTTTTTTTTTTCCCCCCCACCAGCAAAACTTTGATGGTGAAAAACCTGTGCTTTTTATTCAATAGAAATTCATTAAACTTGAATGGAATGGAGCAGACACCAGATTTGCAAATCTCTCAGAAATTTGAGATTTCTGTAATTTTCTAGCTCCAACAAAAACTCTAGTAGAAAGCTCTTTTAGTAAGAAAGTAACTGTGCATTTTAAAGATAACATATTAAGTAAAGAAAGGGTTAGAGAGCTTATTCTGTAGAGAAGAAGGTAGGGACGTACATACTGAAAGAAAGACTTCAGCAAAGCCAAACTCACTTCAGTGGCCTCAGCCATGTTCTGGATTTTGCTTTGCCAATCGCTGCCTAATTAAGAGTTTTGGATGCCAAAAATTACTGACTAACTGTGAAAAGGACAGCACTAAAAGTACTATATGGGAACCCGTCTCAGCCAACTGGAGGTTAGTGGACAGACATAAAGCTCTCTAATTGTGTTTCTTTAGTAAACTACAGCTACCTACTGAGAGTATCTATCACTGATTGGGTTTTTCCCATATTTCAGCCTCACTAGTTACTCTTGCAAGGAACCATCTTCACATCAAATTTGAGTTATTTACAAAATACATAACAATACATGATGTAAGTGATTTAACAAAAAAAAAAAAAAAATTTTAGAACTCCTTGACTGCATGAGTGTTGTACCGATAAAAACTGTTTGGTAGTGAAAACAATTTTTTTCTTTGCTGTTAAATTATTCCCGTTTTTTTGAAGCATTGTTGAAAGTATCTTGTGCGTTGAAGAAACCTGACTTTGGGACTGAAAAAAAAGTAATTACATAAGTAATTTCTACAGAAATTGTCTAAAGCATGAAATTGTATTTTTATTCACTTAGAGAGCATAATACCTAAATAAATTTAGCAGGAAGAGGGGATAAAGAGTAAATCAGAACATTTAAAATGTGTTGTGAGTCTGAAAGTACCATCGTGGAAAAATACTTTTAAAACATTAGCATGAATTTGAAGGTAAACATTGTAACTTAGTGATTGCTGTTTGTAACACCCTTTAAATTCGAGCTTAGAAGCAGCAATGGTAGCGCAGAAGCAAAGCTGGGCTTGTAAGGGTATGGCCACCATGTTCAATGTAATTAAGAAGCAACCTATCAACACTAAGTTGGTAATGCCACCCCATCTGCCAAACCCTGCGTTAGCTGGCACTATGCCTCTTGCCTGCTGCTGCTTCTGTTACCCACCTGATCCTTGGAGACCTGCTCTGATGGAGCGTTTATGCCAAGCTCTTCCAGAGGATAGACAATCTGTCGTCTCGGTCGCACGGGAACCATGTAATGAAGGGCAGATGTCAGGGAATGGGCACAGGGATTCTGAAACTGAGAGACAGCGATCTATATTTCAGCAGAGAGAATGTCAGAACAGTGTACCACAGATGTCTGCTGTATGGCTTTGCAAATACAAAATTCTTAGCTCTGTTGGCTAAATCTGAGAGAAAAATCAGTAAATAAACAAACATACTCAGAGCAGAGGAATGAATTGCAGATAATTCCTGACACTAATGAAGATAATTATGAGAGTAATTACATTACTATCTCTGTGGGAATGACAGATAAACAAGTGGTTTGGTTTATGGGATTTTGCAGCACAAGTATTTTCCCCAGGAGGATATTTTTCTCTGCAGTGATCATGAATCAGCTTGATTTGACCTCATTAAGCTATGTTATCTGCTTACTGCTAACCTTTGCTTATTTGGCAGAGAGTGGTTTTGAATTTATATAAAAATTCTATACCAACTAAAATGTCAATTTCATCCATGTGATGAATGTTAATAAACTGGCATAAACTTGAAGTGAATGAAAACCCTAATGTTAATGTGACCAGCATGCACCATTAGAAGCAGCTTCATTCCATTTATTACAGTATGACTGGCTCCCTCCCACCTTATGACATGAAAAAGGGGAAAAAAATAAAAGAATTACAGGAAACAGAGAATGAACATTAATGCAAACTAAATTACATTGAAGTACCATTCCAGCCAGAAATATTGAAAAAGAAATAGTGTTTCTCCATTGAGAACTGAGTAAAATATCACTTTTACCCACTTATTATAAAGGAATGATGGGATAAAGGAACTTACAGGAACACTGACCTAGAAACAGGCCAGGCTGGAACTATTAGTAAGATTAAACTTCTCTTCCATCCACCACCATTAAACTGCACCTTTGTAAGGACCCCCGAAGAACCAGAGAACCTAATGCTACACAGGGACATTGGTTTCTCAAGAGAACACTTCATAAAACTCCACAAAAGCACACATTGTAGAAGCAGGAGAATACACCCTGCTGAAAACGGACCTGTCCAGCCTGCCAAAATTCCTGTGTTAAAAAAGACGACAGTTTTACAAACACATAAGTCACTGAGAACTGAATTCATCTCAGTCACCATCTGAAAGCTAGGAGCTTAGTCCAGCTAGCCATGCGGGCACTCCCCCAGAGCTAAGGAAGGTGAGCATCTCCAGAGGGCAATTCTTTCTGTCCTAATACAAGTAGTTATGATCGATGAACTGCCCTCTGGATGCCCTGTGTTTTCTCCTTTAATTCCGGAAGGAGCTTAGGTGACTAGGCTGGGCCAGATACTAGCTGTAGATGGCTACACATTAGTGAATAAACGTGGTTGAAAGCTTTACCTTGTGTTCCCTTTTCTTGCCTGACATGAGACTGATGACAAGACAGATATACAAGTATTTTTAAAAGACTCTTTTATTTTGCTTCCACAAGTTACATTATTGGAAATGGATTTTCTCACGCAGCATTAGGGGTTTATGGTTTCTGTGTGGCATTGCGGAAGCACAAGTTACATTTTTAATAACAATGAGGTGCCTAGATCCCCCAGACTTTTTATGAAAAGCAGTCTGAAGTCACCAAATCACTTTTGAAGTGTTCTTATAAACCAATTGGGTGTGTTTTCCATGTCATCCCAATGCATATGCTCATGATGTACTATGCTCAGCGATATCATTCCTTTTTTCTTCCCTGCCCTCAACTTTATTCTGAATCTAAACAAACAGGGGTACTTCTCAAAATTGATGATGTAGGTGAGTGGCTGTATGTGAGACAGCACAAATCTATTAGGTTCTGGTAATAAACTGTGAGAAGAAATACAAGTTGTTGTTAAATATGAAGGTGCGAGATGTGCATTATAACTTGTCATTTTATACCTGCCAGGTGTACCGGCATATTGAAAGCAATTGGACAAAACCCATTATGTTGGTCTCCTCAGACGGTGAGTTATGACAGTTCCCTGTTTTTTCACTATGCATCCAACACAGGGGCAAGAAGTGAAGTCACACAAACTACAGCTTTCAACTCAGACACAGGGTCCTACTCAGGCAGCACTAGGAGTACAGACTGCTTGCTGCCTTATCCTGGAACAGATCTATTGGGAAAGGACACTGAAGGGCAAAAACCTGACTATCAGTACTATAGCACATTTATGGAGGGGGCTAACAGTACATGGAGCAACAGCAATATGGGAACCTATGTGGCTATGAAGTAGAAATTCACCTGGAAATAACTGAGGAGCTAGCAAATACATTATTCCTCTACTGTGCTGCTCCCAGGGCAACATACAAACGCGTGGAACTTAAGATATCTAAATGCATTTAGAGAAGAGGTACCCTAGGGTCTTCCAAATTCAACCGAAGAACAGACACTTGCGAAGAGCGATTCAGCTCAGAAGCCACCTCTTAAGAAGAGCTTCTCTCTCTTCACGGTCTAGGTAAGGGCCAAGGCTAAGTACACTTCAAACTTATGCCCTCCACATGCTTCCTGAAGACACTGAGCAAGTTTTGACTCACATGCACTGCTCACAGCACTACAGACTAAGCCTACTATGCAACAGCTGTGTCCATGAATGGAGACAATGTGACGCAAGAAATGAAAGTACAATTTGCTCCAGATTGCCAAGAAAATTCCTGTTTACTGTTGGTCATAGAACCAAAACGAAGAAAGTGCGCAAAAGTGACAATATTTAATATATAAAATACAACTCACTTCATTCTTACCTTGCCCTCCACATGCTGTGGATAAATACGGTAGTAAAGAGCAGATTTGTGGGCCAAACGAAGAATTTCCTTTAGAAAGTATTTGGTATAGTGACGAAATATTGGATTTAAGACAAAGTGGTAAAGCTGCCCATGTTCCTCTTGCTGGTAGTCATTAAAATGAATAAAATCTTCNACCAAGGTGCTTTTTATCAATTATGGAATTAAGAACACTGAAATGAAGTGCCTTTGAGGGTTATTCTTAACTAACACATATTAATTGAACATATTATTCTTGAAAATCTTTTAATTGTAACAAAACCTGTTCTTCTATTTGCCCATCTTTATCTACAGGGAATGTATATTTGACCCATCCACAACAATGCCTGATAGAGATTAACGGACATTCATAAGGAAAAAAAAAGAAAAAAAAAAAAGAAAAAAAAAGACCTCTGTTTTGCTGAGTTGAAGACAGAGAAGTCTAGACTGTCTTCTCACAAAACTTAAACCAAAAAACGCAAATTTTACAGGAAAGAACTGTGTAAGAAATGCCTTCCAAGAAATTTCCCATATTGAAGTGCTAAGCCGAGATTTTTGCACATTTATACTCTCAAGAAATTGCAGCATCCTCTTAACTCAAGGCACTTAGAATAATTAAGAGCTATTTTTGTAAACAGAAGCAAGTACTCCTTCATTTAAGAACTAAGCACTACAGCTGTTGAAAGAACTAAAATCTGCCTTTTCAATGATAGCAGAAGGCCACAAAACTAAGCTTTAAAGAATGTTTGCTTTCCAAGAATAATGTGCAGATTTTTCTTTTTTTGGAACTCCATTACAGCATATGTTTTTTTTGTTTGTTCTGAAGTTCAGTGCAATTTATAACCACTCAGAAGCTACTGTTGGAGAAAAAGGTTAAGACAGTAAACCTAGAAGGACAGCTGCTACTCTTCTCGGTATGCTTAGCAAAACTACTCGTTAACTTGGTGAATCAGGAGGCAAAGTAAGCAGTTCCAAACACCTAGAGGCAGAATGGCTTTGTGCTAAAGAACAAAAAAGGGATGCCAGAGGCACGCTTTCAGAACCCATCAAGCACCTTCTTACAAGTAACTGGATGATCTTTTTTATCTGTGTGTCAGTCATCGTCTATGAGACCACCTACAGAGCAAAGGGAGAAAGAAAGCTAACAGAAGTATTTTCACATCTAGCTTCTGTTAGGTATTTGTACTGTGGCAAGCACAGAACTCAGCCTTTGGTGCTGAGGGCAGCAAAGCATACAACACAAACAGAGCAAATGAGGAAAATATAAACAGAACTTACCATTTCATCTCTAATGACAGAAATGCCTACTATTTGGTCCAGAACTTCTGCTACGAATGCCTGTACTGGGGTCCCATCCTGCAAGGCAACAGCAACATATGCACAGTTCCTATTTTATTTCTCATCTTGACATTTTATCATAAATGTGTATTTCACCACATGACTACAGTTACACTATTTTCCCAGTATATATTTACACACAACTCAAGGCATAATGCTCAAACAGTGTGTTTACTTGGACTCTTGACCACGCGGAACCATACTGAACTAAATTTTTTTTAGGATGTAGCTGCTATAATAGTGCTATAGGCTCAACTGTTGATTTCGTGCTGGTTAAGTTCTGATCTTAGGAAATAATACTAATTAAAATATATGTATTCTTCAACAATAGTTGTATAAAATGGATTTTCTTTAAGTTTTATGATTGGTAGTGTTAAAATTCAGTATCTTCTCTATGCAACATGTTCCATCCTGCAACAAAAATGCAGATGTTTCCTACTGTTTGATGGCCATATGTCTGGCTGCATTATGGGAAGGAGAAAGAGACCCCGGCGAC
>VXAV01004899.1:38127-51776 GCA_013399715.1 Alectura lathami | reverse complement strand
CAGGCACAGATGTGAGGCTCACCGGCCTGTAGTTCCCCGGGTCTTCCTTTCTCCCTTTCTTAAAAATGGGAGTGATGTTTCCCTTTTTCCAGTCACCAGGGACCTCGCCTGACAGCCATGACTTTTCAAATATGATGGAGAGCGGCTCGACAACCACATCAGCCAACTCCTTCAAGACCCTGGGATGCATCCCGTCCAGCCCCATAGACTTGTAGACGTTCAGTCCCATAAGGTGGTCTCGGACTTGCTCTGCTCTTACACTGGGAAGGATTTTGCTCCCCCCATCCCCACTTGGATTTTCAGGGGCATGAGAGACCTGGGCAGCCTGACCGGCAGTGAAGACCGAGGCAAAGAACTCATTAAGTACCTCAGCCTTCTCCACATCAGAGGAGGCCAGTTCTCCCTTTCCATTCATTAGACGGGGAACACTCTCCTTCACCTGCCTCTTCTGCCCTCTGTAGCTAAAGAAACCCTCCTACATGGATATACATTACCTAAAAAACCTGATAAAACCTCTCCCCAACCAGACTTGTAATTAAAGTAACTATGTTGCCTTTAATTTCTTCACCAACAGCATTACTGCATGGAAGGAGAAATGATTTTTTATTAAAATATTTGTGATAGAGTGAAAAATGTGAAAACTGAAAATGCTGTAAGTACAGATTTGATTGGTNCCTTCACCTGCCTCTTCTGCCCTCTGTAGCTAAAGAAACCCTCCTACATGGATATACATTACCTAAAAAACCTGATAAAACCTCTCCCCAACCAGACTTGTAATTAAAGTAACTATGTTGCCTTTAATTTCTTCACCAACAGCATTACTGCATGGAAGGAGAAATGATTTTTTATTAAAATATTTGTGATAGAGTGAAAAATGTGAAAACTGAAAATGCTGTAAGTACAGATTTGATTGGTCTATTATAAATACATAGTTATGATTGCTCAAGCAAATAGCTAAGTAGGGGAATGTATTTTTCTATCCTCTGGTACCCAGTACTTTCTTGGCAGCAAGGAGCTCAAGAATGGAGGCAGGAGACTTTTCAGGGGGTTAAAAAAGGCATCAGATACCTGCAGACAGAAACCAGCAGTTCAGTTCCTTCACATTTCACTTTCAATGTACTGCGGAGCAAGCCACGTAACAGCTCTGGATGTAAGAGATGGAAACGTTTGGCAACCGTAGTGGATAACACAAATTCCTCAGCAGTGAGCTTCCCTCAGGGGCAAAGATTCAATCATAACTACACTGCAACCAAATTACTATTTCTGGATCCATGCTGTGCAGGGTCAGCAGCACTCCTTCAGGACAAGATTCTGAGATACAGCCAGGATTACTCCATGCTACCCTCTCAGACATTTTTGCTTTTCTAATGGCCAGCTTCTTTTACAAACAGTTGGATCAAGCTAGTGCAAGCTAGGGAAGCATACATGGAAAATATTTGAGAACAGCAAGACGTACAGACTCCTCCAGTCTGAGGAGAGGAGCTTGCATGAGTGTTAGTGTTAGGGGAAGACTACAGAAAGGAATGCCATCTTCTCCAAGATATCCATCTTGGAATCCAAACTGTTCCAGAGATGTCTCCAGGGAAAGAAGAAAGGGACTGCAGGGTTCAGCGATAAACACAGTGAACATATCTTGAACAGACACAACAGTGGTGCTTCTGAAGGGCAGAATGACCGAACTGGACAAAGAAATGACGGATCCTTATCCTAAGAAGGATGAAATGAGTGGAGAACCCAATATAGTTACAGTAGATCACTGCTTTGTATTGCTGTGTTAGTGTAGTGGAGTCATTCCAGGGTAAGCCCCTCACCTCGGTATTATTTTAAAATAAAGTTACTTTATTCTAGAATAATTATCTTGCTTCAATTTTGTTTTAGATTATATTGTCAATGAATTAACTATTCTTGAACAGACTTCCTGCCCCGTGATTACTCTATCATATGTATGTTGATTGGGGTTTCTAAGTAGACCACAAACTTAGAAGCACTGCATTTCTCTCTCTTCCTAACACACTTGAGCTAAGTTACCTGGTAAATATGTACCAAGAAGGTTATAAAGTTAGATTTGCTTTGGTAACTGTGGATATGCTTAGGTACATTTTTAGCAGATTTGTAGTGTTTAGTCCCTTTGGGTACTACTTCATATAGAAAATGATTTTTTCCAAATGGTACTACAGTTGTCAAATTAATCATCTATAAATTCCTTGCTACTGACTGCATGTGTCTCTAGAAATTAGATATATTTCAAAATGTGGAAGATCTTGACTGTACTCGGTCTCTTTCTACTTTTCATAAATAACTGAGTTTTATCTTTCTTCCTAGGATCTATAAACAAGTGCAAGGCTCAGAGACATCAATATTCAGAAAGAGCTGATGCTCCTGGAGAGGCTTTTGCTAACATGGTTGAGTATGGGTTCTCTCTTTAAGGGCACAAACAAATTTGGAAAAAAACCCTCTCTGAGCCATTTTTATGGATCTATTCTACTCTGACAGGACCTAGGAAAGTCCAACACCAGTAGCAGCAAGCATTTTAAGATAAAATCATTTGTCTTGCCCCAACCTTGGTGGATTCTGGAACACTCAATTCTCGCTGTGATGGGAGACTTTTTGGGAGTTTGGAAATACAAACATTTAACTGGAGAGTTAAAAACAGTTTCATTGCCCCATGAGCACAGATAACCATAACATCTAGCTCTCCTCACTGTTTGCCAGCTTTGAAATCAATGTTTCGTTAGAGGAGGAAGCAGTCAATTTCAGCTAGCATTTCTGCATCAAAAATAACTTACCAACTTTTTGTCTCCACAGTCCTATCAGAGATAGGAAGTTGCAGCTGGAGGTTAAAAATTTCAGTAAGTTATCAGTGAAAGTAAAAGAAAGAAATGGGGAAAAAAAAAAGTCAGAAAAATCTAACATAGCTCAGCAGGTGCTGTCACTTTCAGATTTGTCTCAAAAACCTTCCATTAAAAGTTACTAAGATAAGAACAGCAGTAACTATTCATCCATACTTACCTAGCTTCATGTTTCTCATCAATACAAAACAGATGAATACGGAAAGCATTTGAAGCTCCTTTGTATACTGGATTAAAAGCATCTTTTTCTCCTGTCTCAAGGAGGGGTGTTGCTGAGGCATTAAAATCTGTGCATGTGACATCATCAGAAGGCAGTTCAGGATGGGAAACGGTAATCACTGCATCTTTCTGCAATAATAAGAGAAGCGATCACCTAAAACATTGCAGAAAATATTTTTTTTTTTTTTTTTTATTAAGGTCTTGCACCATTCCTATCTCATAGCATTCCAAGCAAACATACAGGGATGTACTTTTTACCTGTCACTTCAACAAACACAGAAGTTCAAGGAGGTATTTTTAATGTGCTGTTTCTAAAACACTAGATAAAAATGGTCTTTAAAAATAGATAAATTCTTGCTGAAGAGCAATATATTAATCATCAACAGAGACAGCTGTGACAGGTGCCCTCTAAGTTCAACAAATTATGGGAGAAAACTGAAGCTATACTGCTGCTTTCAACAGCTTTAGTAGCTGGCAGTAACAGTTGTGAAGCCCAGTGTCACAGTCTAGTCAAAATCTCAATGCTCACACACCTTTCAAGGCAGGCAGGCTCTCACTCCGTTACAGAAACGCTCTCTTCCATCTGCAGCAGGGCTCCTGTGAAGCTGTGCATCCCACACCCTTAGCAGTGAGCAGCCCCCCTCTCCTTTCCCCCTCAGTGCCGCTTGTTCCCACCCCTGTGCCGCCTGCTACAGTGGAACCGGATGGGAAAACTCCTCTGGTTGGTCACAGATACCACCTCTACCCAGACCCTAACTACAGCAGCTTCTGACATACACACAGCAGCAGGTACACGTGTGGGCACACGCGACGGACGCTGCAGGAGGGGAAACATGAAGCAGTGCTTGTCCCGGTAGCCTCCTCCTCTGCTACAAATCAGCTGTAAAAGTTGCCAGCACCTCTGTGTACAGTGGTACTACCTGCACAGCTGCATCTTGATCACTAATGTGGTCCACGTTTTGAGATGAAATGGACTCTGCTTCCTGACTTCTTTGGTTGCTTTTACCTTCATCTGAGTAATGAAGAAGAAAAAACAAATCACGTCTAAAAATGCAAGCTTAACCATCAGAATCACAGCAATAACTAAAGAATAGGTGTGCCAGCCTGTGTCTGTTGAAAGATTTATTTATTTGTAACAACCATGTTTAAAACAGAGTCTCCTTTATTTACTTGGCTAGAACTTCATTATTCAATTTGATCTCAAGGCAAAAACAGGTAATTGGTTTTAAAACAGGTATTGAACGAGCCACAGTTTGGAAGCAACTCCTAACTCTTACATTATCCGTAATAAATCTCGTCTCCATCTGAAGACAAAAATACAAATGATTAGTATACCGACCAGTATCTTTAACACCATGTTTGTAGCTACCTTGTTTTCTGATGATTGTAAGAATGACCAAGGGCACTTGATTCTCAGATTAATTCTCCTAACAGAACTGAAATTCAGAAAAAAAAAAAAAAAAACACTAGATGCCAGAGCCCTTACTTAATGGAGCAAACAGGGATAAGAAACAGGGATTTAAATTCCCTTCTCGTTTGCTAAATTTAACCAGCTCTTTAACCCCTGTTTCCTTCCTTATAAGAGGTCGTTGCCATGTGATCAGTCTTTCAGTTTGTCTGTTTCTGCCTCTTCCTCTTGTCTGAGAAATGCTCTCCTCTGCCGCTTTTCCTGGATGCTGCAGTGACTGCTTCAAAGCACTCTGGCGGCCATTCCAATTTCTGTGTGCATGATTTTTCAGCCCCAAACCAGAAATTCATTGAACTGCATATGGAATGCCCACAGTAGCATTGACCACAGGTTTGGTAGGCTTCTAGACATCAGCAGCACAGACAAGGAATAAAAGGACTCCACAGAAAGGAAACTGACAGCGCCTCTTTCCTCAGTAACAGTACCGTGGTACTCCAGTTCAGTTCATCCTAATCAGAGTAATAATACTTTGGCCAGTAAAACAGATGACTAAGTTGACAGGATGAAATTATTTGTAGCCATCTGATGAATCAATTTTTAATCACAGACAAACAGCCACGCCATAGACAAGTATGATGCGATATACCAAAAAATGTATACACATCCATTCTACCTGCAGCGTTGCTCAAGCAGTACTTTGCTGTAAGCAGAAATGTCTGGACACTGATGGGAACCACTGTGAGCACCTCTTCTGATTGCAGAAATCAAACGTGATGCGTATACATCTTTTCTTATCGGTATATACTGAGTATGGCAATTTTAATAGAGTTTTTTCCTTTCTTAAAACGCGTATACATTTGTGGCACCCTCTGTGTGTGTTTATATACTCACAGCGTTTCTGATCAACTGCTTATGCCAATTAAAGCAAACACCTACATGGTAAGGAGTTTATCTAAATATCGCTGTACACAGTTTTTGCATTTCTACACCTTGGCCGGGGGCAAATCCAAAGTGGATAAACAAATAGTTAAGAAACCACACCAAATAAGTCCCAAACCAGTTTAGAACATACACTATACTTTTTGTTTGACTTTAATTACTTAAACGGCTCTACAGAACCCTGCTGACACCTGGCACCAGTGAGAGAGCAAAACAACTAACTTTCCTAACATCTTGGTGTCTGTTAGACAGCAGGCGGTCACCATTCCAGCAGATGTAAAGTGCTTTAGGGCAAGCAATTCCTCAGTCTTCGTGGCGATGGATTATTTGAAGTCAGTGGAAGGTGAGGGTGTTCAGAACCAGAGACCAGCTGATAACCCATCACAAAGGCCACATCTAATGCTAATGCTATGGGCCAAAATTACTCTGCTCATTAACCTGGAAAAGAAACACTGGAGTACTATTGAAGTCTACATATTACACCAAATAACCACCAAAATTACTAGAGCTAAATGTCAGCTGCTGTACCTTAGCCCCTGAACATCTCTCTTCAATAGTTCTATCTTTCCTTAGATTGTCACCTCCCTAATTTTAGAGATACAATCTCACTTTAGTGTTCTTAGATTTAAAAACAAAGTCTGAAAATAACTTTTAACTAATAAAACTCTTCAGGTACAGGTGTCAGGGCTGCAGAAAACAGATTAGGCCAGTACACCCCTGCATTTGAAAGCTCTAGTAATACTGGAAAGTCAAAGCTTCTGAGCTCCAGAAGGGAAAAAAACCTTCAAAAAATCACAGCACAACAGAATTCTTTACTCTTCATTGTCATAAGCTTTTTTCTTCATACAGTAATGGGGTTTAAATTCAAAGGCTTGAAATAATTTAGCCCCAAGTCATTTTAAAAATCCGCTACCTGAAAATCCATTCTCTGTTAGTAGAAAAGAA
Organism: Alectura lathami; assembly: GCA_013399715.1. Classification (NCBI taxonomy): domain Eukaryota; kingdom Metazoa; phylum Chordata; class Aves; order Galliformes; family Megapodiidae; genus Alectura; species Alectura lathami. The sequence goes on along the minus strand of VXAV01004899.1, from coordinate 45,416 downwards.
TGCAGATGCAATTTGCAGGGCAACAAGAAATACGGGGGTTAGAAATCAAGGTTTCTCCAGGGGTATCACAGATGTGAGACTTCACAGAAATGATCAAATGTCGTCTTGATTAACCCAGCTCCATTCCTCATTATAAGCAGCCTTGCAGGTGTCAGAAGTTAATTAATACAAGCCTCTTGTTGTCATGTAAATATTGATATGTTGTTTCTGACTTTACATTAAAATGAAATCCCTTAACGGCTCCACTTGTCAAATATAGCTGCACCACTGTTTACAGATATGCTGCACACAAGTGACTGCAAAGAACATAAATATTGTTGCACTAAATGAAGTGAGGAAAACCAACAGAAAAAATTAAAATTATTCTGTCAATGCTGGGTTGTTAGCAGAGGTAACAGCAGGATCAAGAAGCCAGTTCAACATGAAGCCTGATGAAAAGCCCTTCAATCATTCCCACAGCATCATGTTTTCTAGCTACTAATTCGTGACACCATATAGAGTAACAACCAAATTACTGTAATTACCCTGAAATGTAAGTGGCATATCAATATTATGTTAAACACAGATTTTTTGGTACACTCTTCCATTATTATTCAGTATTAAGTTTTGAAAGGAAAAAAAATAGTATCAACCTGTGGTCTCTACTTGGAAGCTAAAGAGCCTGGAAAAAATATCCCCGATGTTTTTTTTTGATGTTGTTTTCACACGGGAACACAAAATTACTCTATAAAGGAGTGTGGCTTGCATTTTAAATTCTCAGCTGCCAAATTCAACAAAAGGAAGTCCACATCCTCTACTGACATAGGACAATGTAAAGGCAGTGAAGCTTCCCTAGAAAGGAGACAATTTGGCAGCCAGTTCCCATACTGTAGGGTGCAGAAATGGTGCAATAGTTACAGCAGCATTTATATAACCAGGTGTGAACTCAGCAACGGACTGCCAGGATGCAACTCTCACATAGGCTCTCTGCTTACAAAAAGGACATCATTCTCCTCTCAAACTAAATTTTTAATAAGAGGAAGAAGTTCTTGATGTTGTTTTGGTGCAGTGCTTGACTTTTTTGTTTGTTTGTTTAATTTCTGTAAAACTCTTCATTAAAATGGTAGGCTTTTTTCTCCGTCTTTCTTAATAAAAAAAAGTAAACACTGTGTTTGCCCTGGATGTTTTCATGAATGACTGCTGAGATGAATCTGAGTCACGTCTTGGGCAATAACAGAACCTGAATCAGGGCTTTTTCTCCAAACCATTTGGAAAATATGGACTTTTTCTTTCTGTTCCAAATGCCTGCCAAGCAGGGAAGAGAAAAGCCATCTAGCCATTTATCACAAAGCATGTATTTTCACTAAACCACATCAAACTTCTTTAACTTGTGTCAACCTAATACCTAACTGAGTTGATATTGGAAAGCAGAGAAAGAATACTGTATGTTTGATCGTTCTCTTTCTTCTTCCTTTCTGTAACATTCAGCTACCACAGCCTTCAGTCCCATCACTTTCTTTTTGGCTGTAATCGCAGGTATAAACAACATTTTACCATGTTTCAGGACAAGTAACACTTTTTAAAAATGTTATAATTATGTTCTAAAATGTGCAGAGCTACCACAACAGTTTATTATTCAGCGATAATAGAATTAATATTCTTGAGTAATACATAGCCATGAGCCACTTCTAATCTGACTATTGATTTCTAGTGGTGCTCTCTCTCTCTCTCTCTCTCTCTGCAGTTTTAACATGAAATCTATTTCATAGTTATCAGCACATTTTCATATAGCTTGTTGAAGAACTAATCCTAAACCAACTTTGCATGATTTTGCAGGGTGGGTACGTTCTTTCAAACTTTGTTCCTCACCAAACAGTGCAAGGGAGGCTGGCCCAGAACAGCAGGAAAAAGAGAGAACGGTCTAGTTTTCAGAAGAATCTACTGTAAATAATCATTCTTCCTCCTTCAGTCCTACATGTATTTCTATATCTGCCTGTCGCCTATTTTGAAATTACTCTCCTGAAGCTCCAGGATACAGGACAAGATAGCTGAGTTCCTTCATCTCTTACTAACAAGATTCTTCTTTACGGGGGAGGGAAAATCCATAGGTGTGGTTGGAAGGCAATTTGTTTTTTTTCTTCCCTTTACTGTTCCACGGCTGTTAGCTCTGAGATACCAGCTGGTGACTGCTCGGAAGCTGCCCAGATGCCTTTTTTTGCCTGGTGCTTTGTGTTCAAACAAGCAGCTATGTAACAACCTAATGATGTTTATTTTAATTCTATCACTAATAATCAGAAGATTGCAAAGTGTTACCCTTCTGGACAAAAAGCCCTTCAAAACTGAAAAATAAAGATAACAACCATAAATTATTTCTGTTCCACAAATAGGTGACATATTCACGTTACTGTTATTGATAATTTGCTGTAAGACTCCTTGTAGGTGGTTTGTCATATCGTGCCCAACATAAAAATAGAACAAAACCAGTACCTGATCTCCCAAAACCTTGTAAACCTAGGAGACTGCAAACAATAAGCAGAGAGAGCAGAAAATAGACCACAAGGAAATAAGAGGACACAAATTAACAAAACAAAATAGCCACAGTTAATCAGCTGTGTAAATGCAGACAGACATTAGAACCAAGTTTAAGAAGTAAGTCTTCAATTCATAACACAACTGTAGCCAACTGATGGAAAACAAACACTATTCTTTAGCATTCCAAAACGTAAAACCTACTTATATTCCACACCCCAGTCTCAATGAGAGCCTCCAATGTGTTACACCGTACACTCCAGCTCTCTTGAATTACAAACCCCCAGGCAACTGCCTCCAAAGCAGACACATCTGATTGTTTTTTCTTACTACTACGAACCTGAACCTCTTCCAGCCTTTTGTAAAACCTGTTCAGAAGCTAGAAATAAATGCACCTTGAATCTACCCAGAATTTTAGAATGTAGATACCTTCTGGAATGCTTGGCTCCTCTGGCACTTTGAGAGTATCTTCTGGATGTGGTTTACAGAGACCATGGAAAGGCCGTAAGTCAAAACTCTTTTGAAACAAGGAAACATCTAATTGAGAGCACAAGCTCATGAATCCCACTACAGTATCACCAACCTGAAATATAAAAGCAATGTCACACACATGCAAAATTTGAGCAGGCGATTTTATATCAGGCCAAAGAGAAAAGAAAAGAAAAAAATCAAACATTCCAGCTCTAGCTGTGCATAATAGAAAAGTATAAAGAAGAACTGGGAGGTTTTTTAAAAAACTATTTTATTAAAGTGTATTATGACCTCTGCGTCAGATGTTCTAATTTTTCTTTGTTATGACTTGCAGGGGGTTAGGATTATTTATATGGACCAAATCTGACCTACTGTTTCATGGTTTTAGCTAGAAACATCCAAAAGGGGTATAATTTTTCTTTAGCTTTAAGTGCAGTTAAAGTAAAATCTGGATTTAGCTAACCTTTACGGGTATGTAATTATCAGACACTATTTTCTAAATAAATTTGTGTTCAGATTGAAACGTGTATTTTATTTTCCTATGAAAATAATTAAAGTAATCAGTTGTACTGTATATAAAATCTAATGCAGTGTATGGTACAGAGAAATTATAAGTACTGAATATTACCAAGTTTTGAAAATATCTAAGACACCAGTCTTAAAAAATAAACCCTGACAAGTGTGAAAATGGCAAGATCCTTGCAATGCTGAAATGGCATGTCACTCTGCACATTTGATTATTGCTGAAAGTTTCCAGAAAGTTGTAGCATTGGGAAAGAAATAGACTCTGGAAAATCAGAACTAGCACGTTGGAGGTTTTTGGCTTTAAGGTAAGACCAGTCTGGAAGTGGGAAGCTATTCAGTTTCTAGTACTACACTCAACTTCCCTATAAAGCAACCAAAATGTTTTTTTTCCAAAACACACATAATGAAAGTTTCTTTTAGAAACATAATGAAAATTCAAAGGCTGGATTTGTGTAGTTGTTTTATTCAGTCATGAGCACTCCAACAACAACAACAAAAAAATCAAGTTTAATATTTTTCCCCAAACAACAAGTGATTGTTTGTTTGCCTTGTTTGCGTAACTGAACAAAAGCTGGGTCGCTGTAGTAGCCTGGCTGCTGTGTAATTTTAGGCCCAAGGCTCAGCAGAGGCTGATTAACCAATCCATCTACCATATGTGCAAAAAGAGGTTGCCAGCTTCATTCTCTGCAGGGAAAATTGGCATCTATCTTGGTTCACATGGAGGTGTCTTTCCAATCTGCAGCAGCAAGTATAAACTACGAGGGCATGGAACACCTTTTGCTAGTATCACATTGAGCTATAAATGTACAATTGAAATGTATTATTTGAAAACGTAGCCATCTGTAATGTGCCATTACACTAATGGTTTATTGTTTCCCATTTGGCTTCCAATGGCAGTGATTACATGTTAAGGTTTTATAAAATCCTTTGCTATAGAAAGCAGACTTCTGGAATTAAGTAGGTTATGCTGCCTATCAGTTTACAATACCACATACAATTACTAACACACAAAAATATTAAGAGGAATTTTCAGCGGGATAACTATCACCACCTCTCTTTCTCATTTAAATTAATTCCTGGGTTTCTGTCTTCAGTTCAGCAGAAAATCTGACTGCCTTTGCCAGAAGATGGTGAAAAATACAGCATTTTTAACTGCGTGAAAGTATTACTGGCTACTGGTTTTCAGATGCAATATTAGTTTTCACAAGGAACGAAAACTGGTTATCTATAAAGTAAAAAGTCTAAAACTGCAACATGTTTTTTTCAGAATTTTTCCAACTACTTGGAAAGAGTCCACGCAATTACTGGAAAGTGCCACTTCATTTCCTTAGCAGTAGATACCACTCCTAAAGAACCGACACTCACAAAGAAAGTGGCAGAGGGCATTGTGTGCGTGCAGATTGTGAATTGTACCTTCCAAAAGTGAGCTTGTTCTTCTTATTCACTGAGCTGCAGCATGAGCTGTCACTCACACATGACATCACTAGCATGATGATTAGATCAAACTTGAGCACATGACAGACTGACCTCACAAACAACAGCTTGATTTTCCTCGTCTTGACAGGCTATGATATCAGCAAGGAAATAGTCACTGGAGGTTGCTTTCAGAGTCTCACTCTGACGCGCCCAGATTGGAATGAGATCATCGTAATCTTCCAGCCTATGAGAAAGAGATTACATAATGTCCTCCTAAAAGTTCTGCTGTTAACAGGTCCTTCTGCTCCCCTCTGTCAGCATATTGAGAAATATTCAGAAAACCTGACCCAAAGCACCTACCTGTGAAGAAATAATTACACCTAGGCCATGCCCCTAACACACACTAAAGTTGGCAGCCCACCTCAGATCTGGATTGCCCCATGGAGATGCTCATTTTTCCCCAAAAAAATAATACAGAGGCTAGCCTTATTCAAAATTCTCTCGCCCAAGGCATCTCAGGCCATGTGGACCTGGGCTTTTGCCCTCATTTAAAATAATTATATTCAGCGAGCCCAATCATCAGCTGGTTAGAGTGGGCAGAGATCTCAAAAAGCTACACCAGTGCAATTTAGAAAATCTTTTTTATTATTAAAAAAAAAAAAAAAAAGTGCCTCCTGTATGGGAGAAATAGTGCTGAGTATTGGCTAGATTACTATTATTACACACAGCAGTGTGGGATTCAACCGGCAGAAATCGAGCCATTATGCTTTTGTAAGGTCAAGTTAATGCTCCACCACTGGAAAAGATACAAAGGCCGAAGTGCAATTACTCTGTCCTTCTGCCTCATGAAAAGCCTTCTGCATAGGTGGGAACCTCCAGCATCAAGCCTTTAACTGCCTCTGCTGCTCCAGTCTGTTCTCTATGCTGCAGTGTACAGCTGCCAGAGGCGATTTCTAATCTGTCCAAGCGTCAGTGTCAGACTCGTGTAGGCCTCAGACTGCACGGATTTTTATTTAAATAGACTCTTTCCAATTAAATAACTTTAAAAAATATTAATTCTTAGCTAGGCTCAATGCAAGCCTTAACAGTAACAGAGTGCTTTTACCAACATGACATTTACTATGAAGGAATTACTATGGCTAAGCAGCTCTAGCTAACACAGAACATCTGTCAACACCAAGATGAAAGCACTTCCTTATTTACCTAAACAACACAACAGCAGAAGTGGTCCAAACAACAATTCTGTAACTAAAAAGGGAGTGCGAAAAGTCAGGCTGTGATGAACCATGAGAAGGAATGACTTTCTCCTCACGGCCACAGGCTGCTACCGTACATGCTTTTGCCTAGCTCAGCTAACTCACATGTACGCAAGGAGGAAGATGAGCCCCACAGGATAAAATAATTACATCAAGAGGAGTAGGCAATGCATTTCACCAAACACCGAAATGCGTTCATGCTCACCGAAAGAAAAAAAGGCCTCTGTGACTGGCTTTTTTTAACACACCAGGTTACATCCTCCAGTCAGTGTACTCAGGAGACAAAAAAGTGATGTACAACAGCCTTCAGCAGGACAGCATGAACCTGTCACACGTGTGTTCTTGCAAATAGCAGCATGCACCCTGTATCCCCTTTGTTATCACAGGATCACTGAATGGCTTGGGTTGGAAGAGACCCTAAAACCCACGCAGCTTCAACCCCTTGCCATGGGCTGGCTGCCACCCACTGGATCATGGCTGCCACCCAGACCCCACCCAGCCTGGCCCTGAGCACCCCCAGGGATGGGGCACCCACAGCTGCTCTGGCTGGGGCAGGGCCTCACCACCCTCTGAGTGAAGAATTTCCTCCTCACATCTGACTTAAATCTCCCCTCCTTTAGTTTGAAGCCATTCCCCCTTGTCCTATCACTGTCAGACTGTGTAAAAAGTCGCTCTCCCTCCGGTTTGTAAGCCCCCTTCAGGCACTGGAAGGCCGCAGTAAGGTCTCATCGGAGCCTTCTCTTCTCCAGGCTGACCAAGCCCAGCTCCCTCAGCCTGTCTCCACAGCAGAGGTGCTCCAGCCTCTGAGCATCATCGTGGCCCCCACTGGACCAGCTCCAGCAGCTCCACGTCGTTCTTGTGCTGGGGGCCCCAGGCCTGGAGGGGGACGGTCCCCTCCCGTGCCCTGCTGTCACCCCTCGGTTGACGCAGCCCAGGGTACAGTTAGCTCTCTGGGCTGCAAGCACACGCTGCTGGCTCATGTCAAGCCTCTCGCCCACCAGGACCCCCAGGTCCTTCTCCTCCGAGGCCGCTCATTTCCCCGGTGCAGCCGCACAGCCGGAGGCCCCGCCGCCGCTCCTCGGGGCTCCCGCCCTCGGCCCGGCGCTGTCCCGG
>VXAV01004899.1:0-25336 GCA_013399715.1 Alectura lathami | reverse complement strand
GGCCGCGGCACCGGTCCCGAGGGCCGCAGCGTGGCCCTGCCCGCTCGGGCTGCCTCGCCAGGACCCCTCAGTGAGCGTCCCGGCTTCCGTCTGCCGGGCAGCGGCCGTGGCACCCGCCCGTTCACTCGCGGAGGTCTCCGAGTTGCTTTTCGGTAGATGCTGGAGTAACCCCCGGCCTGACGGGGTTTTTCGGTTTTGCATTGGGAGGGGGAAGTGTAAACCAAGCGCCCTTGCTTTACAGGTGAAAAACAAAGCACCCGCAGAAGTTCAGATCACAGCGGAACAGCTCTTAAGAGAAGCGAAGGAGAGGGAGCTCGAGCTTCTTCCCCCGCCTCCCCAGCAGAAGATCACAGATGTCGAAGAGCTAAATGACTATAAGCTGCGGAAAAGGAAGGTAAAAGGAAAAACAAAAGAAGCTTGATGCTCCTGTAGAGCACTTTTTTTATTTCTAATTCAACCAAGGTGTTCTTCGTATTATTACTTGTGCAGTTTTGAAGTTAATAATCCTTAAAAAACACAGCGTTTGCATTGAAGATGTGTTTTTTTCGGGTAAAAAAACAAGTTATATCCGCGTGTTGTTGAAGGTATTCTGATAATGCACGTGATAACGTGTCTGCATTCAGTGTGTTTGGAGCATTGCAAGGGTGGTTACATACATGGTCTATACGCAGTATCTTATTTAGCACTCATACTGTGCCAGTCAGTGTGACATAACATTAGAACCTTGCTGTAGTGCTGGTGGTTTTTCCACATCAACTGTTTAAAAAAAAAAAAAAAACACTGGGTCTGGGTTTGCAAGTGGTATTCCTGTCCTGGGTAATTATGGTACTATGGGGCACACTTCAGAACAAATTCTACACTAGTCCTGGTTATGTTTTGATGATTGTTTTGAAATGTAACCATTTTGCACGTGAGATTTCAGGTATATATTTTTTTCTTCCTTATTTAAAAGAGCTGCTTTGCTTGTGCAAACTGATGTACAGTTTTGTTCTGCATTTTCCTTCAACGATTTCTGCCTTGGATCACAAGGAAGCACAGCAAGCATATCTATAGCAGTGAACTTGAAATCTCTTCAACCAGACTAAATTATTCTTTAGTTACAGCCAACATCGAACGGTACATTTTTTTTTTGGGCTATTTTTTTCGCCTCTCCTATGAATGGCAGTAACAAGCCACCACATGTTCACTGTGTTTAGCCGTGTGTTGTATACTGGTGGTATTAATCCTAACAGCAGCCAAACGCAACACGGGAGATGCTGTCGCCATTGCGCTGAGCTGTGAAATTTGCCTTGCATGTTTGATGCCAGAATATTAAATCCAAGGAATAATCATAAGGCAGCTTGCCCTAGTGAAGAATGTAGAATGCTGCATACAGGTCAAAGCGAATAAACTTGTGCTGGTGCACTCAGATATATTCAGGATTGTGCAGTGATTGGATCCCATCTGTACAGGTAGTGTTGATATTAAAATAGCTAACCAGGAGACTGGCTGGGGGGGAGTACACTTTCAGTGGTTATCCTATTAGTATTTCAGGTGTCGGCTCACAGGAACTCGAGTTTAGCCTGTATCTGTGTGACTGGTGATATTCCTAGCTGCTCCATTGTGCAATTTTTAGGAAGGATTCTGCTGAGTATGTGTTGTTACTACACCTATAGATGGAAGACATCTAGAATCCATTCTAATAACAATAAATCTGTACGCCATTTGTGAAAAGATTGGTCTGCACAGAGGAATTTTTTACTTACAGTGATAATTTCCTCCACAGACTTTTGAAGATAACATAAGGAAAAACAGAACTGTTATCAGTAACTGGATCAAGTACGCACAATGGGAGGAAAGCCTGAAAGAGATCCAGAGGTAATTACGCTATAGATGTAGAACTCGTATTAACCCCTTAGGATGCATATTGACACACAGCGTCAAGGTCTTGGATGCACATGACATGCTCAACTTCTTTTTCATTTCCAGAGCCCGTTCCATTTACGAGCGTGCTTTAGATGTAGATTACAGAAATGTCACGCTCTGGCTGAAATATGCAGAAATGGAAATGAAGAACCGCCAGGTTAATCATGCCCGAAACATCTGGGATCGAGCCGTTACCACCCTCCCCAGAGTGAACCAGTTCTGGTATGTTTACAGAGAACGGAGCGTTGCTTTTACCTCGAAGAGCACAAATCATTTTTCTCTTTTGGCATGTCTTCTCGTTTTGCAGTTCTTCAGGCTAATCCCCAAAAATGTAAAGACAGTTTTGGGAAGGTTGTGTCTTTTTCAAGAGTATTGGAGAGAGGGATGTTTGTGTATCTGCATGCTGCTAGTCATGACGTATCTGCAGGCATTTCTGCAGAGCAAGTGGGGAATAGGTGTGGAAGTCTCTGTAATGAAGCACCTGAAAAATCCGTGTAATTTATGTATTTACTAGGTAACTGCAAACACTCGGTCTTGTTTTCTAAGGTATAAGTATACTTACATGGAAGAGATGTTGGGGAATGTTGCTGGATCACGTCAGGTGTTTGAACGCTGGATGGAGTGGCAACCAGAGGAGCAAGCTTGGCATTCCTATATTAACTTTGAGCTGAGATACAAGGAGGTGGATAGGGCACGTGCCATTTACGAGAGATATATCCTTTTTACTGCATTGTGACTCTTACCCAAGTTTAGGCTTCAATTCTTCATGTCTTTCTTGTCTGTTCTGTCTCCAGCAATATCCCTGGGCTCCTTCTTGCTGTGGTGTGCTGGGAATAAGCCACCCCGCTGAGAGCCAGCACTAGGTATTAAATGCTTGTTTGATGTATGCCTCCAGACTGAGTCAAGTGAATGTATGTATCCTGCTACAACAGGGAATATTTAACAGCACTTATGCTTCTAGCTTTTTCTTCAGTCATCACTTGATTCAGTTTTCTCCTTCCTAACCTTCTCCCTGACCCTTGCCTGATTTTTACTGCTTTTATTAGGATTCAGGTTCTCAGTACTGAACGTGACACCTTCAAGTGCTTGTTGCTGCTTTGTGTCATCTTCCCAGTGGTCCTACTTGCATATACCGTGCTTAGGAGATGTTTCATATAGTCCATGATCCTGTAGTCACTGGGAAGAATGCAATTTGAGATGTCCAGTTCAACTGCTATTGTTTCTTTAACATAGCTCTACTTGTTATTGTTCATCCTGACGTGAAGAACTGGATCAAGTATGCCCGCTTTGAAGAGAAGCACTGTTACTTTGCTCATGCAAGGAAAGTGTATGAGAGGGCAGTGGAGTTCTTTGGAGAAGAGCATATGGATGAGCACTTGTATGTGGCTTTTGCAAAGTTTGAGGAGAACCAGAAAGAAGTAAGACTTGCTTGCATCAGGCTGATACTAACCACCTCTACGGGATTTCTTTTCGGATGTCAAACTCGAGGCCACTTAGCATTCACTTCAAAACTTGGGTTTTTCCAACACCTTTGAGGTCTTACTGTAGTCTGTTAAGGAATCCATTTTTTGCTTAGCTTATTTCCTTTTGGTGACACTGAACAAATGTGTTCTAAGAAAAGTAAGCACCAAATCTACCAGGCCTTAGAGCAGTGCCGTCAGATCTCATACACATCCTCGGATTTGGAAGTACGAGACTGTAGGTAATTGCTTGCATGATAAAAATAGAAGCTTTATTAGCCATGGTTCTGCTATTAAGTAATTCAAAACATTCTGTGAACCCCAATCCACAGACTCTTAGAAATACTTTGAATATTCCGAACCTGTAAAAGATGTTAAAACATGCTTTACAGGGTGGGAGAGATGTTGTATTCTAAATACAACTCAAGTGGTATTTACTGTTTTCAGTTTGAAAGAGTAAGGGTGATCTACAAGTATGCCTTGGATAGAATTCCAAAACAGGACGCCCAGAATCTCTTCAAAAATTACACCATCTTTGAGAAGAAGTTTGGAGACAGAAGGGGAATTGAAGACATCATTGTCAGCAAGAGAAGATTCCAGTACGAAGAGGAAGTGAAGGTATGTATCACAAATATTCTGTGGGCTCATCATGCGTCCACCTGCTGCTTAAGGTAAGCAAATGTCTCATGATTGGAGGGCTGACTTTATATTACCTGTGACACTTGTGTCAAAAAAAAAATTAAAAATTGCAGGGAACATTCCTTCTGGAGGCAGGATCACATCCACGGGGGACAGTATGATGCACGTATTCACTGCTTTTCCATTTCTGCAGTCGAATGTAGGCTGTGGAGCCGAGGTTTTGATTGCACGGGCAACTCATTGCCTTTCATGTTCAGCTTAGGGGATGTGCAGTTTTAGCTTGGAACTTAACTCCTTTGCTTCTGTTCCACAGTCACTTTGACTCTCTTGTGTAGAAGTCCCTTTTTGTAAGGAGACAGGTACAGCACATCTACTGTTCACCAAAGGACTGAGTGCTGCACATTTCTTCCTTTCCCCTTCTTGTATTTCAGTTTGAGTTTACAAAGAATATTTGTAGGTAAAATAAAAACAGAGAAGTAAAGACACTTTAGCCCACCTCACCTCCAAAGCTCTAGGTTAAGCAGACTTGAGACTGACAGTTCTAATACTGCAGTGACAGTTTTTGAAGGGGAAATTCTGAATAAGAGCTATTAAGTAAAGCAAAAGTTTTGTTATTTGCAGTGACTGAACTTTCTTTCCCATTTCTCCTCACCCACCTTTCTGGAAGGCAAATCCACATAATTATGATGCGTGGTTTGACTACTTGAGGTTAGTTGAAAGCGACGCAGATGCAGAGACCGTCCGAGAAGTATACGAAAGAGCCNTCTGAAATATTTTTCTTACACCAAGTAGCTACAGATATTTTGATATCTGTAAATAGAGAACTGAGAACAGAAAAACTTATGGCTTGTTTTGTGTGCCATTAGCTACAGAATTTGCTGTTTAAGCATTTCCCACTATACACACACCTTACTTCATGTATAATATTCTCTCCTTTGCATGAGCAAAAAATGTTTAAGTTTCACCCCAGTTTGTCCAGAGAATAAAAGCAGAAGTCTGTCTGGTCTTCTGCCAACACAGTTACAAATAGTAATATAAATAGTGTAACAGGAGGTGTTTCTTGTGTTTTTAACCAGTTGTGTAACAAAGCATTACAAATAGGGTAACAAAACTCCTTGTGAAGCTCTACTGGAAGTCTCAAGTTCTTGCTACAGTGGCCTTTTGAGGCATGTCTACAATGTTACCAGTCATGTAACCTAGCTGGGTTTTACTTCATGAAGTCATGGTTCAGTATAGCTGTTCGGTGTCTGGTAAAAGAAAAAAGATTTTTTTTTCCCTGAGTTGGCAACATTATTTGTTTTATTGGCTCATTCTAAATGAGAAGTCTTCTTTTGAGGAAGACCCTTGCTAACTCAGAATTTACCACCTGTGCACACAAGTACATAGATAAACACATACATATTTTTAAGTATGTGTGATTCTAGACCCCTATACTTAAAAATACGATTCTGCAGTTTAGTAATTGATGCATGGTTCAGACCAGGGGAATTGTTGTAGCATAGTCTGAGCAGTGAATCAAGTACTTAACCTCGTCTCTTCTTCCAGGATCCAGAGCGAACCAGACAAGTTTATCAGGCATGCGTTGAGCTCCTTCCACACAAGAAGGTATGGCTCTTCCAACAGCTTCATATGAATAATAACTGTGTCACCTAGGGTAAATCTGTAACAATTAAGAGTTGATTAGCAATTAATTGATTCATAACAGCTGATAGTTCACCACTCAGTAGATTGACAAATTATTTTCTTTGCTTGAGAATACTTCTGTCCTGACTATTTTTACTTTCCCTCTATGGCAGAGTAAATTTTCTTGGTGTAGAGAGGGTATTTTGGGTTGCAAACTCTCATCTTTTCAGCAGAAAAACACTGAAGTCAAACGCTACTATCTGCAGTATTGATAACGTGTCTCTGCATATAGCTAGGGTGATGTTTTGTGAAGAACACGTGTGGAATTATTCACTAAGCCTCCAACCCACACATCATATTGTTCTTTTTCTTCCAGTTTACGTTTGCCAAAATATGGCTGCTGTATGCGCAATTTGAAATACGACAGAAAAACCTTCCACTTGCTAGAAGAGCATTGGTAAGCTTTGGTTAATTCCATAATTGGCTTTACTAAGTAATAGTAGCTAGGGAATGGCATTAAAAGATCTGGAATTGTCCATTATACATTACTGTTTTAATCCACTTAAAGCATCCTGGAAATCTGCAGGGACCAGTATTTACTGTCATGTATGATTTAAAAAGAAGCGTGGCTTGATACGATGAATTAGCCATGGACTGAAATGAATGCAGCGTTCCCGTTTCAGCTGGCAAAACATGCATGTGAATACAAGAGTTCCGAGCTTCGTGCACGTCAAAATTTTTGACTGCTACTGATTTGTTTAAAAAATACTTGTCTCTCTGGAAATACAGTTGCCACAGTTTCTTTTAGACTTCTTCTGCTGTCCTTTTCCTTGTTGTTTAATTTCTGTTTAATTTGACTGACCCTTACAGTGGGTTACTTTTTTCTTATTTCTGAGACCAGAGTTTGTAGGTGCAGCCATAATCTTTCTTTGGACTAGGACCATATTCGGCAAGCAGGTAACCTTGCTTTTGCAGTAAGTTGACTTTGAACTGCCTCTTTGGGAAGAAGCCTTGCTTCTGTCCTGAGGTGAGGGTATACCCAGGCTCTGTACTGTCACCATACAGAATAGGAGGTCCAGCTCCTGGTCCTGGCAATGCATTGTTCCCAAAATTTGTTTCCCAAATTCAAAATCAGAAACTCCTTTCTCCTGGCTTGGCACTTGAGGCTGAGGACGGGTAGTTCTCTTCAGGTGCTGAAGCATCTGAAAACAGATGTATATTTTTTTAAACATGAATCTCCACCTATCCATTACTGAAAGTCAGCAGGCAGGTAGTGTGGACAGTTCTCTAGGCACTGATGAATGGCAGCGCTGGTCCGGGAGACAGCTTCTCTTGATATAATTTCTTTTATAAGATGCTTGGGAACTACCCATGTGATAGGCTGGTACAGACTGGTACTGTGCTTTCTTCAGCTTTTGATGCAAGATGTTCATTTGTTGAGCCACTTTGAGTTTCAACTAATACATCATGGGGAATCAACGTTATTTAAAAGTACAGTAAGTTGGAACACTTTCTGCTTTCAGAGTTTTTGTTGAAGTTTTATGGATGCCACATCATTTGCAGACATCGACTGGGTTTCACGGTGGCCCAAACCAGCATCTTAAAATACAAAGCCTGTTCTAAAATGCTTTTTTGCTCTAATACTGAACAGGAAAATGTTGTTATCTAGAAATAGTGTTGTTTTTAGTTTCCTTTACAGGATCTCTAAGTGGGTTTTGGTTCTGTTTTTTTTTTTTCTTAACAGGGTACATCCATAGGTAAATGTCCGAAAAACAAACTGTTTAAAGGTTACATTGAACTGGAGTTACAACTGCGAGAATTTGACCGTTGCCGAAAGCTGTACGAAAAATTCCTGGAATTCGCACCAGAAAACTGCACGTCGTGGATTAAGTTTGCTGAACTGGAGACCATTCTTGGTGACATTGATAGAGCCCGTGCAATATACGAACTGGCCATTAGCCAGCCTCGGCTAGACATGCCAGAGGTAAGGGGGAGTATGCCCTTCACATCTTAATGTAATTTATTAAGGTATTTATTACCTTGTGGGGCTAATTAAGATGTGGATAACAGCTTGAACAGAGCTGCTTACCTTACTGGCCTAACCTGTGTCACTAATGTAGCGTCTGTTTCTTAGCACAGTACACAGGACTGTCAAACCCGTGACAGAATGTGGAGGGAGAAGCCTGAAGCCTGCTTACAAGAGTAGCTAAATGGGTTACGTGGACAAGGTTTCACATGGCTTGTTCTCAGTCCTAGATAGTACAGTCAATTAATACTCATATCTGAAATTCATTTCTATACAAAGTTCACCTTTACCTATGCTCCATTGAAGAATTTGGTTTTGCATTATCTCAGTGTTAAATGCACAGCTGTTAGAAGAGGCTGTGAATGTAAGGAGAGACTTCTGTTTTGCAGGTTCTGTGGAAATCCTACATTGACTTTGAAATAGAGCAAGAAGAGTATGAGAAGACAAGAAATCTTTACCACCGATTACTCCAGCGAACACAGCATGTTAAGGTAGGTGTGGGTACCCAGAGCAGAGCTGGTCCTGACCTGGATCTGTGGTGGAGGGGAAGCCTTGGCTGCTTTGGTTTTCTGGTTTGTCGAAGTTGGCCGAGGACCTGAGTTCAGTCCCATGCCTGTGCTGTTAAAAGGGGAAAGAAATTCCAGACTTATGTACGGCAACAGTTATCTTACATGTGAAGAAGGCCCTGTGGGAGCTTTGCACAGCAGCCCTCTTGCTGAGCAGCTTAGGAATTTTAGTTGCTAAAATATTGCAAAGAATTAGTTGTGATTTTTTTTTTCAAGTGTAATTTGATGCTGTAATTTGACTAAACTCAGATTTACCATGACCCAAAACAAGCACAAGAAATTTGTCAAAGTGATTTACATGAATATTCCCTCCTATCAAAATCAGGCAAATGTCGCACATGAAACGAGCATCAGTTTTCTAGGTATTTGCTCATAAAATCATGCTTTTTTTGGCTGCTTTATTTTGTTTAAACTGTCGCTTACCTTTCAGTTTTGTAGGACTTCAGGATGGAAGTTTCAGCTGGGTTTTCCTTTGTTTTCAACACAGGTATGGATCAGCTTTGCACAGTTTGAGCTATCTGCAGGAAGAGAGGAGAACTTGTCAAGATGCCGGCAGATCTATGAAGAGGCTAATAAGGCAATGCGAAACTGCGAGGAGAAAGAGGAGAGAGTCATGCTTCTGGAATCCTGGAAGAACTTTGAGGAGGAGTTTGGAACCAATACCACAAAAGAGAGGATAGAAAAACTTATGCCTGAGAAAATAAAGAAAAGGAGAAAACTGCAGGCTGAAGATGGGGTAAGGGGAAAAAACATGCAAGTAATCTTTCAGGTGGCTTTATACAGGGATCTGGATCTCAGAGCCAGCTGTGATGGGTGCTGTGATTGCATGCTGAAGTTCCTGCAGTCGTGGAAGAGCAGCGCTGGCCTGAAGTGCAGCCTGTCGAGCTCCTCGCTCTTCAGCAGCCAGGGCAGGCAGTTGATTCAGAGCAAAATACTTGTACTGCTGCTCAGGGTGGTTTTACTTTAACCTTCTATTGATGACAAGTGAAAACAGCTGTGAGTAGTACTGTACCATCAGTGTTTGTTTCTTAAATTTGTTTGGGAAACTATAGCTAAGCTGCTCATCACCTCTGCCCGCTTATGCACGGCAGAAGTGGTGCTTTCTCGCTCCCAGTCAGCTTACTGGCTTTAGCAGCTATGGATGTTCTAGCAAACACTGGTGTGAATTTTATCTCACTTCTGTGCTTGTTAGCTATTAGCAGGTGCTTCTAATATTAGCATACAAATTATACAAATTAAACCTGCTTTTTTTTTTTTCCCTAGTCTGATGCTGGCTGGGAAGAGTATTATGATTACATTTTCCCAGAAGATACAGCCAATCAGCCTAATCTCAAACTACTTGCTATGGCTAAACTCTGGAAGAAACAGCAACAGGAGAGCGAAGCTGCAGAAATGGATCCAGACAAAGACATTGATGAAAGCCAGTCTTAACATATTGCCTCCCCCTGCTCCTTTCCTTGGGTGTTGTACACTGTTTTCACTGGTGACGAATAAATGTACTTGAAGAGTTTTTCCTATTTTTGACTTCAGACACTTTTGACTGGGGGGGAAAAAACAGCATCATACTGGAGGTGAGTCCCTTTAATGGTCTCCCTATTTCCATCACCTGGAAGGAAACGTCACGGGGCAAGTGCAGGAATCCAGGCCAGCAGTCTGAGAACTGTGAAGAAGTGGAAGGCAGCCTTGTTTTCAGGACAGGACCAACTGTTCTAAGGCTCCTGGAGAACGTCACAGTAGTGCTTAGGGATTTTAACATGCCAAGACAACAGATCTACTTGCTTAAATAAGGAAGATGTTTTCAACCACTTCTGATTGATTTTTTCCAGTAATTCTGTAAAATATGTATCGCTGACGAGGAAATACAAATGCTATTGACTGCAACCTGTTCAACTTCCTACTGAAGTAAGTTTTCATCCCAGAGAGCTGTTCAGGAGGGACAATAATAGAAGGTAAAAATACTGAAACTAACCCCTGAAAGACGAATCTGTAGAAATTTGTACCACACACTTTGTCTGTATTTTCATACTGAAATATATTGGCATTGTATTTTATAGCAAATAATCTATTGGGAAATAAAGCAGAAGCAGTGCAAATGGGCTTTGCTATTCTACTTTTTGTACTTCACAGGGCAGACAGCATTGAGGGGAAGATTTCTCCTTCAGAGGTTCTTGGGGAGACTTCCCCCCCCCCCCCAATATTCCAACAAAAAATGCTCTTGTTCCCCTGCTGATACTGCCAGGAGAGACCTGGAACAGTCATGCAGAGCTGTGTGGCTCTTGGTGGTGGTCAAGGGCACAAAGGCTGATGTGGGTTGTACCTGCCCAAGGAAGGCAAAATCGTATTTGCCTGCAGGCTGACCTGGCTGGTGAGAAAAGCAGCGTTAAATTAGGAATGAGAGGGGCAGCAGTTGGTGTCTGATGTCAAGTGGGGGAACACGGGGCTGGACACACTGAGCAAGAAAGAAGAATGGTGGGGATGAGAGGCCTCAGCATGAGGGCAGAAGAACACATGCTGGGCATTTGCCCAGGAACGTGGGAGTGCCAGGAGAACAGAGTTGTGGGGAAGCTTTCCCACTTCCCTTGGGTGGTTTGCAGGAGGGGGCACTGAAGTGAAGTGCTCGCAGGACAAGTCCTGTCTGTGCTCTCCTCTGCTTCATCTGGAAAGGCCTTCCAGCTCTGTTTTGTCCCATGTTCAGTGGCTGTTAACTTACTGAGCTGGCTGACCAGTAAGAAGAAGTTGTTTACTGAGAGGTTTTGTTCTTGGACAAGTTGTTTGCACTCTTCTGAGTTAAAAATTAGACACCTGGGTTTTCTAAATGTCCCTATAAGTTTATACTTTCTCTTTTAAAGCATGATTGTGTGTGTGGTTTTTTTGGTGGTGTTGTCTCCTCTGGTAACTGAAGGGCGATTGATGGCTGTGATGCTGATGTTTGTACCAATTTTTCCTTTTCCTTAAATCTTCCTAAAAGCTTGCAGTGCTATTTCTTCAACTGAGCAGGTCATATTGCCATCCAAGACAAAAATCTACTTTAGCTAGATGTCTGCTGCCTCTTACACCTTCTGGTCTTAAATTTTGTGAGCGTTTTGCTTTTCAGTTCTTTCCCTGGGAGATGGCTGCTGTGCTGCAGCCACATCCCTGCGGCCGAACACAGGCCTTGCCTCCCCGGGGCTGGCTGGGTGTGCTGGGGCACCAGGCGGCAGCAGAGACGCTTTGTCTGTGGATTTCTGCTCCTGTGCAAGTTTCAGTCTTTGTTCTTACAGAGACGGGGAAATACTGGGAAACCTGTATGTTTTGGGGCTCAGGCAGGGCTCAAAACTCTTGAAGCATGCTTGAGATCTGATGAGTACAGCTAAAGAAATATCTCCTGCAGCAATCTTTCCTTAAAATTGTGAATTGCTGCTTTTGAAGGAGGATGCTGGCAGAAAAATGTGTGTACATCAAAAGAGAGCAGAGGAGAGAGGATCCACAGGGCAGCTCAGAGCACTTGCCGGTTGAGTCCTTGGGCTTCGTGCTGCTTGCACAGTAATACGAGCTAAAACCTGAAATGCTAACTGTCGTCTGCATTAAACTCTCCTGCTTTGCACATCTTACCTCAAACCTGTTAAAGATTTTCCTTGACAACTGACTTGGGCTGTCTTTGAAAGGCAGAGTGGCGTTTGCTTTCATCTTAACGACAGCAGTTGAATGCAGAACACTTGATAGGAGCAGGAACAAGCTGATCCTTGTGCTGGTGCAACAGGGCGAGCACGGGGTCCCTCTTATCACTCATATGCAATTCCACTGTTCTGCTCCACGTGCGAGCAAGAAAGAAGTAAAAGCAACGGGTGCACACAGCCCTGGGGCTGCTGGCAGGAGCCCTGCAAACAGGTGCGGGTCTTTCTCTGGGTAGTCTGCTGCAGAGCATTGCAGCTTTGCTGTCAGACTGGCCGTCAAGGAAAAAAAAAATACAGCTCCTGTGCAATGTAGACATGTTGTCTGTCCCGTGGTCACAGATGATTTATTTCCTGCTTGCTGTAGGCTTGAATATTTGCGGACAGAGATGGTGCCTCTTCTCACTTGGGTGCAGATTGCCACAAGTGTCATCCCATCTGCATGAAGTGCTCGCTGGAGCCCCAGCCTGGCAGCCTCGTTGTGAGCTGCCTGTTCTCCTGGGGCTCTGCAAATCCAGTCACGTTGTTGGTGCAAGGCCAGGGTGTGCAGAGCCCCTCCTAGCGAAGGTGGGGAAGCTCCTTTACATCGTCTCCCCTGCAGTGACTTCCCAGAGGTACCGTGTGTGGCCTTGAGAAGTGAGTGAGGGGTGGAAGTGGCACCTTCAAACCTTTCCACTTCTCCATCTCCTCATCCTGGGCCTTCCAGAGCTATTGAGTTGCTCTTCATCCAGGCTTCACCTGTTCCAGCCACGAGACAGCTGTGAAGAGCCATGTGGGCAGACACGCCGGACTTCTGCAATGGTGACAGCAATGGGGCTGGGCAGTTGTGTGGACTTCCCAGGCTGCCACCTCCTTCCTCTCTGCTGCATGTCCCTGTCACAGGCTTATCTTGCAAAAGGCAAACATGAGATTTTTATTCCATAGCAAGCAAAGCAGAGCGTATCATAACTTCTCCAACGCTCGCGCAGCCAAACGCTGCCGTTCTTGAAGCTGGCATTTGTTTGACATCGCGTGCAAACACGGGCAGGACTGGGTACATACCTGAACTTCTTTCAGGCTTTGTTAGCAATTGTTCTGCGATGATCTTCACTGCACGTAAACTCTCTGTCTGGATAAAAGACTCAGTTATAACAGCTTTTGACACCTCTCCCTACTTGATTACGTCTGCGGTGGTGGAAGAACGCGGAGCTGGCAGGGCTGCAGGCTGGTGGTGCCCATGCCGACAGGGAACTCTGCCTTCGGGGCTCCATCCTGCTCAGCCTGCAGGGAGCGATGCTCACCAACATCCTCCCTGTGGGTCAGCTGTGTGACTTNTTTTTTTTTTTTTTTTTTTTTTTTTTTTTTGTCATCTTGCATATGGATGAGAGATTCGGAATGTATTTCAACAAAATTTCTCTGCTAGCCGTGAGGAGGAATGCAGGAATTCACACCCATTTGTTTAGCAATGGAGGGGATTTGCTGATGGAGACCCCTATTGACAATGCAGTCGTGGTTTTCATGCAGGGTTCTATTGTAATTTTTACAGCTGGTGTATTATTCTATCTCTTAATTTTGTCGTTTAAGTCCTTGAAGTTCTGTTTGTATCCTGGTAAGCCTCCGCGATCATAAAGAACAGCCCTGTCCAGGAGCTGAAACAAAGGCGACTGGTTTCATTTAGAGACCAGTCTTAACGGGTGTGCAGTACCCCCGGGGCTACCTGGGGGGTCTGGTAGCTGTTTGGTCCCTTGAGCATCTGGTAGATGCTGCAGTGCTGGTAAAGCCTGGTTTTGGACAATGTCATCAAATACGAAGATTAGACAAACTGTGTTTTCAAAACATCAGTAGCATCGTTAGGAACATCGCTGAGTACCTCTTGCTTTTTCAACATGGCTTTTGTGTCACTGTTAGGCAATACTCCCCCATGCACTTCAAAGACCATTTGGAAGTGTATTCTTCGTGATTATTTTCTGACTTCACTTACATTTTGTAAATCTGCTAGCGTGCAATTTGCTGGTATCAAGTCTTTCATGAAAGGAATGTTCTCCAAAAAACCAGCATAATGAGGGGTTGAAGAACTGCCCCTAGCCCAATTACAATTTCATTAAGTGCTACTTCACAGTTGTGTTCTGGACACTAAGTAGGATTAAATTACTGCTGGATAGTCAGAGCGGATGCATAAGTGATTTTTTTTTTTTTATTTTTATTTTTATGAGGTGATGACACATTTCTAAAAAGCAATCAGGTTGCAGAGAAAAGCTTTTCATTCAAATCATGGAACTCTACGATAAAACTGGGGTTGTTTTATCCCATGCCAGATTAAGCAGCTAAGAGGCATGTTGGAAAGCATGCTGCGGGAGGTGACTTTGCAGGAACAGCTTCACAGTGGTCCACGTTCATCTTAAAAATCCCTTCAAACATTGCATTCTCTAAAACCAATACTGATGCAGTCAAGGACCTGGACTGGCCAACCACTCTACTGGTGAAGCAGAGCTTTGGGCAGATCCGCTCTCTGGACAGGTTTTATCACTTGGTCCTGCCGCCAGCTGAAGGAAATCCCAAAAGAGTATCCTTGCTTGCTGGACAAGGCTGTTTGGGTAACACCAGGTGGGCTGCAGAGGTGGAGGAGGTCACGTCTAACACTGTGAAATCGTGACAGCTGCAGAGGATCCTTCAGCCACGAGCACCAGCCAGCGGTTGGTTTGATGGTGCTTTGGTCTAATGACAAATGACACCTACTCCGTGCAAGAGGAACTGTTTCTCTCCTTGCAACTAGAATAAATATGGAAGACTTTGGGTATAGAGATATATAAAAATACCTATAACTGCATTATGTAAACAGGTAATTAATACTAATATACTGTATGTCACTGGATAATTAATTCATGTATTTAAAAGCACAGAATGTCCAGGCTAGCTGTAACGTGCATTTTGGCAAATAAACCCCAGGTCTGGAGGTGCATTGTGTTATTTATAGGTGCCTTGATGAGCCAGCTGCCAGTCAGTTCCTCACCACTGTAAAGGCCGCTTTAGCACCTGAGCTCTTCACAAGCATTTGAAAATAGAAATATTTTCGTTCTTCCTCCTTTCTCTTCTAGTCTAACGGAAGGACAATTTGACTATTTTTATTAGAGTTTTCTTTGTTGCTTTACGGGCTTGCAGTGTATCCCTACTTAGAAGGCACTTGGTGGCCCTTCAGGCAAACAAAGGAGTTTTGCAGTTGGCTCTGAGCTGGAAGCCCCTTGGGTGATGGCTCCTGGGGATGAGCTCAGCAGAGGAGGCCATGCCTCCTCCAGCAGGCCCTCCTAAATCTTACAGCCACTGCCCCTGAGCCAAAGTGCCTTCCTCACCAACGTATTCTAGTGGGATGCTGAGGGTGCGCAGAAAAGGAGGTGGTTTCTGATGCTTATAGACAACCTCCTTCAGATGGAGGGCTTCGAGCAACAGCACAGAGACCATGACCTGGCTTTCACGAGCTGGCGAGGAGAAATGGCAGAGATGCAATGTGGCACATCTGCAGGATTACTGCTAAGCAGATAGGCTGTTATCAGTTGCCCTCTTTTTTTCAGAGAAATATTTCTAAATGTAATTACAATGAGGGCTGCAGGCCACAGCAAGGGGAATATCTGAGATCCACCTCAAAAATCACATTTGCAGGTAGGCACAGAGAGGCATTCATCTCTTCTGCTCCAGCTGCTTAAGGTCTGCTGCCCAAATTTGGCTCCTCGGAGGTCTTCGTTTCAGCATGAAGAGGCTCAGTATGGTCTGTATACCTGGTAAGAGCCATTAACGAATGTGACGTTGCTCACCCAGCTGTCAGCTAATTGTTGTTTCGGAAGTCCTGGTGCCTTTGTGACCAAGGTCTGCGCGGTGAGGGTCGATGGGGAGCTGCCGCAGATGTGAGTCACCTGGAGCAATGCATCGTGAGCTGCTCTAACGCCAGGCTGAGCAGGATCTCGAGCTGCAGCGGGGGGCCTGGGAAGGGGCTGGATGACCTATATAGGACACTGTTTCCATGGTAACTTCAGACCACGTGAAACGCTGCTTTGGGTGGCACATCAGCTTCCAGCTGGAATCTGAACGGCTTGCGGCTGGCTCAGGTGGGGCTCGCCTCCCCATCCTCCCGGCCAGCCTCAGCTCTTCTTGCTGGAGAAGCACTATGGCAAATGCAGCATTGTATGCAACCCCGTGCTTAACTCTTTGGCTACATTTGAGATGCCTTCAGCAGCTCCTCGACCCCCTCGGCAGCTGCTAGCAGTAAGCATTTGTCTGCATGCGATTCGGCTTCTTGGACCCAAGCTTCTGAACCCTTGCAGGGTCATGGCTCTTCGCTGCAACAGCAAGATGTGCCTCTTACACAAGTGTCAAGTGTTCTCTGCTTGCTGTTTGGCTTTGGTAGTCTCTGTCTCCGCGATCTGTGTTTTGGAATAGGTGTTCAAATATTTTAGAGCACTTGTTTTACATCTGTTTACTTCAGCTCTGAAGAACTGCAGGACATAGCGTTTAAGCTATGAAACCAAAGCACCCTACTGGCTCGTGCCTGACCTGCTCAGATTTATCACCAGGCTGTGGAAAGGGAACATTCCTGCAGGAGGTGTCTCTGGTGATGAGGAGGGGAGCGGAGATGATCTACTGGGTGCGCAATCCCCTGAATCCTTCAGCGGCGATGGAGGCACTGAGAAATGCCTGGGGCACCCAGCAGCGCCTGTGCTCCCCCTGAGACCAGCAGGAGCTCAAGGAGCTCTGGGCAGGACAGACAGGGTCTGGCTCTGCCCCTTGTCCTTTGCAGGCTCTGCAATGGTCTGTCCCCTTCCTTGCAGCTGCCTCCAGGTCTTTGGGACGAGTTCAGCTGAACGTGGCAGAGGTTACAGGCATTTGGGGCATGAAATGCCTTTAAACGTTGCCAAAATCAGGTTCTTGAGTAGAAGAAGGAATGCCTAGCAGCAAATGCACGGAGTAGGAAGGCAGTTGCCTCACTTCTTGTTTAGCAGAGGAGAGTCCACACGGCTAAGCAGACTTTGGGAATTAGGCTGCTTTTATTCCGCAGCAACTATTTAAAGATAGTCCAATTCATGGGATTGTTTATTTAGAAGAGAACTGGTATTGTCACAAAGGCAGAGGGAAATATTCCTTACCCTCTGGAGCTTGCGTGGTGTAGCTTATGCTTTTGGCCAACCAACTTAGCAAATGTGCAGTGTTTCAGCACCTGAAAATTGCTGAAGTTCTAACACTACTGATGGCTTTTCCTTTTTTTAAAGAACACTTTTTATTTCCTGACTCTTAATTCCACAAGTTATCTTTCCTGGAAATGCCTTTTACCTGTTTTCATAAAGAGATTGCTCTTTGAGGGATTTTTGTCATTTTTGCTTTCATTCCCCTCATGTAGACAACATCAGTCAATAAAACACTGCTCTTGAAGGAAGATAAACATTTGTATACGCTTGTAAGATGTGTTTTATTAATGAATACTTTATCTACACCTGCAAGGGCTCAGAAGGTGGATAAAGCTGAGGATGGAGTACTGAAAATATTCTTTCTCGAGTCCCAGCTGAGCATTGCAGGAGTGGAAAGTCAAGGGCTGCTAGCTGGAGGGCTTTCTTCCTGCAGAGCTGTGTTCAGTGAGGAGGAGGAGGCGGCTGCCAGCAAGCTGTGTGCTCCCATAGCATCCTGCAGCCAGCTCTGGCCACGGGTGGGCAAAGCAGTGAGCAGCCATCCCTACCAATACTGTGTTTTGCCAAGGTTCCGTGTGCCCAAACCCCATCAAAGGACTGGGGAATGTAGCTGTATCCTTGAGTAAAATTGTTAACCCCACAGGGGAAATACCACTAACATAAGTTGGAAAAAGAATGGGAATTATCCTCATTATCAGAATTGCCTTCAAGCCCTTCAAAGGGTAACTGGTAAAGTTCAAAATGAAGAATTTTGAACAAGCAAGGAGCGTATGACTCAAGCATCTGAGGTAGCACGCATTGGAATTAAAGCTGTATAAACAACAAGCTGTAAAGAGTGGGCAGCTGGTATTGCTATTGCCTTAAATAGACAAGGTATTTTGTTTGGACATTGGTTTTCCCTTACCTTCAAATTCTGCTCTTTACCCTTTGGTGATGTCCTACCCCCCAGAAAGCCCTGCATCCATCATGCGTGCTCCTGCTTTCTGCACCCTCGCAGCTTTAGCACAAGATTTCCTCAGCATGTGTCGTGCATGTTTGCAGCAGTCAGGTCCTTGGGGACTTTCTGGAGGCCTGAGTGCTGTCATCCCCACCTGAAGGTTTTACCCCTGCAGCCCAGGCTGCCTACCTCTCCCACCAGCTCTTCTCTGCTGACACCTTGCTGGTGGCTGTGGTGTTGGCAAAAGCTTGGGAAAGATGCAGCTTAGCAACCTTTCTCTTGTTTGATTCTCTGTTTACTGTGAGCATCTGACTCTGCCTCAGTCTCTTCCTTTCCTCTGAAAGTTTCATTCTTCGTGCCCAAAGATGGGGCTTGCAGGATGTGCTCAGGGCACTGTTCTGTGTCCCAGGGGAAGGTTACACCAAATTCCTTCTGATGGAGCCCGTCCCTGGGACCTTAAGGGACCTTAAGGACCAGGAGGAAGAGTGTCCTCGTGTGGGCTGTCTGGATGTCTTCCAGACCAGCCTTGGATGGGGACAGCAATAGGGGAGGTTATAGTTGGTAATCTAATCTATATGACTTGCAAATTCATTACATTTTTTTGAATGTGTGAATGTAATAATAATAATAAAAAAAAATAAAGGACAAACTGACATTTATCCAAGCTGCCAAAGCACCTTTTTGGTAAGACTGTTGCACAAATCTGCTTGAAAGGCAAAACAAAGCCATGGATTAGAAAGTGCTTAAGAGATGGGAGAATCTACAGGCATAAAATGACAAAGGGTCAGCATAAAGGTGCTCTGATTCCATCCACAAGTGCATCCTTGATGATGCAATACCTAACAAAACAGAATTGGGTAGAAAATTTTTTCATCCACTGATCACCCTACACACACCTGCCTTGTAGCCTGAGGACAGAGAAAGGTTTCCTTTCTCTTATTTCTTCCCCTGTTTTGTGTATGGTTTTGTTTGTTTGTTGATTTGTTTTTTTCCTCCTTTCAAAAGCAAACCTAGAGCCATATGTAAGGCAGCCTGCTTCTGGAATTCCTTGTGGTGACTTTCAGGTGGAGTGCTGATGGGCTGTGAAGGCTCTCTCTGGGCCTAGGAGGGAAGAGCAGATTTCCCTGAGCTGCAAACTACGGCACGACCGCTCGAGCAGATCAACAGTCCCACAAGTGACATCCTGGTTTTGGAAAGCAGCCTTCTGCTGTGGAAACAAGTGTGAATCTTGCTGGGAGCGCTGTCGGAGAGTATGGGCTGTGAGAGGAGATCTGCCGTTCCTTATGGAGAGAACACTTGGTGTGAGCTTCGCTCTGCAGATGTGCACTGCCGACACCCCAAAGAGCAAAGCCAGAAGTGATGAGATTAGGAGTTAAAGAGGTCAGCGCTGAGTGCAGCAGGCTGCTCTGCTCTCTCAGTGGAGCCCGACGTGGTCATTGCTGAGATAGGGTTAGTTATGCCCAGAGTGCTTCTTGGTTTTCTTTAGGGTTATCCTAGGGTGATGGAGTTGCTCTGTTGGAAAAGTACCAGATAGAAACAGAGAAGGAAGAGGTTCAAAACGCTGCTCGGGGAAGTGACATGGTGACAACTGAAAAAAAAAAAAATAGAACCTCTGAAAGCATTATGGATAATTATGGAATTCAAATTGGAAACGTTCTGTGCATTTTTAATACTTCTGCCAAGGGAAGGAGTATAGCAGTGTTAATGTTTAATGCAGGCGCAGTAATAGAAGGCTGAACCAATCTGCGTGGGCCCATTTGTTCCATCACTGTCCAGAAGGAAACAAATTAAATTCTATTTTAGACCATATTTTGGATCTGGATGTGGCAGTGGGAGAAGAATGAAAGCCAGGAATATATCTGTCTCTGGGCCTGTCCTCATCTGTCCTGGAAGGCACCATGCATGTGCTTGGTACGATGCAAGGAGCAGGTGATGATTCAGTGCTCCTTGGAACAGTGGGTGCTGGAGTGAGAGAGGATCTTCTCGACGCTGAGATGCAACTGATCTGCATTGTTAATGGTGGTAGGATTTTGTTTATAGCAACGCATTTACTGAATCCCAGAAACCTGTCATTTATATGTTAAAGACTTCTCATAACTCTGCAGCCGAGTGATTTCTCTCCTGAATGTGAATAAAACCCAAATTTAGCATTTTAACTTCTCTATCACTTCACTTCAAACCCCTTAATGCAGTGTTGCTGAAGGCATTTCGGCTCACCGGTGGTGCAGCAACTTGTGCTTCCATGCTAAGGCGGTGTGGGAATTGTCTGGCAGTGGTGTGAGCACAATGCTGGTGCAGTTGGTGTAGCAAACATTTCAGATGAGTTCAATATTTCACGTGATTTGATTATTTGCCTTCTGGTTTCTGGCATTGCATATGCATGGTGTCTCAGAAGGAAAGGAGTACACTTAATGTGCTTGAAGTTCTTTTGATAAAGGAGGAGAATGGGGGGAGAGCTGCCTGCCTACAAAAGTGAGAAGATAGGCACCGCAGCGTGGTGGTGGTGATCACAGAATCACAGAACATCCTGAGCTGGAGGGGAAGCAGCAAACATCATCGAGTCCTGCACACTGCAGGGGCTGGGATCACAAGCTCTCACTGTATCCTATCTAATGATTTTAAGAACTTTTTTTTTCCAAATGAGCTCATCCTTACCTCTCCCCCTTGTTCTTCTCACTTTGCCCAGTGCTGCCTCTCAGCCACCGTGGCCCTCGCTGGAGCTGGGAAGTACATCCCACGTAACCGCAAGAGCTGCAGGAAGGACTTGAAGCAGTTTGTCCATCTGCAGGCTGACGCCGACACCTGTGCCACGATCTCCCTGGTCTTCGGGATGCAGAGGCAAGGGTGCGGACCCAAGGCACATGGCAACAGATGGCCAGTCCTTGGTGGCACCGTGGGCATGGTGCAGCCATTCCCTGGGCATCGGTGGAGCTGTCATGGATTGGGATGTGCCCAGTGTAGGGCACCCTCCTCCTCCTCCTCCTCCTCCTCTCCCCTACAAGGAGCAGTATGCATACATCCTGCAGTCCTTAATCACAGGTTTGACTTGCACCATGCACCATGTTGTCCTGTACTTCCAAATGGCCCATAGCTTTCTTTGGACCTCCCTCAGGTCTCTCTGGTTTTACAACTACGAAACTCAACCATGGCCGACGCAGTGCTGTCTGACTGGATTGCTGGTGTGTGCATTACATGCAGCGCTCTCAATCCCATCAGCAACTCCTGCAGCACCACACTTGCTGCTGCTCCTCACTTTGTCATCTTGGCAATTACTCTCTTCTATTACTTACAGCTCAAGCTCCTTTCATCTCTTCTGCTGTGGTTTGGTCTTTTGGCCTCCTGCAGCTTTTCACATCAGACTAGGAAAAATTTGCCTTCTTTAATCTGATTCTGCTCAGGAAGGAAACCTGCAAGTAATGCCAGGTGTTGGCAGATGATCCGTTGTTAACCCGCTTTGCCAATCCAGAGAAAGAAGAAAAAGTAGATTTTGGAGCTGCTGAATGGAAGTGTCAGCTGATGTTTGTAAATGCTTTTCTTAGGGGGGCAGTTTGGGGTAATATTTTTAACATAATGGAAAAATTTGTAGCCTTCAAACTGTAGGTATACAAGGTAGATTGGAATCAGGACAGCTTTATTCCCTTCAGATAGTTATAGAGGCAATGAGATCTCTCCTTAGTCTCATAGAATCACAGAATGGCTTGGGTTGGAAGGGACCTCAGAGATCATCTGGTTCCACCCCCCCTGCCGTGGACAGGGCTGCCAGCCACTAGCTCACTGGATCAAACTGCCCAGGAACCCATCCAGCCTGGCCTTGAACACAGCCAGGGATGGGGCAGCCACAGCTTCTCTGGGCAGCCTGTGCCAGCGCCTCACCACTCTCTCGGGGAAGAATTTCTTCCTGATGTCCAACCTAAACCTCCCCTCTTGCACTTTTAGCCCATTCCCCCTTGTCCTACCATTATCCACCTGTGCAAAAAGTCGGTCCCCCTCCTGCCTGTAAGCTCCTTTCAAGTATTGGAAGGCCGCAATGAGGTCTCCCCGGAGCCTTCTCTTTCCCAAGCTGAACAATCCCAACTCCCTCAACCTTTCCCCACAGGAGAGGTGCTCCAGCCCTCTGATCATTTTGGTGGCCCTCCTCTGGACCCGCTCCAACAGCTCCACATCCCCTCTGTACTGGGGGCCCCAGGCAAATTCCCAATCACTTCCTCAGCCCTCTGCATCCCTCTACTTCATAGGAGGGCATTACATTGTACAGTTTTCTGGATTTTTTTGTTTTCAATTATTGGGAGCCTGGATTCCCCCCACCCACAGAACAGTTGGTTTTGAGACTTTATCTGCTTTAAAACTTGTGGAACAAAATTTGTTTTTCTTGTTCTGTGATGCAGGCATTAAAATAAAACCATGAGAAGAGCATGAAGAAATGTGTGTGGAAGTCTCATCCAAGTGTGTGTCGATTTGCATGAATACAAGAAATTAGAGAAGATTTCAGATAGTTTGGAATATTTTAAAGCTCCAGACTCTCTGCCAGTCTTTCTGGCTAGAAAGAGCATCTCCTTGAAGATAAGGAAATCACCATTTTACACACACTTGCCAATTCAATTTTTAATCTTTCTTTTCCAGTTACATAAACAGACCAAGGACAATATTAACCGTGTACCGCTAGTAAGCCGATCCCCTTGCTCCAAGTTATCAGACACAAAACACTGCAGGGCTGGTTTGTAAATTGAGTTGGATTTTTTTTTTTTTTCTTTTTTACATCTGTGTTATTCTGGGCTCTTATGTAAACACTTGAAATGCAATTTCTATATATACTGGGCTTGTTACGCAACTGCTCTGTGCAGCGATGCCAAAGGGATTTAATTTTCTTATCGTTGGCTTTTAGAAGAAGTGATCAAGCATTATTTCTGTGGAAAGCACAGAGGATGATCAAGTGAAATACAGTAATAAGAATGACAGAAAATAAGGACAACTCCAAATTTTAAAGGAAAAAATAAATGTTCCCAATTTACAAAACTACTTACGGTGGCTTTTACTAAATGCATGATTCCTGCGGGGACATTTGTTCTTTATGGAAATTTCATTTTTGTTGAATGGTTCAATATACATCTGTTTCACAACCCACGCTGAATGCTTTCTTTATGTATTATTGATGAAACATGCTTATTTATAGCAGATGTTTAGCAAGATGGCAATGGAGAGCATTGCTGGAAACGTGTTCCGTCAGATTTCGAGGCTGGCGCGCTCTGCAGCAACTATCAGCACATCCTGAGAGCAGTTGTGTGAGTGTGCTGGAACTGCCCCAGTGACGGGTAAATAGCAGCACCCTGCAGGAGCTGTTTCTTTCCCTGAATACATCTCGGAAATCATAAAGTTACTTCATAAGAAAATCAAATTCTTCTGTAGATTGAAACTGAATTCTTTTTTCACTTGATGTACTAAAAACCCCACTGAAGAAAAACTGAGGTTGTAAAATCAAATGTTCTGGCTGCTGAAGCTGCTATGCTAAGCTTTATCTAGGTGGGATTTTCTGTACATGTTGTAACTGTCTCAGTACAGCCACGGTGAAATCCAGCTGAAATCCAGGTGCACTAGCACACCACAGCTGGAAATAGTGGAAACATCAAAACAGCACCTAAAAAACCTGGTGAATTTCCTTCTATGTTAATATTTCTGCCAGAAATGCTTCTTAAACTAATAGCGTTTCCCTTTGGAAGTGAGAGTATTCAGGGATGTGCAGATGCAAGTCTGGAAACTTCCAGATAAAAGACGGGTTGGCAATCTGAGGGTGGCCATCAGTGCCGGGCATGTTGGGAGGTGTTGGGTGATCCTACAGCAGTGTCACTGTTTGCTTTTCAGACCGATCATGCCATCTGGGAGGAAGGTTCTGTCTCTTCTTGCTAGTGTATCTGTGGGTTTCTTATTAACAGGGACGCTCAGCCTAGACGTCAGAGGCTGGTGTTTAAAATCCACGGTTCACAAAGCTTCTAACTCTGCCAAACCGCTTGTACCAGAAACAACCCTCTGTCCCACCCAGCCACAGGGCGTGCACTCGCCTTGAAAAGCTCTCAGGAGGAGTAAAAATTCACTTTAGGGAACATGCTCCTCATTCTCACTGCCTTGTTTTCCATTCTGTTGGCAGGAAAAACCTCCTGGCTTCTTCCATAAACACTATGAAATGCCTCACATTTATAACTCGCTGTGGATTTCCTTGATGACAGTTTTTTGGTGTACTAGTAAAGCACACGTGCATCCCTTGTCCTTCCTGTGATATGTATTTCTAAGCGAACATCACTTTGTCTCATCTTGTTTAAAGAGCAATTTTGTGCTGCGTTGTTTTGTTTTCCATGTAGAAGCTAAAGCTGCAGAAGGGAGTTGGGCCATTTCAGAGGTGTTTCAGGAGTGGCATTGGGAATGGCCTGGCACCTCGTGTTGCCATCCAAGAGAAATGGAAGAGTCACGAAGGTGTTGTGTCAATCCAAGTGAAACGCAAGACTCGTGAAGGTGTTGGGTCCTACTCCCTTCCTCTGCCTCCTTTGCCTTTCAGTCCTAAAGCAGTCTGCTCCAGCTAGAGCAGTGGTTACCTGTTTGTGTCAGAGTGAAGGGACTTCCAGTCTGCAAAAGCAATCTCTGCTGCAGCAGCCCTGGCAGCCAGGGTAGTGACAGCTGGCACAGGCTCGGCCCCTGCCAGGTCAGGTTTTGACAAGAAAGTGTTTTCCCTGAGGATTTGCTGTATTTTTAATCTTGCATTTTTGCATGAATTCAAAACTCAGTGAGTGAAACTGTCACAGCTGGTTTGTACAGAAAGCCTTAATCTTGTTTGAATTGGGTGGTAGGGATGCTACTGTGTTTGTGAAGACTGAACCAGACTTTGTGTGGTTGAAAATAAAATCTCAGTGGAGGAATTTTTGTGGCATTTCTTCCCCGTAGCATAAAAGCAGAGTTTGATTCAGTGTTTAAGGTACCAAAGCAAATTAGTCTTGAGGACCAATCCTGTTCCTGAAAGAGTTGGGGAAAAAAAAAAAAAAAAAAAAAAAGACTTCCAGCACAACTCGTGTTGTTCTTATGTGGAAATCCCTGCTCTGGGCCGTGGTTGCTTTTTCTGTGCTCTCGTTGACTCCATCTGCATTGGACTTGCCATGCACCAAGGGCAGGAACTGGTTTGGGGCAGTTACAGACAAGGAGAAGGGTGAGGTGTCCAAAAATATTTTTGCCTCAGTCTTCAACGACTGCTCTTCATGCATCCCTCAAGCAGATGGGTTGAGAGGCGGGAACCGGGGAAGCAATGTCCCTCCCACTGTAAGTGAGGATCAGGTTCATGGCCACCTGACAATCCTGGACATCCATCAGTCTAGGGGTCCCGATGAGATGCATCCCAGAGTCCTG
>VXAV01004897.1:135186-147539 GCA_013399715.1 Alectura lathami | reverse complement strand
CCAATCTCTAACATTCTGTGATTCTGTGATTCTGTGATAACTGAGTGTTGGCCCACCAGCTTAATGAAGAGTCCAGAGAAGTCTCTGCAGAAAAAAAGTTTCCCTTTAGAGCTAACACCTTGCCGTGCATTGTGCTCCAAGTACTTGATGCCGGTGGTGCCAGAGTAGGGATTTGGTTGTGACAACCTCAGAGACAAAAGACAAGTACAATTTATTTGAAAATTAAAACCCAGTATGACCATACTAGCCAGGAATTGGCAGGATAATTTGGAGCAGAAACTCTTTATCTATTTTTCATTGAGTGGCAAGGCGAGAGCATCCTGTCATTTTCAGTAAGAGAATACTCTGAGTGCTAAGTCTCGTGTTGACTCTCTGTCTTGGGAAAACTTTTGGAGTAAAGCACAAAGAGGAGTTTTTGTGCTAGGGCTTTGGGAGGCTCAGAAGTCATAACTTCTAAGGGCAGAAGGGACCACAGAGAGTGGTCTCTGGCCCTGGTGTAGCACAGAATTTTGAAAAATCCTTACTGCTCCCCACATCTGTTATGTGGTTCTGTAATAGCTCCTATTCCAATACATATCCACAGACAGGATGGTTTTAACATGCATCAAGTTAGCTAGTTAGACAGCCAGATGTTTTGAGGCACATAATATAATTATTGATATGAAAATCAAAACAAGGTACCATATAAAAGCAGCCACTGTCAGATCATTATAGATGAGACCATCAGTCTTGTTGCTTTAACAAACCCTGTACTCATTATTGTAGCTCATGGCATTTTTGTGTTTGTCAGAATTGGCTGTTCTCTTAATGAATATTGCAAATCATAACCCAAATTATATGCCTTAAGCTGTCTTAATTTTTTATTTGCAATGGTGCTCAGGAACTTGTCATGGCAAAGCATTCCACTGATGGAGGAAAGGGAGACAGACACGCAATGAATGGGCTGCAGAATTCTGTGTGGAGAAGCAGTAACTCAGCCCTCTGGTACAGAGTCATCTCCATCCTGTGTTTGGACTTCACCGTGGACTCTATCTCCTGTGAGCTCCCTCACAGGAAATATAGTATGGACTTCGACCGTGTTTTGATGAAGACTCAAAGGTTTATACCAAACAGACTTAATGATTGACTGCTAGTGCTGTATCTCAGATCTGTTAGTGTCAAAAATAGAAAGTTTGAGGGGAATAAGTGGAAATATTTTGAAATTTTACTCATGAGCTCATCAACAATTTGACCTTTTTTTTTTTTTTTTTTACTTTCAATCTCACCTCCAGATAATAATGTATTTTCTCTTTTGAAAGACTGTGGACTAACTTAGAGTTAAAAACACACACACACACAAAAATCACAAGAAAATGGTAAAAAAAAAAAAATCAGTTAAAAGGTACTGAGAAAAAAAATCAATTAAGAGGTTTTCATTTTTGAGTTGGAGGTTGTTTTTTTTTTTTTTTCCCATATTTGACTGTAATTTAGTATTGATTATAACAGTTTCAAAAAAATAAAAGTTCCAGCAGAACAATTTTGAAAAGGAAGTTTAAAATACAAATTAATTAGGCCAGAGTCCAATTTTATCTTTACCACAATGCAAAGTAAACATGTAAGTACAGTGGCAGTTGGGAGTAGTATATGGCCACCTGCTAATGTCTGTTTTCTGTGTATTATTTACTGTCCAAGTATGACAAGCTTGTTGTCATATTGACCTTAAACTGAAGTCACTCATGAAATAAGATAAGAACAATGAGTCACAGTAATTGCTTGGATCAAGCAAAGGACCAAGAACTCTTGGAGTTATTCACCTCCAGGCAAATTTTATAGTCCAACTTCTTGAGCAGATATCTAGGGAAAGCTGGCAAGTGTTGGCCTCTATGAGGTGGGGAGATGTGCAGTGCGATGTTCTTGCTGGATGGTTCTTACACGTGGGTGAGGTTTCGTTGTTCTTGTTTTTATTGTTATGGATTGTGAGATGGGGAATTGTTTTTCCGTTAGAAAAAGCAAAACAACTGCTTTCAGTGTAGAATGACCTTTTAGATTATGTGCATGAACCACAAACAAAAAGAACACAATGAAATGCTCCATGGGCAAGAAGAGTGAGCTTGACTCACCACTGTGTTACTGCAGTTCTGCACCAGATCAGTTCAACTGAAGAAAGATGGAGCTTTACTTCCCTTCTGTCTGAAGGGAAAAGGTCTTATAGCGTCCCTCTGCAGAATCCCTCCAATTAGACCAGGAGATTCTGATTTGGAGACAGTAAGCACAGCTGATTCACTGTGGAAAGAGAATTACTGTCCATGGGAGTCCATTTTTTAATGGCTGTGGTGGCTGAATGTTGTGAAGAATCAAGACTGTACAGAAGAGTTTGGCCCAGAGCATGACATGCTTTGTGTACCACATGTAGAACATGATGTATGCTGGCATGACTTGACATGTTTCAGGACGAATATTCTGAAAAATTAGACTAAACAAAAAGATCTGTGGAAGTTGCATTTCCTAGTTCACAATGACCTTCATAATATCAGAGAAGGTTTTAGCACTTTGTTTTACAGAAAATACTAGTGTCTATGTCAGTTCTAGGAAATAGGCCTTCTAATGGGTAGTGGCTGACATAACACATATGTCACACTTATCCTTGCTAGGATGTCTTGAGGCTTTCCTTTGAGTAGCTTTCTACCACAGAAATAAATCATGTCCTCATAGAGAGCAGATGAACAACATGTGTAAAGAGGATTTATGGCTGTGGCTGCTTTTCTAAATGCCTTAAGTGCCCCGGACTGTAGTTCGATAGTGCCTCCTAGAGGCACAGACTATAGGTACGAGGGCAGGAAGCTGCAGTGCAGTTGATAGGTTGAAGCAGTATGCAATGCCAATTGCGTGTTTACTAGTGTGTTGGCTGAATGCCTCTGCAGCTGTTGTGACTTGCGATGGTGTTTGACTCATTTAATGCAGTGGAAATGCTCAGTACTTGGCCTCTGAACTAGTGTAGATTCTCTGTTAATATGAGATAGCGTTTTATGGTTTCTGGCTTGTCTTCACGCATTGTAGATTATGTGCTGATAGCTATGCCTTCCAGGTGAAATAGGAATCCTTGCTTTCCAGGAGATGGTGAATCTAGGTGAGAATTATGCAATTCCATAAAGCTAAATCACAGAAGACAATGTTGATTGGCAGACTTGATAACATTGTAAACACTTTAATCTTCAGTAAAGATAGTGGCTTGCAAAACCCAGACAAATTTATTTCTGATGACTGACTCCAGTAGGCTGTATTCCTGAAAGTAAACCAAATTGTACACAGACTGTGTAAGCCATGGCTATTCCTGCAGTCTCCAGATGGGTGTTGTTTCAGACCTTTTCATCTCTGTTGACACTGAGTTGACTTCCAGTTGGCTAGTGGCTAGCATAGAAAAGCATGTTGGATATGGATTTAATATAGGATGGAAAAGGATGAGTTTGGACACTCACACTGTCACTTGTTTCAACACTTGGCATCCAGAGGGTATATTTCTGGCACCTGCGTCCTACAGGCTGCTTTCTGTAATTTGCCTCGTTCAAAACATATAGGACAGATATGGTATGACCTGCTATAGCCCACTGTTTCGTATAGACCATTACACATTCCTGGGACGGGTTAAATCATTTCAGTGTGCTGCAGGGTTTTCAAACACTTTCTGAGAATTATCCATTTCTTGATAAAAGTAACAAAAAAAAGCTTCCTTTTGGACACATCTCTTCTGTTTATAGCTGTTTCTTTCACTGATTCCCATCTGTGGTCCTGTTACCCATTTGCAGCCACATTGTTTCACTGTCCCTGTTCAATGGTGAATGCTGGGTAGGCCTATCAGGGAAGAAAATATTTAATGCATCTTTCATCAGTCTTTACTGTGACAAGTGTTTGTTCTTTCTGAACAGAAGTTGTCATTCTGGATAATTCTACAATTCACTTGGCCTTCTGAGTTCATCATGCTCTTCTCGTTCATGCTTCTCTGCTCCTGTTCTATGTCTGTCTTGGTTCCTTGCTCATGCCAATGCCTCCAGTTTCTGTGTCAGCTCCTGGCTCTTCTGTCATTAATTAGGGTCCTGGTATTAGGGAAAGATGTTGTTTTCTTGTCGGTGCAGATTCAGAAAAAGCATCTGGGTCTTTATCTGGCAATAAGCTGAAGGAGAAATGCAAACCAGAAACAAAGCGAATGTAACTGGGTGGCTGAGTGTGCAGTGGGAATTCTGCCAGTACAGATCCATTAGAACCTGATCAGTGATGGATGGTTGTTGTGGTAGTAATAAGGGATATACTTCTAGGTAACAAATCATAAAATATGCATTTAAAAGTTTTTCTTGTTGTTGTCTTGTTTGTCATCACATTGGATTGAGGTGGGAAGTGGAGTTTAACGCTACAAGTCAGTAGTAAATAGTCTTGAGGTATTAGGGATTGGATAGTAGACTTTAGAAAAAAAAACAATAACAAAACAAGCAAACAACAAAAAACAACAACAAACAAACAACCACATTTTAGTCAAAATAGAGGTTTGACCAAGAGACAGACTATGTAGAAAAAACTACAGAAGCTCATGCACACATTTCTGTGCCAAGATAATATCACAAAGTTTTGAACCTGATGGAGATTTTGTGAACGTAAAGGCCTGTTTTATTTATTTATTTATTTATTCATTTTTTTTCCCCAGCAAAGTCATCTGTTATCGCTGAAATTAAAGGGAAGACTAGGCTGACATTTGCATTGGCACAGGAAAAAGAAAAAAAAAAAAACAAGACAGAAAAAAAAGCCAACAAAAAACCTCACATTTCTGTTGGATATATCTGGTTACTGTCCATTTCTTTACACAGTTTTGTGCAGGCAGACAGTACTGTGTAGAAGATAGGAAACGAAATGATAAGTGAGATGGTCTATGGGAAAAATAGAGCACAAATGCAGATTCTGTATGATATGCATGAGCAAAACCCATGCAATATTGAGGACCAGTTGTGCATAAAACTTTCTGTGTGTGAAACCAGATGGATTTGTAGCAGAAACAGTGCTGCCTCAGAGGTTTATGAAAATCTGCCCTGATTGGGTACAGCAAAATCCCAGCCAGTTCTAGGTCTTGGGGCAATCTCAGGATCACCCTGGAGCAGATTATTACTGAATTTCATTTTGGGAAAAAGCAACCAACTAAACAATGGCATGGAGTTACTCTTTTTTAAAATTGAATGTGTTGCAATTTCCTTCTTCTGGGAAAATTAGAGATGCCATATTTTGACTCCCATTTAGAAAGAAGACTAGTTTGGAAATGTAGAAATTTCCTCCCCACAAAATGCTCCAGTTCTTATCAGCCTTTGCAGAAGGCTGTGGCAGTCTCTGACAATGAACACTTCATGCCAGTCCAGTACCTCAAGGAGAAGAAAAAGACATCATTAACTTACTCCTGCAGACCATCTCACAGCTTTTCCTGTAGACTTGGTCTTCTTTGACACAATGATTGTACTTTAGAAAAATTGTTTTTCTTTCCTTTTTTAAGACAAATTAATGAATGTACAATAGTTACTTTGCTGTGGTATCAGAAACAAGGTAGCTGAAATATCTTCAAGTAGCTAAGTCAGAATTATACTCTAGTGTTGAGCTGACCTCCTGTAATTGACTTAGAAGTGTTCAGCGATGGATTAACTAGTGCAAGTAGTTTATTCTATAGTAGGAACATGCTTCCCATAGTCAGTGAAAATGGTTTGAAGAACAACGATTTGTGTACCTCCCCTGAAGCTCAGACCTGAATTTGTTTGGCAATCCAAGATCTTATTTTTTATTCTCTGAAACTGTATTGAACTCATTTGACTGTGATTTTTAGTGTACTGAAGTGTATCTGAGATCCGAATGGGCAGGTGTAGGCTACATCTGTAATTCTGTCGTGGCAACTAAAGGACAGGTGGAACATATTCCTCAAGTCTGTACTGAATCCTCCAGGTTGCAAGTGAGCTATTACCCTTCCTAGTCCTACAGAATTTGCTATTGTTGTTTTGAACCTAAAGATCTAGTCGCTGCCCAGAGAAGTTGTGGCTGCCCCATCCCTGGCTGTGCTCAAGGCCAGGCTGGATGGGTTCCTGGGCAGTTTGATCTAGTGAGCTAGTGGCTGGCAGCCCTGTCCACGGCAGTGGGTTTGGAACTGGATGATCTCTGAGGTCCCTTCCAACACAAGCCATTCTATGATTCTATGAGTTCTCCAAACTTTGCAGCATTGATTTTGAAGAACTGTCCATTGAGCCATCTGCAGCCAGCTGACTGATTCATCTTATTTTTAACTGATGACTTTTAATAATTTTTGTGAACATATACCATTGCAAATTTTCTGTTAAGGGTTTTATATATAATTTCAGATATTTTCTTCAAAGATATAGTCATAGAATGGCTTGGGTTGGAAGGGACCTCAGAGATCATCTAGTTCCAACCCCCCTGCCGTGGACAGGGCTGCCAGCCACTAGCTCACTAGATCAAACTGCCCAGGAACCCATCCAGCCTGACCTTGAGCTCAGCCAGGGATGGGGCAGCCACAACTTCTCTGGGCAACCTGTTATAACCACTGTCTTTTTTATATCTCTTATTGCCATTTTTTTTTTTTTCTGTAAAAAGTTATGTTACCAGCTTCTGTACAGTATCGAGCTTCATATTCCACCACTGTCCTGGTTACATCTTGGATAGCATTAATTTTCTTCATAGTGTCTGGTATGGTGCCATGTTTTGGATCTGCTGGTACAGACTTGTTACTGGAATTTATGCAGGTAAAGCTCTGTATTTCAAAGGTAAAGCTTTGTGTTTATGAGTGATTTTTTTCTGTGAACTGGTACTTTCCCATAATTAAACAGCTGGCTGAGAATAGATTCTTGCCTGCATTAAATGAGATCATTGGTAACCAGGAAGATTTCCCTGAATGTTTTTCAGCACTGCAGGGATGGAGAGGTCCCTTGGAAGCTCTTCCTGCTGATACATAAGTGAAGCAGCAGAGAGCTCTTTGCCATGTTTTTGTAACTCTCATAATCTGTAAACCACACTTGTGTGGTCAAAGTATAGCTGACATAGAAGGGAACGTTTGTTAGCATGTAACTGGACTAGTTGCAGTTTCACAGAAGAAAACCAGCTTTATCTCCCTAATCCTTTTCCTGGCAGGCAGGACGTGAAAAATGAAGTTAAGACACTGTACCTATTTATTGCTTAATTTTTTTCCCATAAATTATAACCTTGTGGTTAAAAAAACTCAACAAAATCCAGTAATTCTCAAATGTAAACAAGTAGAAAAATAATACTCCAGAATACAAGAGCTTATAAGTGTCCAAACCCTAAATATGTGAACTCAGCTGCATGTCATGTGACCCACCACAGTTCTGTTACACAAATATGTGAAAAGTTTGAAAATTTTGCAATTCATTACAATTTTCTGATGATCCCCTAATTGAACAAGAGGAGTGTTGAAAATCCAAAAGGAATGAATGAAGAGTTGTGCTGAAATTATATAAATAACCCTTTTCCTTAGCTAATATTTAAAAGGTCCTACCAAATCCCTCCCACCGTAATCTGGTGCAAGCTAGAGGTCGTGTAATGCTCGCTGAATGTATTACTCTGCCTCTGAATTAACCAGCTGTGTTTTAAGCCATTCTCATGACCTGTTTGGCTTTTTTTTTTTTTTTTGGGAGGTCAGTGTGCCACAGTTCAGTGAGAAGCACAGTGTCTTCAGATGAAGCTGAACAAGGTAGACCTGAACAAGAAATATTATAGCTTGGTGTAGCAACTAGCCTAATTGCTCTTGCTGATTGTCCTAATAGCTTGTCTGCCTTTACCCAGTGTATTCTGAGCGCAGCACAGCGAGTGAAGCTGTTCGTGACCCCTGGTCAATGGCTGAAGTTCCGTGCACTCCCGGTCTTTTACTGATGGCTATGGCCCTTGGCCATAGCGGAGTTCCTGCAGTAGGCAAAGCAGCAGTGAGAACACCAGCTGTACTTAAACAGCTGGAAATCAAAATTCATCCTCAGGAAGCTGACCAGTAAATCCTGAATGCTTAAAGTGAAGTGAAAACTACATTGAAAGTCAGAAAAACATGTTGGAAAAACAACAACAACAACAACAACAACAAAAACAGATGAAAAAAACCCCACAATTACTTAGAAAAATGTTAGTGGAGTTTACTCAGTCAAAAGTGTTATCTGCATGCCAGATCTTCTTTCAAAGCCATAGCTGCTGCTTCTTCTTCTTCTTCTTCTTCTTTTGTTTTTTTTTGTTTTTTTTTTTAACTCGGTTGTTGTTTACTAATGAACATAATAAGCTTCTACAAATAGCTATTTGCCCCAGAGCAATAGGTGTTATAAAGCCTTCAAATATAATGATAACTGCAAGACATTATCAGTTGAACCTGGACAAAAAAAAAGAGAACAAAAGAAATTAAAATGTCTTCAGTAACATATAAAAAATATAATTCTAATATAATATAACTAGACAATTTGAAAAGCAATGTAGTTGCAATTAGTAATTTCATGCAAAAAAAAAATCAAATTCCAACATTTTTAAAAATATTCTTCTTTCTTGTCTTCATTCTCCAGGCAAATCTTATATTCTTCTTCCTTTTTTAATGCTTTTAGAATTGCTTTTTTAAAAAAAAAAAAAAAAAAAGGAAAGCACAGCACTTCATGCCAAACCAAAAAGACAGCTAGTAAAAATGTTATTCCTTGGTTAATCTAGTTCTCTATTTTTAAAAGGTAGTTTGTGAAGAAAACTCTTTTAATTCATAAAATTTCTGTCAGATGTACTTCTAACCTGTTATGCTGAATGTAGGCTGTCTCCTCCTAGTTATTTGTTATGAATATAACAAATATTCAAAAATAACAAATATATAAAGAAGGTGTTGTCAAAATATGTGTTTGGGCTGTTTCTGCCGGCTCTACA
Source organism: Alectura lathami (assembly GCA_013399715.1). NCBI lineage: Eukaryota > Metazoa > Chordata > Aves > Galliformes > Megapodiidae > Alectura > Alectura lathami. Next base: position 138,632 of record VXAV01004897.1, on the reverse strand, counting down.
CTGGTTTTTGTTTTGCTAAGATCTGCAGATATTTTGGTATTGCGAGCTGAAGCCCAATCAGTGAAATATTTTTGAATTTTGTGTTCCTTAGTCAGGAAGAAGAAAAACATGAAAAGGCAGATGGACATATTTTCCTTATGATCAATTTTACTTTGTCTCTTCTCGGACTCACAGTATATAAAACATGCTTTGGAATTAATACTTCAACCAGCTCAGGTATGTGTCTACATTGATTATATTAGGATGTGCGTCTTTTGGGGCAGGGATTGCCTTAATTTGTCCAGTTACGCAGCAAGTGTGAGTGACTGGTGTTATCTGGCAGAGTTACATAGTGCTTCTGTGTCACGTTAGAAACCATTGCTTCTGATAAATGTATTTACAATGCATTTTTAAACTGCTGTCACTGTCATGGCACCTTTGTGGATGTACAATGCTTGTAAAGTGAAAAGGATGTTCCTTCACAAAAACTAATGAATTCAGACACTTGAAATTTTGGCTTGTCCTGCAGCAACCTTGTGCAATGAGTGGCAACATGCAGAAAAGGACATATGCTTTGGAACTGAAGGGGAATGGCCTGAAGGCTGCTGTAAAGTAAGATTTTTTTTTCCCAGGACTCTTTTAATCAGACAGCTGGTCTCCTGAGCTGAAGTTCTTTGAAGCTTCACACACATTTTCAAGTGTGTATACTACCATGAGTATATGTGTGATAGTATCTAATAATTTTTATCTAGAAGACTTTGCTGTTACATTTAGCAGAGTTTTTTACATTGCTAGATGGTAAGTTTTTGCTCTTTGAAGAAGCTTTATGTCTCAAAGACGTGTATTTTATATGCACATCTTATAGACTCCGGGACAAAATGAGAGAAAAATCTGTAGTGGAAGAGTAAGAATGACTTTCCAACCTGAAGTTAATGGTACTCACTTGGGAAGCTGGAGCAAACCTTGTTATAGTCAACATGGTGTGGAATAAACTTTCTCAGTAAAACAGAGGAGTTAATTGTGTATGAAGTCATAGAGAACCATCCTTTTGCAACAATTCCGTACAAGTTCCTCTGCATTTTCTTGCATTTTACATTTGAACTTGCCAGATATTTACAATTTAAAAAAATGTTCCCTCTTGAGGCATACAAAACATTTTATTTAAAGGAAATACAGTGGGCTGGGTGGGGATGGTAGTGTTTTTGGTGTGGAAACCTGGAAAATTTGTGAATTTGGTTCAGTTCAAACCAGCATTCTTTTTCAGATGTTTGCCTTGGCAGATGAACTGAAAAACTACTTATTTGCACTGCCCTGAGCCCTCCTTTGCAGTTGGACCCCTGTGTTTTACTAGGAAAATTGTAGCATAGTCCCTGGAGCTGTTCATCTATGGCACAGCAGCATGGAATGGAAGTCCCACTAAAATTTAGGGGTGTCTGAAGTTTTTGGAAATGCAGGAGCTCTGAAGTGGGATTAGATGGTGACATCCACAGGACTTTCCAAAGGCATTATTGTTTTCAGATTCCCTCTGTCATTTGCTTGTCAAAAATATACCTCTGATGCACATCTTTATGGGAAATACTAGAAAGAGGAGAGTTCTTGACTTGTATGCATTGTTAGCTGGGAGCAGAGACATTCCTTTCTCTAACTTTTTCATTCCATGATGTAATGAGAACACTTTAAACCAGGACAAACAAACTGCAAGTGCCAAGCTTTTTCCTAAATGCTGCTTATGATCAAACACACCCATCCATGCTTTTAAATACCTCATAATTAAACATGCACAAATGGAGACTTAATTTGAACATGTAAATTAATCACATGTTGTAACAATTGAAATTCATAACTGAACATCCATTAGCAGACAATGCTGTTCCTCATTCTTTTGTTTGCATGTTTATAGTAATCACGCAGTAGGATTTATGGTGCATGTCACCCTTTGAAAATTAATTCTGAATGAACATAGGAGATGTGTTCCAATTTCTGTTGTATAGCTTTGCTCCATAAATGCAAATAATTGCAAATTAAGCCCCAGATGTCTAAAGAGCAGCAGGAGTGACCGTTTGTTTGATGTATGATGCACATCATGTCATTTCTGTGACACTCCTCAAGGGGTTAAATGAGTTTCATGGTTTGGACATTTTAGGAAAATAATAAACAATGTAGCTCATCCAAAAAACAGCTGCTGTTTTTTTTTTTTTTCTAATAAAGAAAAAAAGGCAAAGATATTTAAAATGTGTTTTCAATTGCTTGCTGAGAAAATAAGTTTACATAAAATAAACCTCTTTTCATCCTGAAAAAATGTGAATTTACCTTCTGCAATACTTTAGGAAAAGCCAAAATTTATCAGTGTATTTAGCAACCATAGAACTGAATTGCTGTTGTGGGCTGCATTAAACATAGATGGATGAGAATTAGGTCAGTGGAGATAACACAAGCTGTAGCCTTCAGAGCTAAATCTGCATGCACATTACCTTAAAGATGTCTGTGTTTGCCTGTGTATTTCAGTGCAAGTGCATGATAGACCATGAAGCATTCCCTAACAAGCATTTGAGAAATAAACATCCCCAGCATGCTTGCATTTCTGTTGAACAACAACAGCACTACTAACGATAGGAGTTTACTTGAATGACTGTTGAGGTCAGATTTCACTGTAGGGCTCAGTCTTCATCCTGTAAGGTGGAGCCCGCTCAGTATAGCCTTTTCATTAACCTTACTCAGTGTTAGATCAGGCCTTCAAATTCCTCTCCATCAGCTAGTGCTTACTCAGGTGACAATATTGCATTTAGCTTTCTCACCAGTGTGGCAGAAGTTCTTTGCAACAGAACCTCTGCCCTGGTTTTATTGTATAAACCCAGCTTGGTGCTCAATATCCTGCTTCCTAATGTGCTACGCAGCTGTCTCGTGCTCTTGGCTTCATGCCATCTTCACGTTACACCTCCCAGTAGGTCAGCCGCTTCCACTCTGTTTTGTTAATGCATTTTATAGAACCACCTTTTTATAGTGCTATTGCAGGAAATGCCTTTCCTGTAATGCCTCTGAATGATTTACAGCCTAAAATGCAAGACAATGCATTGACTTGTGAGGAAAATAAAGAGGAATTTTTTAAGAAGAGCCTCTCATCTTCTTGCAGTTGAAAACTTAACTCTGATGGGAAGCACTTGGACATATGTGAGAACTTGGAATGTTCAGTTATCAACCTTGAGCCTAGATAATGAGGGGAAGTTATACTGGGACAGAGTGTACTAAGTATGAAGATAGGAAAGTGTAAAAATGCAGCAAAATGGCTTTGTGATAATTAGTGGAAAGGAGGTCACAGCCTGTCTTTCTGTCCTACACAAGCCTCTTATTTATTATTGTGGCATGACAGCATATGGCTCTGAGTTTTTGGTGGACTGTTACCATTTCTCAGTTGTTTTTGGTTTCTCTTTTCTCACAGTAAGATGCAACTTAAATTCCTAAACTCAACA
>VXAV01004897.1:75839-93048 GCA_013399715.1 Alectura lathami | reverse complement strand
ATAGTTGTGAGTTGTCAGTCATCAAATAAGAAGAGCCCACTGTGTTTTAAAATATTATAATTTTTAATGATGTCTTATGGTTTAAAAAATAATTGTTATTTCCATATTCATTACTTATTTAATTGAGTTGGTTGAAATTCTATTTTCCAAAAAAATAATGTTATATCAGCTCTGTTTCAGGTAATCTGTACTGACGAGTCTGATTCAATAGATGTACCTGAATAAGACAAAGGAGTTGAAAAAGTTAATACTTCAAGATTCTTTTCATCATGGTTTTTAAAGTAAATCAGTCTCATGCTGCAGTCAAAATTAGACTCCTAAATTGCAGCATCTCTAATCAGTTTTTAAAAATGTTGTACCTACATTATTTATAATCTGCTATAAATGTATTCTTCTCCAACAATTTATAATACCCCTTTCTGTCCAGAACATCCTATTATTTCAGTAGTGTCATATCACTTGTTTTTTAAGCTGCCTTAATTGTATTTAGTTTAAGATGTGCTGCTAGGTTAAGTGGTTTCTTCAGTCCACATTTATTTTCTTTGGTAACTGACATTATCCTAATATCCTCTGTATTGAGGTCCTGTGTTTGACTAAGTGATTTTGCTGAAACTGAAGGCTGAGATCAGACAAGGTTTCTTCTCAAGACATAATTCTAGTGATTGATTCTGTTTGTGTGGTATATATTGGCAGAACAGAATGAATTTTACAATGAATAATTTATTTGATAAATGTAGATTCTTTCTTCAGTATGTTATAAGAACAAAGCAGTTACATTGAATTATTCATTATTCTGATTTAACCAACTTTAATAATCAGAAAATTGCCCTAAATTTGATTTTTATTGATGATTTCCCTGGGAATATTGACTTTGTAAGATAAATTTGAAACAAGATTGGCAATGTTTAACTAATTAGTAAATTTCTAGTACACAGTATACAGTTTCCGCTACCAAATTGGATAAACTTTTGAGCACCTGGTACTGTTGCTCATCATTTAATTTTAAAATATGGTTCCTGTGCATATTTGTGTATCAGTTCAGAAGCTCACTTATGTATATTTGTACCATGTGATTGGTTGTGCATTCATGGAAAGCATTTAAACAGTATCTGAGGATATTCAAGGTGAATTTGTTTAAAAATGTGTGTGAAGGGAAGGAGAATATCAAGTTCACGTTATCTGGTTGTGCTTATAAATTGTGTGATATATGGCTTAGCCCTGTTCCCATTCGGATCTACTCAGCTCAGTGGAGGAAGGCTGTGTACCAAATGCAGAGCTGTTTGGGCATATGGAAAAGTCTGACAAAGCATTGTGTTCCCTAAGTAGATGCAATGCTGGCTGAACGTCTTGGCCTTGGCTCTCCTCTTCAGTCCCACTGCTTTGTGCTGCATCCGTGGGAAGTTAACTGTCTGAGAGTTATCCTGGGTTAGGTATCCTTGCAGCAGGTCTGTGCATCTCCTTGCATGTTCTGTAGCTTAAGAAACTCTATCAAAAATCTTGTCGTCCCCAGAATTAGGCAGCAATTTGTTGTAACTGCTAGGATGGGTTTCACATGATGACAAGTAGAAATGACATCTGCAATTATATCTTTGTGTCTGTAGTTTACTAAAGAAGGTGTGAAGGTTTAAGGTCCTGACAACATCTGCATGTCCTGCCAGGAAGACAAAAGGGATGTGAATTTCTGGCCCCAGGAATTTGTTTGCAATAATTAAATTGCTGTGAGGGATTGTTGCTCCTGTGGTGTTAGCTTTAGCTTTTCTAAGTGAATGCTGTATATAGCAGATTAAAACAAATGTTCTAAAAATAGGAATTTCAGTCTGGAAAAGTTAAAAGTGCAATTCAGTCTTCAGCTATTCAGACACAGGTCAAATGAGAAGCTCTTCAGAACTTAGTGAATAGAAAAGCATTATTTGCATGATTGCTAAAATGTTATGCTGGGAATAATATTCATGAGGAAAAAAGAATAGATCTCCACCCAACCACATAATTTCATATCTTACCTTCTCTTAGTATTAATGGGAACATTAGGACTACTTCCAAAGAAAAAGTTAAACTTTGAGGTCATTCTAGGTTTATTTAGAGTGAAACACACATAATAAAACCCAGTGAAAATTTTAAGCTTAATAAGGGAAAAATATCAAGCAGTTTTTGGTGACTATTGTGAGAATTTCACCTGAAGTCTTCTGGCCTCACTGTTATTGGTAGTATCCTGATGAAAATGTGTTTTCAATCTCCGGCATTCCAAGACTGTAAGTAAATAATTCTGTCCTTTAACTGTATTGCAGATTAATTACTAGCTGGAAATTGTTCCTCTTGAACAGAGAAAATTAAAGTTTTTAACAAAGAGAATATTCATTAATCTTGTGAGATGGTTTTTTTTTTTTTGTTTTTTTGTGAGGCAGACATGTATTTCTGAGGGGAAAAACACTAACAAGTTTCAGATATAGGGTCAAATTTTCTGTATACTTGTATATTGCATGTGTCCCAAACAAGATGTTATAATAGTTGTGTGTCCTTGTAATGTCAAGTGAGATGTTTGGCTACTATGAAGCTGAATATTTACTGAGACGTTAATGCATGAAATGGGTGTTTTCTGACTGACTTGAACAGTCTTGCTTTAACAAGATACTTAAAAAAAAAAAAATCAATTAATAGCAGCTTTAAGAAAATTGTTAAAAAAAAAAAAGAAAAAAAAAGACAAATGTGCAATAAAGTAGATAGTCATACATCCCTTTAATGGCCATATACCTAAAATCTCTGATCTTTATCAGGAAGTTTAATCCATTTAGGAGGCAGTTTCCTTATTAGTAGTATTATTTTTAAACTAAATGTACTTTAGTTCTGTTACTTCAACATTAGGTGGAGCGATCTGATTGCAGCACAATCTTCCTTGGAACATGGTTTTGCTCTGGGTCCTCTAGCTGATGCAGCCTGCTTCTCAGACAGAGTCAACTCTTGCCACTGCCTGTAGCCACACATTTCTGTATTTCCATATCCAAAAAGCCTGGGCTGGTTGCTCATGCCTCTGCTCAGAAGTTAGGTATGTGGATGGGGCTGTCCAGGGAACTAAGGAAGCATCTTTTCCTCTCCTAGTTTCATCTTGTGACTGTGGCACAGGCTTGTTTGTGAGAACTCTGCAGTACAAGAATTTGGTTTTGAAGATAGCCATCAAAACCTTCGCTTGCTTTATCCTTCAAATTCAAATGTGACACTGTGGTCTGCATTATTCTATTCTTCTCCTTTGATCTATAGAGTATGCAAGTCATACTCTATAGGTTGTAGGTGGCAAGCTTGGTCCTTCAGAGCAGTGCTCTTTGGTATTAGAGGATCCTAGAGCTGTTTATCAGCAGAAATTGCGAATATCCCATGAATACTAATGAACTATAAAGAAGTTGACTAAAAGTCTGAATTTTTCAAGTGTTCACTTATTAATAGGGTATAATTAATGTTTCTCTATAATTGTGAAAATCACTTGACTTGAATTTGAAGGAAAGAAACTCCTTCTGACAAAGAACTTCAAAAGTCTTCCATGAGCAACTCTAAGCTTGACACTTTGGAACAGACAAATACTAGGACATCATAGGTAGAGGAAATTAAGATAATAAATTTTTCTGGGGTTACTAATGACTGTGGATCCTAAAGGCGAAAACTATGGGGGGAAAAAAAAATATCACACTAGTGAATAATAAAAGGCTTTTCTGGGGTTACTAATGACTGTGGATCCTAAAGGCGAAAACTATGGGGGGAAAAAAAAATATCACACTAGTGAATAATAAAAGGCTTTTCTGGGGTTACTAATGACTGTGGATCCTAAAGGCGAAAACTATGGGGGGAAAAAAAAATATCACACTAGTGAATAATAAAAGGCTTTTCTGGGGTTACTAATGACTGTGGATCCTAAAGGCGAAAACTATGGGGGGAAAAAAATATCACACTAGTGAATAGTAAAAGGCTACATAGTAAAGTAAGACTTGATGAATGATTTCTGTCCAGACTTGTGGCCGTTAGGATAGAAGTTGTGCTTGGCTCTCCTTAGGCCTCTGCATTTGACATAAATATATTTTGTGGGTGGCTGCACAGCCCATGCAATAAGTACTTAGTATGAGCAAATTAACAGCAGAATTCAGGGCCATAGGTTAAGAGAGAACAGTGTGAGGGTAATGAGGGTATAAGCGTTTGAGGAGACATCCATCAAATAGTTGCAATTACCGAGCCCACATAGTTAATATTTACTGCCAGGTAACACTTGAGTTAATGGAAACAAATGCTTGAAATGAATTTCTTGCTGCCATCTTGTGTCTAAAGGCAAAATGGCAAGGAAATTTCTAGAGTTCCAAGTATTGCTTTTACATTCAACATCAGGGTATTCCTCATGTTCCTCTTAATGCCAAAGTGTAGACAAAGACCAGTCCTAGTACAGAAGTTTAAGTTTTACCCGTGAGAAGCATGAGGAAATGTAACTGAGTTGTGCAAGAAATTTTGTTAATTTTCATTGAGAAGCTCTCTGGAGTCTGGCAGTTAAGTTGTTAAAAGTGGTTCTCCCCATGTCCAATCCCAGCACAAACCTTTTATGAGGTACCAGAAGAAATGCTTCATAATCCTTACTTCCACAGTAGACAAGGTGGAGCCTGTGTTCGCAATATTGGTCGCCCTATTAATTTTCCTCCGTAAACCCAGCCATTGTACACCTTCTAACAATGTTGCACCATGCACTGGAAAGACTGCAAAGGGCTGTTGTCCCGGCGTATAGAATTTAATAGGAAAAAAGTTGTAGCCTGCAATAGGATGCTTTACAGGGTGATCTGACTGAGACAAAGATGATGTAATCTGTTAAATGAGTTTTTAGGTTAATTTCCCTCATATTTCTCTTAATTCCACCCGTTCTTGCTCCTGAGCCTTTGTTTTCCTGTGCTCTTGTTCTTATATCCTTCAAGTACCAACCAATCTTTAACTCTTCCCCTTCCCAGCTGAACTAAAACTTAGCTAATAGAAGAGACTGTTTCTCTGAGCTTACGCTACGAGAAGCAGTGTAATTTTTGTTTGCTTTCTGAAGGCCAGCTGTGTGAGACAAGCAGAAGTTGGATGACACTGTAGCACTTTTTATGGCAGGAGGTTCTTGGAGTACCACTGCTTCTAAGTTGTTGCCTAATGCTTTCAGCTGTCTGGGATTACAAGGAACCCACCTCGTATGTCCTTTTGTTGCGACACCTTTAACGGAGACATCTGAAGAGACTGTGACATTCATATTTACAATATAGTGAACGAAGATAGTGGTAGTAGGAAATTATTGAAGAAAGACAAAATGAAATCAGTTCAGCTAGATAAGTAAGTAGATGGGAAGAACAGGAAAAAAGGATGATCTTGAACTGAGAACAGCTATGCGCTGTGTTCCCTGTTCCATGCAGCCTCCACAGCTAGGCTTTCTAGTTCTTTAACAAATGTTTGACTTCCTTTCCAAGCTGTGCTGGATCCATTGTGAATTTTTTATTTTTTATTTTTTCTTGCCAGTGAGGTATATCCATGTATTTTGGGGTCATTTTTTGAAGAGCTGCACTTACCATGCTGACTACAAACCCCAGGCTTTTCAGTCCTTATCTCCTGGAGTCAGTGCTGTGTGAGTAATTGGTATACATATTCCTCCTCCCTGTCAAACAAGTAAATATCTTGGGGGGTCCTGGCTTAAAAAAATGTTCTGTGATACTCTGTAATGTCAGTCAATGGAACTTAAAATTTTTGGCTAAATTCGATGATGACTTATAAGGGTCTGTTGACTTTAATGAAGTTATGTCTGCATAGATGAGGGTTTGAATTATATACGTGCAGAAAGCATCTCTTCATTCTGTAGGCTCTGGAAATGTTGTTGGCTTAAAACACTGGAACAAACTACCCAGGAGAGAAGTGAATTCTGTCTCTCTTGACATTTCTAAATAAGACTAAATGCCTTTATGGAAGATATATTTTATTCAAACAGAAACGATATGGCTCAGTGCAAAAGTACCTGGATGGAACTCCATGGCCTGTGTTATGCAGTCAGATGTCTTTTTGGACCTTAAAATCTAGGGGTCTTCAAAGCTTTTTGTCTTCCCTTTTGTAGTTTCCTGTTGGTTATGTTTGCTGCTTCTTGAACAGGACTGCAGACTCTTGGGGAGCCAAAAGCCTTCTTGTAAGTTTGCCTGCAAAAGGACTGTAGAGTAGATAGTAAGTGGTTGAGATCTACTTTCCTGCTGACAGAAATGCTGAATAATTATTGACTTACTGAGACGCTAAAATGAGAAGCCCTTTTCAGAATAATGTGGAAATCTTTGTAAGATGCTTAAGATATATTTGATTGTCAGTGAAATAGCAAATAATGCTCATCAGTTATGGGCCGTCATTAGGGTTCAGTTCTGCTGTGATCTGAGATGACTTTCAAGTTCTTCTTCTTAAAAGTTGTTATCTGAACTTTTTTGCTGTTTGATTCACACATTGCAGTAGCAGGTAATATTTGCTTCTGAATTTATGACTTATCCTTGCAACACTGAACTCTGGACATGCACATATTTTTTTGGAGATGAAAGCTCAGCTGCTGGCACAGAGGAAAATGGTCTCCTCAAATAAATGTCTGGACTTAACATCTATCCTTAAACTGGATCAGTTTAGCATTGGAAAGAGTCCATTTGTAATCAATTTGCTAACAGAAGAGTGATGGAGAGGGTACTTTCTTTGAGTTAAATGGCTAAAAGCAGGACTTAGTGTCAGTCGTTGATGCATGGGTATCACATCTGTAAATAGAGTTGACCACATTTTTGCATGGAGTTATTTCAACAAATGTACAGTTGTCTGTGTAGGTCTGAATACAGTCTGGGAGGAAAGCAAGGAGACACTTTAAATTTCAGCTAGGAGAGGGCTTATATCACATAGGATAGTGATAATTTAAATGCTCCAGAAATGCGCTAGCTGTAAATGCACTTTCTGTTGAAAGGCTGGAATTGAGTGCAGATAGAGACAACTAGATGCCACAGAGGATGCATTCTTTACTGATATAATTTCAGAATGATAAGGTAAAAGCTTTGCTGATGTAATACTTAGAAATGCTCTATTTCATGAGAGACCAGAAACCTAAATTTATTTGTTGAACTATGGGAGCTGTTATTATCAGCTGTTAATGTATCTCAGAAAAAAACAGTGACCTAGAAGGAACTGGAATATGCTAAACAACAGTTTTTTAAAACCAGTACTTAATAAAAGCAGTTTCCATAGGAACTCAAATCTATGAGAACTGACAAGTTTTTTTTTTTTTTCAGAGACATTGTGACTGGCATATAATAGCAAAAATAATAGTTCTTATAATGTTTATGTGTGCAGTGTGTGTTTTGATTTCCTGATATTTTTCAGAATAAAACAGTCTGTATTTTTTCATTTCAAGCATGTCTCTTTATAGCTCCCCCTTAAGTTTCTGTGAATTCATTCTTATTATTTATCACAGAAAATTCACTTAAAAAGAAGTCTGGGATTTGCTTGTACCATCAAGCAGTCTTTTTGCTGTGGATTCCGGCTTGAATCCATGCCAGGCAAGTAGAGGAAGTCTTTTAGAACTGATAAGAAAATGTCATGTTGGCTAAGAAATTGGACAGATGGAATTCCATTCTCCCTCCAGTGCATTTACTAATCACCTGTTATTGATCAGAGCCAGGGCCACTTGACATCATCTCAGGACTGGTCCACCTTCAGTATTGGAAGCTGCCCTGGCATTCAACTTCTGAGATTTTTGGGTCCAGGCAAGCCTCTGGCAAGAATGTGTCCCCATCTTATCCTCTTTCTCCTCTCTCATCTTTGTCTACATAGATGGCTCCATCTGGGGTATGCATTTGTGTTAGTGTTGCATTCACTGATTAATAGTTGGTGTGTGTTTCCTCAGAGATATATTTAAGGAGTGCATGAGGATCATTTGTAGTTCTGCTCTTCTGCAGTAGTGCAGAGAATACTATACTGTTCCTTAGATAAAAGAGCTGCATGTGCTAACACAACTTGCAAAACAGTTCTTTAACAGAAACGATTCTCAAAAATAGTTCCAGAGTCCTTGTCTCCTAATAATGTAGATTTCCTCTGAGACTTCCTCTAAGGGAGAAATCTTCTGGTTTGCCAGTGTGACAGACCTATTTCATAATAAAAGCCATTGGAAATAAACATCGTGTATTTTATTGGCATTTCTACACATTGAACTGTAGGGGGAGGTAAGGTCAGATGTTGAATATACAAGGCAGTAATTGACAAAATAATGTACAGCATTTGTTTGGTGTCCAGCCAAGGATTTGCAGAGCTGTTAAAATGGTAAAGTACATAGCAAATATTTGATGTGCCAAACCACAGAAGATGGTTGACGATGGTTATGGAGTGGAAGAGGATCAGTAAGTAGTCCCTGTAGTGTATTTACTATACTATACGTTTAGCACATGCTATTTATTATACTGCTAGTAATGTGTTCACAGTTCTTTTTTTTTTTTTTTTCCCCCCATAATATATTATCATTCACAGAGACCCAGCAGGAGAGTTTTTTTATTGTGAAATAAGAGTTATGCTTCTTGCGGTTCCCTTCCTTCCATAAAATTCAAGTTAGCATTTTCAGGAAGGAACAATGCAGAAGTGTTTTATTTCCATATAGAAAATTGTTCTGGAAATAAAATTAGATGTAAGAACATAAAACAAAAACAAACCAAAACCAAACAAACTCAACAATGACACCCTAAAAGCAAAGAGAATTACTTTAATTAGGAAGAAGGAGAAAGCTGATATTTTGAACTTCTTCTGTCCTCTATTTTATTCCTTATGTTTCTATGCATTTTCCCACCACCACCATTCTTTTTTTTTTTGTTTTGCTTTGTTTTGTGTTTTCTCCTTGTGATGTGTCTACAGTTCAGTTCTCTGCTCTGTTGAAAACATGCTTTTCCAGCTAGCGTAGGTACTTGCCATGAGCAATGTAGCTGTACCAAGTCTGAGCTCAGCATACACCAGACACCTCTGGAGGTGAAACTGTGACGCCTGTGCTGATGCCTGGGCTACATGCTGCGTCCCTGTGGTGTGAAACCATCTAAGAAAGAGGCTTCCCGGGGGCCTGCCTGTGTGTTTTGCTGTCCAGCTCTGGCAGGTCCCCTGACAGAGTTCACTTGGCATTTATTTTGTGTGTGGCAAGGCACCCCGAGGCAGGGCTAAGTGCTTGCTGTATAATACTGATCCTCCATGTATCCTGGTCTGTGAAGAAGTCCTAAATACTATATTTGTTTTTCTCATGTAATCTAGACTGGGTGATTCCTTAGGTTCTACTCTATTTTCATTTGTACTGCTAGACTTCAGCAGTTCAGTTGAATTCAATTGCAGGAGTGCATAATGTGTTTTTAATGTCGCATTTAAAAATGATTGGAACGGGAAAAAAAAAAAAAGCCTGTCTGAAAGTGAAATAGTGAAAAAGTGAAACAGAAATAGCCTGCAAGACTGAGACTACTGTCCTGCAGATACTTGGGCTGATACTTTCAGCTTGCGAATGTCCTGCCTGATGGTGGGACTTTCATTTGCTTAATGTTAAACATGTGTTTAAGTGTTTGTCACACTGAAGTCTGCAAGTTTCCTCTCAAGGCATCTACGATTTACTGTGTGTATTTGCTAGGCAGCTTTAAACAATGCACCTTTATTCTGTTTACAGCAGCTATGGATCCATTTCTCCGTGTTTGTGGAAATCTGCATTTGGCATTTTCAGAAATGCCTGAGCCAAGCTCAAACCTCAGTGTTTGGATAAGGGGTGATGGTAGACACATGTCTTGTCAGTTCCACAGTTTTGTTATTTTTTTAAAATGTATTTGATTATACACTGGGCTTATATAATGAAAACAAAGCTTTCATTAGCCTGGTTTGGGAAGGGCTGTGATTGAAGCCGAGAGAGAGGAATGACAGAAAAGGACGATGGAGAGGGAGGCAGGGCAGAATGAAGGGAGGCAAACAACCAATTGTGCTATAGCAAGTGAGGGGAAAATTTCTGAGGAGAGCATTTGGGAGATGAATGATAAGAACTGGCTCCCTCCCAGCTTCCTTTGGAGAAGTCAGGAAGTGGACTAGTGATCCAGATATGTTTCTGAGTCTGGGCTGCAGGTACCTTTCTGCCTTTGTGTAAGGTTGGCTACCATGAGCAAGAGGCTCTAGGAACCTGGGAATTCCAGGGTTTAACATTGTAAAGGCTCCTTCCCTCTCTCACCTGCAGTTTCCCAGGTGGTAGAAGGAGGGTACCTGGTCCCTGCCGTAGGGGGGTTTCTCTGGATTTTGCAGCACCAAATGAAGGGGCACCAAAAGGATCAAACCCGGTAGAAAATGTTTGTTCCCTCAAGACTGCATTTGAAATTAAATTAAAATTGATTAGTTTTAAAACTATGTTTTTATAAGTGGTAGTGCATTAATCATTATGGGATCTGGTCAAATGAGGGGAGTTGGAACTAGATGGTCTTTGAGGTCCCTTCCAACACAAGCCATTCTATGATATTCCTCTTTGCTAAGGACTAATTTCACCAATCAGAAATTGAAACACTGGGTAATTAAGATACCTGGATCTCAGCCAGAGTTTGGGACAGAGTGGCTTACCAGCCACATCTGTCCTCTGACCTCTTTACAGGACCTCTCCACAGGACAGGAACAGTAATAGACTTGACCAAAGTGGAGATAATTTATGGTGATGTGGATGGCATGGTAGTTGCCATGGTTTCCAGCATAGTTGAATCTGTGAATGCTGGAAGAGAACGGATTAGGAAGATATGGGGTTGGGGCAGGGAGTGGAACAGAGTTAGGACATCTAACTTAAATTGACCAATGAGGTATTCCATACCATGTAATCATGTCATGGCCCTCCCCCTGCTTTGCGGTGAGGCTGGGGAAGCTGCGGCTGGCATGTCTCTTTTTCCCCTTCCAGGCTGGGCTTGCATATGGGTGAGAAATCACCTTTCTTGTAAGTCACTGTTTCTGGTTATCAGTATTATTACTTTTTATCCACTTTAAATTTTTTATGATCTCTATCTTCCTTAGCTATTTTAGTAAAATAGTTTTTATCTTAACTTCTGAGTTCTACCTTTTGTTCCCTTCCTCACGTCCCTCCTCCATCCCTCTGATACTGGCCGCTGGTGGTATGCCAGCAGGCCTGGCCTCTGCGGCTGCGGCCCTGTGGGGGTGGTGAGCGAGGTATTGTGGGTTAAACCACCGCAGTAGGAAAGTGGGCTGGAGTTTTTGTGAGTCTGAAAAGGCAGAGAACCTAAACTGTAGGGAAAATATCTCTCTCCTAAAGATGAAGGGCTAGATTCTCAATTGATGTACATCTCTGTAACTTGGCATCAGTGAAGCTATGCTGATTTACACCAGCTGAAAATTCTGGAAGGGAACAATGCACTTTTTGTTTAACTTTTATGCACTCCTCAGACCATTTGTCACATTCAGTTGGAGAGGAATAACTTTTTTTGTGAAATGGGAAGTGAATTAAATGAAGACTGAGTAAGGGAGCTTTATTATTAGAGCTAACTGAACAGTCTGAAAAAAAATAAAATTAATTGAGAATTGACAATGTATTTGACATGGCAACATATGGGCAAATGCATTAATTTTTATAAGAACTGTTTAATAGAAATTTAGAGAAATAAATTGTGCTGGACATGACTAGATTTACAGATTCGGCTGTATATTAAACAGTCTGGCTAATCTACCTCTTTCACAATATGTGTTACATAGTCTCTACCTGTTGCACCTTTATCATTCATTGATTACAACAAGTGCTGAGGATCATCAGAAGACCCGTGATACAAGGATGATCAGTTCTGCTATAGGTACTAAAATGGAATTTGTACTGGTGTCTGCTTTACCTGCTGAGTTCATTTTGCTGTAGTGGTTGAAATCATACGCTAGTACTGTTGTGTACCCCTTAGAAATGAGTCATTTGGTATAGAGGGTGGAAGAGTGGTGGCTTGCTCAGAGATGAAAGTTGTGCCAAAGGAACAGAAATGATTTATGGACTAAAGCCCATGCTCACCAAAAGGAGCAAGTGGTTGTAAGAGGCTCCTTTCTGTTTCTGCCTAAACTTATTGTCAAACTGAAGGGAAGAAGAACAGATGATGTCAAACTGCTGGTTCCCTTGAGTGCAGACAAGTATTAGACTGCAAACAGGTCTGAGGATCTGACAGACTTTTTGTCCATCTCTACAAAATACTGGCTTATGCACCAGCATTGGCATAAAGCAGGAAACAGCTGGTGCCAGCAAAAGCTTTGAAGCAGGTCGTTTCCTCAGTGGACCAAGGGACTGGATTTGAGGCTCCATGAGTACCCATTTATGACCTGTTCTACTGCAGGGCAATACACATAAAATTACCATTATTACAACTGGACAGTATGTCACAGTCCAACCTGTACTGAATTAAAAAAAAAAAAAAAAAAATTGACAAAGGTGCTGTAGTTTAATGTGAGGAAAAATTTGCCTAAAATATTATTCTCATGCATACCAGTCAAGCTGTACAAACTGCCATTGCAGATGTGTGGGAAATGCATTTCCACTTTCACATAAATCTTGCAATTTCTAATTACTATGTTTTGCATTTCAAATCAGAAAAGAAGACAGGTATGTGATACTTTCAACAAGACATGAATTTAAAAAATAACAATACCTTTTTGGAGGAGACTCCGTGAATTTGGAAATGCTCAACAAGTCGGGTCTACCTCCCAGGCAGCATGGCTAGGACTAATAGTTGGGGAGCCCAGGGAATCAAGACCACCTTGCTACTCAGCAAGGCTGGTGGTGTACCAGCCCCAACATCAGGGGAAGCCCAGTCTGAAATAGTTCAGGCTAACCCGGTATGAACTGCAGTGGGAGAGGAAATGCCATTGGGCATAAATGTAACTCCCTTTTCTTACAGGATGGAAAACAAATCTCTTTGTGAAGAAAACGGGAGAGAAATAATCAGCTCTGGCTTCCAATGGTGAGTGAGCAACGCTTGATTGTGCACTTTTCCTAACCTACAAACCGTATGTGGAATGTGCGTTATCTTGTACAGGCGTGTAGGCAATTTAAAATCATGCTCTTTACCAAGAGAGGCAGTGAGTTTCAGCAGAGAGTGGGGAGTTTCATCACGTCATGTACCAGCCCAAGTGAGTAAATATTATGTGGGTTGTCCTGGTACACTCTAGTACAGCAAATGTTGCTCACATGGCTTCAGAGGTGTTCAGTTTGATTCAGTGGCTTCCCAATGTATTTAGAGCCAGAGACCTATACAGCAGTATGCTTCTCTTGGACAGATAGTTCCTGAAAACATAAATCCCTGTGTGTGGTTACTGCAGAACCAGGATCTGACTCATTGCTTCGCAAAGCACTTTTAGTTACTTCGGGAACATGTTGATATGCACTACACAAACCGAGTAACTATGCTACTTCAGTAACAGTCTTCTATCTTAGAGTTGTCAAGAAAACTCTTTTTTTCTGTTATATACATCATAGCCATAGGAACTTCATGTGACAATCCAAACTGGATCCTGTATGTGCAGCAACTCTGAATCCATCCTCTCGGTGTTCCAGCTGATAGGGAGATCTCAAGGGGTGCTAGCAGCATATAGCCCACAGCAAAGTATTACACAATTTTCTCTCCATACAGTAGGGGGTGGTAAAATACTCAAAGACAATGTTTGCAAGAAAAGAGGACCAAATAGTAGAGAAACAGAATGAAAAATAAACAAAATGTCTATTTTTAAACCAAGCTAAATCCATATAATTTGAAGTGGAGAACATTTTGAGTCCTTGTAAAACAAGTTCCTTAAGTGTTTAATGCTGTTTAAATGTGTAGTGACTTGGCCTATAAAAAAAAAAAAAAACAAAACAACATATTAATTGCTGTACTTTCAGGATGAAAGTATCAAACATTTTAATTGTGCTCTGCATGTTTAGGATGCAAACAAAAGTGCTCATTGTGAACCTGCCAATTAAAGCTGCTGCCAATAGGGAAAGGAGTCATGCCTGTGGCTTTCTTTGGGTTAGCTGAGGTCATGTCTACAAGTAATGCACAGGTTCTTAAAGAACTTTGGCATCTGAATGTGTGAAAATCCCAAGTAAAACTCATCTCATTCTATTAAAAATTTCGTAGCTGCTTTGTTCTGAAAGCAATGTTTACAGAACAACATCAAGGCTTTTTTTCTTTTCCTTTTTTAATTTCTCTTTTTTTTTTTTTTCTTTTTCCTTTTAAAAATACATTTAATGTTTAAAGAATGCAAAGTACTGTCTGAGAAGTTATTATTAAGAATCCAGTGAAAGGACGACTCTTAATCTTCAGAGTACACTACATGACTATGGTCTAGTCCAACAGTCAGCTCATAAACCATGTAGGAAACCAAAGGAAGTTGGTGGGAATAGTTGCATACTTCTAGTTAAGGAATATTTTAGAACGATACTGTGTTCAGAGCTTAGAGGTTTGAAGTAACAGTTATATTTCTTTTAATTAAATGTCTGCATATTTTATAGTACCATTTAACAACACACAGAGTAGTTCAGTAACATCATGTTTCTCTTCTAAGCACTGTATAAAAAACATGCTCTTCATTTTTTTTTTTTTAAGGATTTCATAGAACTCTATAACCTGTGGAATTGGTTTCTAGTCATGTTCTTCCACCAACTGAGCCTGATAAATGCTAAATCCTAGCTCATTTATTCCAGTGTATGTTAAGACCAATCTGAATAACTAACAGACAAGGCACAGAGGCGCAGTGAGATGTGAAGAGCTGAGAATCTGAATGTGTTTCCTATTGCAGGAGGAAAGATGTATTTAAATTCAGATATGAAATCGAAGATATTTATTTTATGTTTTAAAAAGTTAGATCTAGATTGTATATTTCTATCTCAGATGATGGTGATTCATAGGAATATTTTATAGAAGGTGCAGAAGCCCTTTAGCGTGTGTATACTGAGTTCCTGCTATATAATTCTTTGTATTTTATTGGTAACTATTACTAAAGATTCTGCAGAAAATGATATGAAAACAACCTGTAAGCCAAATCTACTTTATTTTCAAGAATCTCCATCTATCACTCATGTACCCTTGCCAAACATGTCATTTCTCTTAGCAACAGTAGATGGCTTTAACAAGTATTGTAACCTGTGAAAGAAAGTCACAGAGCTCACTTCTGAAATGCAAAGTTATGATCACATACACAGGGGATGGATTCTATGATAAATTGCTTCCCCCTCTCACAACACCATGGAAGCTATTCTTGCAAGGCATTGTTAATGTTTCAATGCAGGTGGTTTGGATGGATTTTTATCTTTCCAATCGAATCTGTCTTTATGTTCTTGTAGTGTTATAAGTCATTGTATGTGTGATACAACATGAACACAGGGGAAAATGTTAATTCTACAGAGAGAGAGGCTGTTGCAAAGATAGCATTAGTTAAATACATGTTTCTCTGAATTTCATCTACATTTTAAAGTTAATTTGTCATCTGAGGTAGCTAGGAGTAATTGTGAGGTGGCGACTTGGTAGCCATCCAACAAGAAATTTCCAAAATTCTGCTTTCAGGTTTGCCAGCTGATAGTGTAGTGCAATTTTTTTATGCTGTTTAAACCCCCCTTGAAAACAGATCTTTCTGGGCTGGCTGGTGTTAGCAGTGGAGATGCAGTCAAGTAGAAGATTGAGTATTTTATAGCCACTTTTGCAGTTGTTTCTGTCATCGCTGTGGGATGTGTAAGGCAGAGTGATGTGGCAACATAGTTGAATTTTGTTGTGTATGTGCCAGAACCACAAATCTGTTGTATTTTTTTTCTTCCATTTAATAAGCAAAGGCACTGATAATACATAGAAGTTCTCACATCTTTTCTGTCTCTCATTTTTGTCTTTGGATTGCCTACTAAGTGCACTAAGTGCAAACTAATGTCTGAATTTGATATACAGGATCCTGCCATCTCATTCAAGCCATGACTTTGTGAGGCGTGTTATACTTAGCAATATCAGGCAAATATCCTCTTTACTCACATCATTTATCTAATCAAGTGGGTCAGACAGACCTGCAATGCAATCACATTGCCAGTGTCCTCTTTAAGCCTTCTACAGCATCCTGTTTTCTCTAAGGCTGTCTTTTAGGCAGTGAGTTTCATAGGGCAAACTTATCTTTATTTATGACTTATTTAGTGCTAAACACTATCTTATTGCTTAAAAGATTGATTGTACGCATTGTCCAAGGTACTTATAAAAACAGTTCTACTTGACTCGGTGCCTTAATACTGTTCTTTAATTTCTCTTTAATCTTTTGGGAGACACATTTTAATAGCCATTACAGTTTGATTCGTCAGTTCTTGAACTGTATTCAGCAGAACTGATTTCCAAAGAGTAAGCTTGGATTAGAATTTGCAAATAAGGTTTGAAAAGCTGATCTTAGAGAGATATTTGCCTGGCCGTTGGGAATGGAAGAGGAAATGTATAAATGTATAGTATATTGTATACTATACAGCTTGAGAAACTCTCTTAATGTCAAATCCTCATGACTGAAAGGAATAAGAATACTGATATAGTTGAGGATGAATATTTTTTAATTTTCCTTTAAGGCTTGGTGAAAGATAGGGCTAGGGTTTTGGAAAGGACGACTGTAACAACTCTGATTTACTGCTGGATTTGTAAGAGTTTGGAAGAAGGCTGGTGAAGTCATAAGCAAATATTTTATTTTCAGTATTCCTGTACACATTTTTTCCATTTAAGGAAGGTTTGGGATAAGGGTAGAGAACTGGAAAAAAAAAACATGTCTATAATAGTTTTCTGTGGGGTCTTCAGAGATATAAGTAGTATAGTGTAGGCAGGAGCATATGCTTCGTATTAGGTATTCCAATACAGATTCATCCTCCGTCTACAATACATGTTAATTTTAGGGCTAGGGCTAGATTCAGGTTTTCAGAAAAGAAGGTAGAAAGCCTTTTTATTCTTGCATTCTGCCAAACTGGCAGAATTAAGATTAAAGTTTGCATGAGCAGGAGTAAATACCTTATATTCAGATTTACTGCACAAATTAGTCACATTGATTTAATAAATTATAAGCTTAGGGGGTGGCATTATGGCCTGAAAGAAGGAGGCTTCATCAGCCAGACTCACAGTTTGATTGTTTAGGACCAACCGAGATTAGAAAGAGGGAAGTTTGTTAATAAGTTTTTCTTCATTTTCTTCACTTGTCTACATTTCAGTTTCTGGTT
>VXAV01004897.1:64625-74848 GCA_013399715.1 Alectura lathami | reverse complement strand
AAAAGAAAAAGACTTCACATATGTAAAGGCTGGTTAGAAGACAAAAAACAGAAGTCAGCAATAAATGGCCAGTTTTAACAGAGATAGGAGGCTACCAGTGAAGTTTCCATGGGATTTGTCCTGGGGTCTGCGCTGTTGCTGATGTTAATAAAAGGTCTGGAAATGAGGAGGAGAAAATTTTGAGGTGTCTTATTTTCCTGCTATNTATTTTCTTGCTATTCTGAATACTAAGCTATTCAGAACAGTCAACATAAGACCTGTCTGAAATGGATTATAGAAAGAAGCAGAGTACACAAAGTGAAATCAGCAAATGGCAGTTTCAAAATAGGCAAAAGAAGGTACTTTTGTTTCACATTACATTGTTAAGCTGTGAAGATCTTTGCAACAAAATCTTGTTATTAAAACATTCAAATACAAAAAGTCCTTGGATGAAAAGAAAGAAACATCCAGGACTACTGATGATGGAGATGCTTCTTCTGATTCAGTATCTACTCAGCCACAAATCCGTGGAGGCTGCAAAAATATTCTCGGGAATTATTGACATATATTACACTGTTCTCACACTCTTCCCTGGGAATTCACTTTTAGACACTACTAGAAATTGCTCCTGGGCTAATTAGATGCTTGGCCTGATGAAATATAATATGGGAGGATCTTTATAAGTGCATCTCGTGAAAAAGGACCAAATAGTCAGCATGTCTGAACAAATGTATATGTCATTTGAATTTCCCAATACTGCTTTTTGCAATGCATAAAACTTGCTCTCCTTGAAATCTCACTACTTGATTAAAAGGGGAGACAACCCTTCTAGTAAGATTACTCTGGTGCTCTGCATTCTCAGTACCATTCCACATCCCTTTATGGAGTTCATGATTGTTTCCCATAGTATCTGTAATCAGACAAACTAGGTGTCAAATGACAAAGACTGGAAATAAACTATTTTTTCCTTTTGCACAACTGCCCTCTTTCTCAAAGTCAAAGCTGAGAGAAACTAAGTTAATTAAAAGCATACATGTTATGCATCATGAGCTGTCTTGCAACATGGAATTTATGTTGCTAATCAAGGAAGCCTTGTTTCTAATAGACACAGACTGCTGAGGTTTAAGGAGCTACCCTCAGTTATATTTTATTTATTGCTATTGCTTTGAAGGTAGTGAGTTGGTCATAATGTCATCTCTCACAATTTAGGCCAGGACCCTCACTAGCTGAGATGAGCAGTAGTTTCAATTAGGTATTTAAATGATTGTCAGGGAGTCAGGAGGAAAGATTCGGTCATTTAAATTGCATGCAGAACCTGATAAAAATGCTGTATTTTTCAAGGAACAAATGCAAAATGTGGCAAAATATTATGCCACAGATAGATCTGTAGATACTTAGGACATATACTAGTCTTTCTGTATTTATTGGAAATTTTGTTTGTGTTGTGAGAATATTTCTCAGCAGAATGAATCTAGAGACAAAGAGAAGGGTGTTCAATGTAATAGCACCAGAAATATCTATCTACATCGTAAATAAAACCCTGCTGGCCAGTCCTGGGAATTTACCTCCAGTCCTAGTAAGACTAACACTGTTCTTCCTGTTTCACGAAAGGGGTAGCGATACTGCTTCATGCAGGTAAGAATCTATTCAATGCATGTGTTCACCTGTCTTCGTTATACCATGGCCAGTTTAACTTGATCCAGACCTTTGCCTCTACTTATGGAAGACAGCTCATTCTGTGTGCCAGCAATAGCTAGAGGTGCTTTGTCAGTCTGAATCTGGGAAAGCCACAAGACTCAAGTCAAAAGTAGAGAAAAGGACCTGAGCAGTTTATTGTTCCATTGAATCCTAATCTCTATTCACTGACACTTTTTTGCTTCTGATAAATTTGATTTTGATTTAGTGCTTGAAGTCATTGGCGAAGTACAAAGTCACTGTATTTTCTGCCACACACTTTCTTGAGCAAATAAAAATTCTTTGCACTAGTGTTTCTTTCATGATAATGAGACCTTCAAATTATGTCGGTTAGTTTTTTTTTTTTTTTAATATTAGAACTTTTCAGGAGAAAATACTTGGGAGACATGATGATTATTACTTGCTTTAGGGGGAGCTATTGTAGGTGTGTAGCACAGGAGAGCACAAAGCTCTTGTTAAAAGTATCTAATGGCTCTGTTATTTAAGATTCAGTTTCTGAACTCATACTCCTGTACAATGAGTTCTGGGTCTCCATGCTTTTCCAGACACGGTCTAGATGCATGTAGCTCTGTTGCAGTATTTTGCAAAAGTAGTCCTTGGATGCCCTGTGATTTGCAGCAGCAACACTAGAGATCTTTTAATTGGTATCAAACAGTAGCTCACTTATAGAATTTTCTAAACTTGGCTTCTCACCATGCCCCAGAACCAACCTGGCATTTCACAATAGAGGAATCAAATGTCCATTGGCAGCATCTGATGTCATTGTTGCTTAGAGCCTGACCTTAGAATTTGGCTGTCAAGAGTCACTTTATCTGTACTCAGCTGTGTGAAAAAGACAACAAAAATGTGGGTGCCAGCAGAGCTGTGACCTTTATACAGTTTGATGGATTGGGAGAAGGCAGAATTTTTATTACTAGTTTTAAACCACAAATACGTGTTTGTTATTTTTTTTCAGTACATGAAGCTAATGAAAGACTATCACCAGAAGTGTACAGCATATCACTTCAAAAGGGATCTCATTTTGATCAAAGAAACTGGATAGAACTCTTGCAGCTCACCTTAACATGTTCTGTCATGGCTGATGTGTTTGTTGTCTTGAGGAGAGGGCAACTCCCATCTTCCAGTGATACATTAGACAGAGGTGCACTAGGAAGAAAAACCATCGATAAGTGCAGGGTGCAAACACCATGTTTGATGATATTAAGGTTTAGTCTGTTCTGAGGAACTGTGGAAATTCTTTAGAAGAAAATATTCTGCATAATATGCAAGTATTACTAATCTGCCAAACCTCTGAGGCTATTGGGGTAAAATTGGGATTTCTTTTAACAGCTTACAATCTGGTTACAATCTAGTCTGCTTGTAACATGCTACATTCATCACTTGTGGGCCTTGGCCAGTATCATAAATCAACTGTGCACTACTTAAGTAATATTTGAACAGCACTTAAGCTGTAAGTGAGTTATGGATTTGTGTTCACATAGTGGTCATCTGCCACAGATGGTTATGTGGGTAAAATAGCACAGTTCGTATCTTGGTCCTTTCCTATATTCTTGTTCCTCTAGAAAAGTAGTTATGTTACTTCTGCTTCCTGTCTTATACAAGTAGCGAATTAAAACATAAAGGGACCTTCAAGAATCAAGTGATTGTATTAGGATTTTTTTTTTTATAAGCAGTATATTAATAAACAGGATGTGATACAAGATTAAAACATCAAATCAGGAACAACGCAGAACAAATTTAAGATTTTTGAGCTGCAAACTCTTATTATCTTTATAATATGAAGCCCCATCTTTTGGGGACACAATCATATAATGATAATACCTTTCTTTGAGTGTCATCTTTCTGACTACAATAGGTTTGTACTAATATGTGAAAACATGAATTTTAAGTGCTAGGACATGGTGGGGGTGGGGGAGAGGGAAACAAAAAACACAACAACCAGTAGTCTAAGCACAGTCTGCTAGTTGTGCCAAACTTTCAGTTTCCAAATCAGATTTCTTATCTGAATGTCCTTTAGATTGTCTTTCTCCCAGAAATTGGAGGAGTGGTGTGGTTGGACCATGGAGTTTGCATCAATAAAAGTGAGCAAGTTTCTGCTGACCTGCTCCCAGTTGAAGCTTGGATTGAGTGAATTTGCAAAGTCCCTCTCTATTGTGATGATTATTGTAGCTTTTGTACATCTCACACTGCATCAGCCAAATTCAGAACTGGAATTAATCTCTGGCAAGAGCTGTACTTCCCTAATTATATTTGGCATGCCTGTTCTCAGTTGTGAAGCATTTCCTGGTGTCAGCTACTGAACTTTATGGGATTATGATCCCTTTTTAGATAAATACTGTCTTGTCATCTGCTACCAAATCCAAGAGTTATTATTATCAACAATTTTCTTTGACCTATTGATCTTCCAACAGGTTTTTCTGTACCTCATTAGCACCTGGTCTTGCTGCCATATTGATGTGGCTGGCGTTGAAATGCATCTGGCTCTACCATCTAGCCTGATTTGAATTGGTTGCTGATTTAATAATATAACAGTAAATATGGCAGCTGAGTGTCTGTCTGCCTTCTTCTGTAATAAATTTACAGAAAGTTTCTCTGCATCTGCTCACTCACACTGTAGATTGCTTTTTCTTCAGCAGAAGTCTTTTGCAGATAGTCTCAGAAAGAGCAAGAGCTGTTGATTGTGTTTTTTCTGGCATATCAGTGGTATATGAATATGCATTGGTTCTGCTTCCTCTGTTACTGTCACTACAGCTAATAGGCTGGCCCTTAATTTTTCTGTCAAATTGTTGTCTACAGCACGTGAATTGGATGGCATCTACAATATATGGCTTCTGCATTCTCCACACTGTTTGCTTAGTCTGAAGTTTATGCACTTGATCCGTACCCCAATCCATTATTACCTTTCACTGCTTGCTTTAGTTGCTCTTTCAATGAGTGCCATTTCTCTAAGGCTATGTCTATTGCATTAAAAAATGTAAAAAATCTTATTTTTATCCTTTTTAGGATTTACATGTAGGTGCTGATAATGTGAGCTGTGCAATATAAAGACCCTTGTTCCATAAATACAAATATTTATGCAGGTAAAGGCAAAACATAACACTTTTTTCTACCTTTTTTTTTTTTTTTTTTCCCCTAGGCTCAATGAATATTTTCATTGGCAGCTCCAACATATAGGGCATTGCTCCAACAATAGTGCCCTGATGATCTTTCCCCCTGAAATTTTATAACAATGATTTTTGTCTTCTTCCATTACAATTGCTGTATAGAGGCTCAGTTCCTGCTTTCACAATTTTAATGCCTGCACAAGGATTTTATCTGGAAATCTACCACCATTCCTGGTAACTGGCATTACTTGATGCTGATGTTCTCCTTTGTTTCTTGCCCATGTTTTGTCTCTTTGTAAGTTGTACTCCCTTTGTTATTGTGCGTCTCACAACATTAGTGACAGAGCACTGGAACAGGCTGCCCAGAGAGGTTGTGGAGTCTCCTTCTCTGGAGACATTCAAAACCCGCCTGGACGCGTTCCTGTGCAATCTGCTCTAGGTGTTCCTGCTTCGGCAGGGGGATTGGACTAGATGATCTTTCGAGGTCCCTTCCAATCTCTAACATTCTGTGATTCTGTGATTAACCTCTGCTGTCATCTTCCATATGCCACATGCTGAGTAGGAACATAAGAAAACACCACAATTCTTAACTAAAATGGCTTTAGATTGAGAAAACTAGAAAAAAATTCTGCCTTGTGGCAAGTCAGTGTCCCCAGATGCCAAGTCTACTTTTAAGGCCCTTCGGTGATATTATCTTTTTGCTGCTCTAGGCTATCCCTGCAAGTGCAACTTTCTTAGCTGTGAGAGGCGCTGCCAAGGCGACTCTCCACAAAAGATGTCAACAGAGGAGGATGATCTCTTATGAGAAGGTGCCTCTGCTCCAGTGAGGTAACCTTCAGAGGTATAAAATGCACTGAGCCCCTCTAGGTGGTGAGAATTTGACATGAGGCTGTGAAGACTGGAGAAATTAGGGGTGAACCCTGCTGACAGGGATGGAGTATTTGTGACGTGTGAAGGCATGGACTCTGTAAGTGTGAGGATACGAAATCGCTTTATTGGTATTCTGCCCCTATAGCCTTGCTCAGTAATTTTCCACTGTCCCAGGCCTTGATTACACAGAAAGTTGCGCCGACACTGCTCGAGCATAAACAAGCCTTGCGGTTATGTCGCCTGGTTGCACATCCTCCTTTAACATTCTGTTTTTCTGTCTTATGATTGGTAACAAGCCACGTGCTCATGGCAAGTCACATACTCAGAAAGCTTCAATCTTAAATGCTGCTCTCCCACATCTCCCCCTTTTTCGTTTGTGGTGCTCCATTAAGTAGCAACATGGCCATAACTTGACTTAACATGGCAAGTCAACATGGACTCTAAGACTGACCATATCAACGCCATAAAACAGGGGATACAACACAAAATGCTACGAAATATGACAAATAAAAGCAACCCAAACAACAACAGTTTTTGAAGCCATGGTTACCCTCAGGTCCATCCCGAAAAAGGGTTCTATCCGTCATTAACTTGTAGCTGCTCTGTGAGTTTCCTGAGTCGTTCAAGCTGTGTGTGGATGGACTTGGAGTGGTTACTCAGGTTCATGCAGCACATACCCTCAAAGTCTTGACACTCATGTCCATGTGCAAATAGGAGAAAGTCGATCGCGGCGCTATTTGATAGTGTAGCATGCTGTATAGAATCAACATCTGTTAACAAACCTGATAAAGCAAGGCTCGTAGCATTGCTCGATTTAGCAAGCCAACACCCTAACCTATTAAGTGTGGCTAATGCCTGTGCACTAGTGACTCCAGGGGCTAAAAAGGAAGTTGCAATAATCTTTCCGGGGTCCCAAAACTCCACTTGGCTATCACATTCTGTGGTAAATGTAAGAATGTGCCTCCGGGAGTGCGACTGCTTGCGACTCACTTTTTGATAAATCACAGTAATATTTGGAGTCAGGAGAGTCAATTTCCCAATCGTGCATGGCCCTCCTTTTGCGTAGTGTGGGATGCCAGGCCAGGCCCTGTCACCACAGATCAAAAACAACCCAGGCGGGAGCATCATGTCTGTACTAAATGACACAGCCTTCCCAGTCATGTTACACCATATGCTAATGTTGGCGTATATACCAGTGCCATTAGCCCACCAAACAGACCTATTATCTCTGCCGGTGTAGTTTAACACCATACAGCGATGTGCGCCTAAGGACCCAAGCAGCTGCAGCTCTTGAGGAGGCAAGGAGGGGGTCCTCCCCACCCACGAAAGCCAAGCATCCCACTCTTCTTGAGAGCTGATATTGGAGATGTTGACGCACACTTCGGTCCCTATATTTCCCAGGGTCTGACGACATAACATATATAGTTCCTGAAGGTCCAGTGGAACCCCTACCAGGGAAGTTGAAATAGGGTTCTGGGGTGTTGCCGTGCTCAGGCAGAGCGTGTCCTGTCCTGTGGCATTAGCAAGCGTGACCCAGACATTATCTTTAGGCTGGGGTACCACCCATCCCCCCACCCCAATCGCTGCCATCAATACTACAAAACTTAGCTTTCCCATGGTTATCTTCATGTTTTTCTAGGTCTTCTTCGAGTTTGTTTTCACAGTGTGTTTCACTGCTCGAGCAGGAATCTAAAAGGGATCTGTAGGGGCAGAAACACAAGTGTACCCTTGGATCCAAATTATTAACAGCACTGGTCCTGCCCGTTGGCCGGACTCTAGATGTTTATAATACAACATTGGGTGGTTACTCCAGGGCTCTTTGGCCATGAAGTGCCGTTCACTCGCTGTCATGCCCTCTGAAGAAAAGTTTAAAAAATTTAAGACATAAGTTGCTTTCTATAGTCTTTCCTGTGGGGTTTTCCCAGGGGAGGCTCTGGGTAACACTCCGGTAACTCTGCAATTGTTTGCTGTCTTTGCCGCTGCAAGATCTCTTTTGTGGACAGGGCATTCATAACAGACTTTAGCAGGGTGAGTGGGGGATACAGGTCAGGCTCCTGTTCCAGGCCTATGGGACCGGGATCAGATGAGCCATCTGGCTCACACGCCTTGGCACTCAGCGCGCCCTCAGATCTCCCCCTTCCCTGGCAGCCGTTGCACCACCCTTTGCTCCAGCTGTCTGGAGTACCTGCTCAGCTGGATGCAACACCTGAAGTGCAGAGTACACTGTCTGCCATGTAACAACGATCCCTTCTGACAACAGATTTTCTGGCAAGTTCTGTTACTGCAAATGTGCTCCAACTTTTTGCCAATGGTCAACATTAAAGGAGCCTCCAGGAGGGAACCAGGGGCAGTGATCTCGGACACATACTAAGAGAGTCACTAACTTTAGTGGGTCTATTTCAAAACCCTGTTCTTTCAGAATGCGCTGCAGAATTCTGCTCCTTAGTAGCAGCTTGTCCCATTGTTCCCGTGGCCGCTCACCTGGCTGTCCAGCAGACAGTGATGTTGAAGAGAGCTCTCAATCCCTGTCACCATTCAGCCGGGGCTGCACCACTGGAAGTGTCGCACGCCGTTCCGTTCCTTATTCAGGTCTCTGTTTGGGCGCCATTCGTGGTATATGATGGCATGGACTCCGTAAGTGTGAGGATACGAAATCGCTTTATTGGTATTCTGCCCCTATAGCCTTGCTCAGTAATTTTCCACTGTCCCAGGCCTTGATTACACAGAAAGTTGCGCCGACACTGCTCGAGCATAAACAAGCCTTGCGGTTATGTCGCCTGGTTGCACATCCTCCTTTAACATTCTGTTTTTCTGTCTTATGATTGGTAACAAGCCACGTGCTCATGGCAAGTCACATACTCACAAAGCTTCAATCTTAAATGCTGCTCTCCCACAGAGCAATTCTCATTTCTGTGGAACAGACTCAACACGGAGTTGAGCGAAGAACTTTCCATGGGAAGAAGCTGGCCTGCATATGCCTTTAGGCTGCTGTACTGAGACCAAAGTGGCAGCAATGTGGTGCTCAGCAGGCGAAGGGAAATGCTGTTACAGTCAGCACTGCGAGAGGCCACACTGAGGTGCAAGACTGCTGCACTGTTTAGAGGGCTTTTCACTCTTTTTAACACTATGTGATTAGCTGGTATCTGGAGGGACTACTTTTGCAAATGGATGATGAAATGTAATCATTCTTTGTTGCAATTCTATGTACAAAGAATATTTATGAACTCCCATTTCTCTGAATGCTGTAAGAAGTAAACATGAGAAGCTCATTGCTTTAGTATTCTGCTTGGACAATGATCTACCATAACTCTCTTCTTTGCTTAATTTCCTTCTTAAAATCATCCTACATGCTCTCTAGTTGTCTCTGGGGCTTTTCTGCTGTCAGATTTATGCATGCCTGTGCTGTTGCCCATCCCCACTGAACAGTGATCATTGCCCTAAATTCACACTTTGTCCCCAGGGAAAATTGCAGTTGTTGGTTCTTTCTCTAGGCCTCTGCATTGGGTGCTGACTTCCAGTGTTTCATCTGTTCCGTGGCAATGTTGTAATCAGTTTTATATTTAGCCTACTACTTTATACTTGATAAAATGTGACTCCTGAGTTCAATGCTATTATCAGATTGCTTTGCTATTCATATTTGTAGGTGGTAGGTTTTTTTGTTACATGTTATCAGGCTGAAGTTCTCCTTTTCCCCACATAAAGTTTTGATTGTTTCATACACGGCCTCTGTGTTTCTGAATATACAAAAATGCACTATTAAGGTCACGCAAAAAAGGTATTTAGTTTTCCCAGGTTTCTGGGTGGGATGCTTAAGCTAATCACATTTACTAGTTTTAAGAAGACCCCTCAGACATTTGAACCTGACCGTTTTTCCCGCCAGCAACACCTGGCAAGAGAGTTAAATAAGTTAAATTGCAGAAATATTCAAGATCTATTTTAGCTAAAGCCTGTTTGTAAGATGTTTGTGTGCCAAGTTATATCTGCAGTAAACTTTTACAGGCAAATACTAAATCAAAGGCAAGGGGTAAAGGAAGAAGTGTAAAGGGGAGTAAAATAGAAAGACGGACCCTTAACTATAATGAAAATTCTTTTAGAGAAGTTTATGGTATTAACAAAAATAATTGCCAGAGTTGTAAAATCCAGATTTTTCAGTCTGCAAAGATCCTGTGAGCTGCTGGAGATTAATAAAATTAAATTAAATGAAACAGTTCATATGTAATTCAGATTTTTTTTTTTATTTTCTCTATTCCCAAAAGAATAAACATGACCTACTTTCTATATGGTGTAGTTTAGTGGGAAATTCCCCCAACACTCACTGTTAGCTTGCTTGTCCCCTGCTTAAGCAGGTGCTAACTCCCATCTCTGCTTTACTACTGCTGGCATACTGTGTGCTAAATGTGTTGTGAGATTCTTTCCTCTCAGTTTACAATGAAGATGGCTGAGCTCTTTCCCAAACTCCAGGTTTGTTAAGCTTCTGGGATTAATGTGGTATCTAAATTAATTTTCTGCATGTTAGTTATCCACCACAATGATGTAGTAAATAAGAAGCTCTAAGAGTTGTGCTTTTATACTTAA
>VXAV01004897.1:51622-64612 GCA_013399715.1 Alectura lathami | reverse complement strand
TACACAAGTGCTTTTTAAAAGCAGACTGGAAATTCTCACACCCCCCTCCCCTTGTCCCTTTCCCTCCCGCCATATAAGGGGTATCTTCCATTAGACAAGTTTGCCGAAAGCCCCATCCAACCTGGTCTTGATCTCTTCCAGGGGTGGAGCATCCACAGCTTCTCTGGGCAACCTGTTTCAGTGCCTCACCACCCTCTGAGTAAAGAATTTCTTCCTAATATCTAATCAAAATCTCACCTCTTTTAGTTTAAAATCAATACCCTTTGTTCCATCTGTACAATCCTTGATAAAGTGTCCCTTCCCATCTTTTTGAGAACTGTAATGCCACTATAAGGTCTCCCTTGAGTCTCCTCTTCTCTAGGCTGAACAACCTCAACTCTCTCAGCCTGTCTTCATGCAAGAAGTGCTCCAGCCCTCTGATTGTCTTCATGGTTCTCCTCTGGACCCACTCCAACAGGACGCAGGTGCAGCACTTTGCACTTGGCCACGTTAAACTTCAATAGGAACCTATTTCTCAAGGCTGTCCACGTCCCTCTGGATGGAAGCCCTTCCCTCCAACGTGCTAACTGCAACTCTGCTTGGTGTCGTCCACAAACTTGTTGAGAGTAAATGAAACTAAATCTTAAAGGAGAGCTGATGCCAGCTGTTTGTCTTTGAGCTGGAAAGTTATCAAGACTTGTTCCAACCCATCTTTACAAAAAACAAACTAGCAAACAAACAACAACAACAAAAAAAAAACCACACAAAAAAACTAAAAAGAACAATCTAAAAAACTTAAGAAAATGAGGAAATTGAATCTAAGGTTACAAGTCAAGCCTGTCTCTATCTGTATATCACTACAGAAATATGCTAGAATATGGAATGAAACCTTGGTTTGATCCTGCCCTCTCAGAAGAGCCAATGCTTAGTTTGCTGGATCTAGTCTTATATAGAGGAGAAGGAGAGAAATTAAACAAGTTTGTTCTGCTATCAAACTATTAAGTATTTGTGGAGATTCTTCCACTTTTTTTCCAATTATTTTCCCAGTATATTATTTCCATCTTGCACAGAGATAAAATGGGAACATGCTAATCCTGTTTTCTCAAATACAAATTGCATGGACCTAAAAGATGTGATGAGATGTATGGTGAAGAATGTTCTACTTACTTTTCCTAGGAAGAGTCACTACAAGATTGGATTGTCAGATGCACACAACAAGAAAAACAAAATCATATTTCTCCAGTAAATGAATAAGTATTTGCATGTAATTTTTTGAAAAATAAGCATGGGTCTGTTTAGCCTTGGTTTATTTATTTATTTGAAGTTGTTTCTTCCAGATTCAGGCATTAGACTAGCATGAAGACTTGTTCGTATATTTTTGTTTTAATTTTATGATCCAAGTGTTAGGTGGGAATTTGGATCCAAAGGGAATGAATTTATGTATACGGGACACGTTGTTCAAGGAGCTAATACTTACAGTAAACAGAGGTTGCTTAACTGTTGAGTAATGCTACAATAGTTATTTCCAATATTTTGCAAGAAACAATGTTCATGCAATGTTTTACCACTAGCAATTTGCTAGTGGTTTTAATTCCATGCCAAACAAATCTCTAGGGGCTGTAATTTCAAAAACATGGAGTATCGCACATTGGGAACTAAACTCTCTACTTTTGTAAGGTAAGCCATGTAATGAAAGAGACACTTCTTCTCTCCCATTAAAGTTACTTTAAAATCTAAACAGTATAAAAATACTCTTGTGATATTACATATAGTCAGTTCCATTCACTGAAAAGAGATACAGTCGCATGCATCTTATATTGCAGCTAATTCTGCTTAAAAAAAGTCTTTCTATCAAGAACACAACAGATCACTTCAAGACAGATGTAGTCTGAAGGGGCCATATTTGCCTTTTGTTTTAGCAACTATCAGATATTTACATTATGGTGAGTTCAAATCTAAAAATAGTAAAAGTCTATAGCTAATTAGGAAGTGTTTTTAATCTTAATTCTTTGTACATTATATTTCACTTATTGTGATGAGGATATGAGCAGAAACAGTTTTAAAGTGATTCAAAATAGTTTTCTTTTGGAAAGCATCCATGTCTGTCATACCAGATCCTGCAGACATTCACAATATTCCTCTACTTAGTGTACTTCGCTGTTGTTATACATTATTACTAGAAATTTTCCTTTATGCTGAAATAGATGGCCATTTTCTACTGGAGGTCAGCTTTAGTAAATACTCCCACTAAAGCAGTACTAAGTAACTTCTTCCCTTTGAGATGAACACACGTTCTTATTTTACGGATAGAGGACTAAGGGTTAAAGAGGATAGATGGCCTTGAAAATGTCATGCTGCTGTCATCTAAGTGGTAGAGAGAAGCTAGAAGTTTTATCTCCTCTATTTTGCTGTCTCTACTGTTGTCCAGTATGTGTACACAGATTTAGACGTCTGTATTGAAGGGAGACACAGACTTGAGACAGATTCAATTGAATTCTACCCTTCTTTAATGGGAGTTTTGAGTCCAGAATACTGAGGACTGAGCATGAATATTTTGAGGAGACATTAGGACTTTTCCAGCATTTCTGCCACCAGTTTCATAACAGTTTCTTTGCTGGTGCAATCCTATCATTACCACTTTCTTTAAAAAACAAAAAAGATCATTTTGGCCTGAAGTAAGTAAATTCATGTGTATTTATTTATGTGGTGTCATACTGTGCATACCTAAATAGATACATAGTTATTTTCCTAAACACATCTACATTGTGTTAGCTGTCAGCAGTTTTTATGCTGTTCCAAACTGATTTGTCTTTGGCTGCTTCATTTTGTTAAGGCAGTCTGACTAAAACTATAGGAGGCTCTTGGGAAAGTTTGCCTCCAGTTTGGACTTCCAATTTAAGATAATGAGCTACATCAACTTGATCATTATTTGTTTATATAAGAAAATTTAAATTTATAATTATGTTTTTGTCAAACTTATCCCAAATTAACATCCACTTGTGAAACTAACTGTAATAGTATGTCTTTTCGTCATTCCCTTTCTCCGTTTTCTAGCCCTTAAATTCCTTGATAAGTAGTAGCAGAATCTGTATCAAACAGTCTGTGTGGCTACATGTGTACCTTTCATTACATTAAAAATTGGAACTATTGAAGTATTTCTGATAATGTCTCCCTTTAGAGCTCGCTTCGCAGACAATAGACATGTCTAAAGTTCCTTGGTGAGGCATCCACAGGAGAAGACTGGCTTTCTTTTGAGATGTTGAAGTACACATGGTGGTACATGCAAAAATACCAAGAATGGTTTGCCTTTTGAATTTTTGATAGAATACTAGCTAGTTAGTATAAAGTCAAAGTATGCAGCCCGTATCTGGTCATGCAGGGTAAGAGCATGGTACTAATACAATTGTTTGAGGAATAGAATCTTGTGCTGGAAACCTAGGCCTTTATATTTTGCAAGTGAGGAAAGTAAATTGAGAGGTTGTTGCTGGCAAAAACGCTAATTTGCAGTGGAAAATTGTGCATGGAGTTATTCAGTGAACGATTTTTAATAGGAGATTGACTCTAGCCAAGCATAATGGATTCCACCTACCTAAATGCATGGCAGGGGATATGAGTACTTGGGAAGGTAGTTGCAGCAAGGCAAAACATGGTGTAGTCACAAGAGATGCAGGGTGGAGTAACATAGAATCGTCCAAGTTGGAAGAGACCTGTAAAGGCCATCCAGTCCAACTCCCCTGCAGTGAACAGCGACACCTACAGCTGGGTCAGGTTGCTCAGAGCCCTGTCCAGCCTGACCTTGAAGGTGTCCAGGGATGGGGCATCCACCACCTCTCTGGGCAATCTGTGCCAGTGCTTCACCACCCTTATCGTAAAAAACTTTTTCTTCATATCCAGGCGAAATCTCCCCTCTCTCAATTTGAAACCATTTCCCCTTGTCCTATCACAACAGACCCTGCTAAAGAGTCCCTCCCCTTCTTTCTTGTAGCCGCTCTTTAGATATTGAAAGGCTGCTATTATGTCTCCCTAGAGCCTTCTCTTCTCCAGGCTGAACAGCCCCAACTCTCTCAGCCTGTCCTCACAGGGGAGGTGTTCCATCCTTCAAATAATTTTTGTGGCCCTCCTCTGGCCATGCTCCAACAAGTCCATGTCTTTTCTGTACTGAGGACTCCCCATCTGGATGCAGCACTTCAGGCGGGCTCTCACCAGCGCAGAGCAGAGGGGCAGGATCACCTCCCTTGCCCTGCTGGCCACGCTTCTTTGGATGCAGTCCAGGATGCGGTTTGCTTTCTGGGCTGTGAGGGCACACTGCTGGCTCATGGCCAGCTTGTCACCCACCAGTACCCCCAAGTCCCTTGTGGCAGGGCTCTGCTCAATCCTTGCATCCCCCAGCTTGTATTGATAGGGGGGGTTGCTGTGACCCAGGTCCAAGACCTTGCATTTTGATTTGTTGTAGCTCATGAGGTTAGCCTGGGCCCACTGCTCCAGCCTGTCTGTGTCTCTCTGGATGGCATCCCATCCCTCAGGCATATCACCTTCACCACACAGCTTGGTGTCATCTGCAAACTTGCTGAGGGTGCACTTGATCTCGGTGTCGATGTTGTTGATGAAGATGTTGAAGAGTATTGGTCCCAGAACAGACCCCTGAGGGACACCACTCATCACTGATCTCCATCTGGACATGGAGCCATTGACCACCACCTTCTGGACACGATCTAGCAACCAGTTCCTCATCCACTGAAGAGTCCACCCATCACATCCATATCTTTCCAGTTTAGAGAGAAGGACGTTATGGGGGAGCGTGTCAAAGATCTTCCTCAAGTCCAGATAGATGACATCAGTGGCTCTTCCCTTGTCCACCAATGCAGTTATGCCATCATAGAAGGTCACTAGGTGGGTCAGGCAGGACTTGCCCTTGGTGAAGCCATGCTGGTTGTCTTACATCACCTGCCTGTCTTCCATGTGCCTTAGCAGAGCTTCCATGAGGATCTGTTCTATGATCTTCCCCACCACAGATGTTAGGCTGGCAGGTTGGTAGTTACCTGGGTAAATATATTTTCTTAGCTGTGAAAAATGTTCTGACATCTTGTCTTTGGTATTATGATAACAGAGGCTAAATGGAAAGTAAAGGAAAATACAAAATAAAAGAGCAGAAATTATTTTAAGAAGGAAGAGGAAGATGGAAGTAAGATGAAGAGGAGTCAGTGAGGGGAGTTGAGAGGAGGAAGAAGTGGTGGTGCAGAAGTGAAAATAGTACTTTATGGAAATGGTACATGAGGATGGAGGGAGTGAACTGAGAAAACTAGAACCGAATAACGTGCAAAGAAGAATGAAGAATTCCTCTGGGGAGAGAAGATCAAAAAAATGTTGTATTTGGGTGGCACGTTGCTGAGGAAGTGCTTTTCACACACTTCATGCACATTTTCTCTGCACTGTTTATGTCTTTTTGCAACTGATAACCTTATTATGATAGTTAGAAGTCACAATATTTTGATCCATGAGGAAAAGATTTGCTGATGGGATTTCATGGACCTGTTTTGTGCACCATTATTTATCATTACACAGTTCTTCTTACTACTCTTAAGACCTAAAGTAATGCTGGTTTATACAGCATCGCCTAAAGGAACACTCATGAATAGTACTGCTGATGCAACATTCCTAGACTCCATGCACAGTAGCAGCAAAGTGTCCGTATTTGCATTTCAAAGGACACTTCACACTTCTCACTCTAGAAGAATGGAGGTGCACTTAGTACAAACAATGAAGTTGTTTCAACATCGGCTTTGGAGCTACACCCGTTATTCTTCACCAATGAGCATTGCTTGGACCAGAACAGATGTGAAATATACATAGAAAACCTGACCATGAAAGAGAGAAATTTCCTGAGCAGAAATATAAATGACAGGGTCAAAATTCACAAAGATGCTTATCTGTGATCTGAAGGGTTGCTAGGAAGTGATGTGGTTTTAGAATAAATTGCATAGGAACTGCTTAAAATTCAATTTGGATAGTGAAGATAAATATAAACACCCTATCATACGATGACAAAACAAATATACTTGGCATGTAGGCAATGATTTATAGCAAAATTACTCTAAAAAGAGTCTTTCATCTGGTTTTGCTGGCTTGTATGTAAGGTTAAAAAAAAGTCTAAAATTGCACCATTTTTCTCTTGAAGATGGGTGACCTTCCCTTTTCTTTATCTGAAGGTGAGTATGTGGGAATGAGATAAAATTTAGAATGTCAGCTTGCAATATGTCATTTATGGCATGGTGATTGTCCATATGCAGCCTATTTCCTAGGACTAAATGCAAGCCAAATAAAAGTAACTTCTCCCTGATGAAAGATGAAATGTTACCTTGCATTTACAAGTATCTGTTATGCTATTAAAATAACTACTGTGTTTTACTCCTTGCTCTGTGGAATACTGTAAGGAAAGAAAATGTGGAGAGTCTTGGGATTCAGAGACAATTATCCTTCCCAAGCTTTGCATGGTTCACAGGATGGTGAATAATGGGTTTCTGTTCTACACAGCAGCACAGCTGTACAGCTACTGGATTTGCTTCAACAAAACATCAAGTTTTCAGAGAAAATTGGCTGCAGGAAGATAACAGATGTATAAAAGAAAATAGGGATAGCGTAACTCTTAACATCTTTCTATTTTGTTTACTAGACTTTTTTAAAGAAGGAAAAGCCTAAATGTTATGGCAAGTTGCTATTTTTGACCTTATAAACTAATTTTATAGGACCCATTTATTCATATTATTGCACCACAGATAAGAGTGCTGTAGTTGCAGCTTGGCTAGATCATATCCAAACTTCCTCTTCCAAGTACTTATGGTTTTGGTACTATTTAAATGGCAACAGAAGCTGGCAGGAATCTATGGCTACACTGCTTCTTCTTTTAAAGAATTAGAAAAGCTTTGGTTAACTGTTCTCTTTGTTTGGTCTATTGTTTAAGCTTCTTTGCAATGACAGTTGCAGACATTTTGCTAGAGAGAATTGTGGTTCAGTCTCTCCAAAGTTTATTTCTGTTTGCTAAACAGACACTTTTTTTGGGGGGTGTTTTGTATTTGTTATATTATGATAGCAGTCGTGGACACTAATTCCCAAACATGGGCTTGTTATTCTGCTTGGGCATGCATTCACAGAAATAAAAAAGGCAGAGGAGCTATGACTTTTGACACAATCCCAGAAATGTTAGAAAAGGAGAGGTCATGACGCCCTTTTAAGTGAGGTTGGGAGTGGAAATGTTTAGGTCCTACTGTTCCAGGAAACCTGTTGTCCTCATTAGAGGACCTCTTTGTGGACACTGTACAAACACATAACAAAAAGCTGACTCCTGTCCTGGAAGGCTTGTTGTCTAATTTACAGCTTCTTTTTTTAGCAGCAACTGTCCACAATAAATCTCAAAAGGTTGCTTTCTGTCAACAGTTCCTGTCTCTGACAATGTCATTAAAGTGTGTGTCTATAGAGGCATGTGATTGTGGGGAAGCAAGCAGTGTTGCTTCCTGAGAATATTCTCCCAGACAACAGTTTGCAGGTAGTGGACTTCCTGATACATGCATAATGATGTGATGTTGAGGTGACTTTGCCTTGTCAGATTTCTCTTCTATAAACTTGCCTCCTCTTTCTTGGAAACCATGTCAACTGCCAGTATTCATAGCCTCTGGTATACCATGTCCCCCTGCATAATTACTTGCTATGGGAAACTTGTCTCCTTTTGCTTGTGTTGAGGCTAGCACCTGCCAGCTTCTACGGTAAGTCCGTTTTTAGGAAAAGTATTAACTTTTTGGGATGACTTCAATAGAAGATGCTCATATTACAGTACAAAACTGTTGAATGTTATGATAATGTAGATACCAACATATTTATTTTTTGTGTATGTGTTTTGATAATGAAGACAGACAACAACACTTCAGTCAGTGTATGTTAACCAACATAATGCTGTCAAGAAAAGTGACTAGTGATGGAAAAAAAAAAAAGGCAAGAAGTACTATTCTTCTGTCTAGAAGCCCCCATGTGCATAGCGACATTGTCTCCTTGGTCACAAGTCTTAGGAGTCAAATTTTGTCTGTTTATGCAAGGTTGGAATTTTGATATCCAGTAGTCCAAGAATTATGCCAGATCAGATTTTTGCTCTGCATCTTTCTTCTCTATTTTAAATTCACTTTTAGGTAGGGCATGTCTGCAACACATTTACAGAAATGATTTCAATTAACTCACCTAGAACTCCATGGTGCTGCAGCTAAGCTGTACAACTGAACTGTTTATAGCAAGTAGCAGTCTTTCTTATCCACTGAGGTCTGCCAGGTAAGCACACACATTAACTTACAAAAATGACCACAGTAGTCTTTATTTCCTACATTTTTTGTTGTTGTTTATTTTTGACTACTTGACAATTTGAATAGGCAATCAATCAGAAACAGAACATACACTTAGACATTCACATGTCTTGGAAATAAAATTTTGCATGGCTTACAAACACAAATATGCTGTATAATTTCACACCAATCCTTAAAATAATTGTTAAATAAGTCTTTGTTTTCATGCTGGGCTGAGTTTTCCTTCCACATCTGCAGTACATTGCCCCAGTGTTGACTCAAAAGAACTAGATTGTCTTTTATTGTCTTTTAGTAATATGGCTAGGGTCAGCGGATGAGTTGTGAAAAAGAGTACTATACTTTTACAGTTGGTCATAGCAAAAAAAAAAAAAAAAAAAAAGACTTATCTAGAATATTTTGAAAANAAGAAAAAAAAGTCTTATCTAGTATATTTCGAAAGTACAATGCATAAAAATTCATTTAATTAGCACGATATTCTGGTTTCAGTAAGTCTTCTGCCACCCTTTAGGCAGATTGTCTTCTGTGTTTGAAGGGGTCCTGTAAATGGATAGAATGTTATGAAATAGAAAAATGGTAGAGTGTGTCAGTTGGACAATTTTTCAGGCAGGGGTTGATTGTTAAAAGTTCTGTATATCCATGATAACTCCAGGTGACTTTCGCAGCTTAGATTTAACTTTCATGTTACCCAATATCATTTAATGAGCAAATTGCCCTTTAGCTACAGAATGAACCATGTAGTATCAGTTCTTGCAGACTTCCCTCTCCAATTTGCATAAATAAGTTTTCTTTCTGAATTTTTGCTTTCCCTTTTTGTTTGGAAGTAGTAGAGACTACTACTGTCTTCCTTGGGAGTTGTGGGAAGAGTTGTGTTACTCTGATAGAAATCAAGAAAGCCTACATTACANCGAATTATAAGTAAGATTTGAAACAACAAGGGCATATTAGTATAACTGGGTTAAACCAGTTTGAACCAACCTTCTTAAAAAGGGAGAAAGATATGCAGTCATCTGGGATAATACTAGCATAGAGAGGGATAAATGAACCAATGTAAAATTTATATTAGTCTTGCAACTATGCCCAAGACTAGTGATAACTGTGAAAGATTGATACTTCCATACCCATGAAAGTTATGTTCAGCTTTGGTAGTTGTGCCGTTCTGTGCCACATGTAACTATGGCCCATGAAGTCAGCTCTTTGGGAATGTCTGTAGAAAGAAAATGTTCTGGACCTGAATGCAATAGTCTTGCGTAGGAGAAGGGCAGCGACCAAAGAAACAGAGGAACAGAGTAAACCTGACTTTCAATTTTGTTATAAATATGTAAGGAAGAAATATTTGATCTGTGATATAATTTGAAAAACCAAGCTATACTTTTGCAGTATGAAATACCCTATGCATATCTGATTTCCTTTTTACTGACAATCTTTATCTGGTATGGCCATTGTTTTTGTTCAAAACTACTCACTTTTCTTCAAGCATTTCTCCCTGTGCTGTTTTACCATCTGTTGGTGAATATAAGTAAATATTGTTACTGTAAACATGCTCTCTGGTCTGGCTGGTAATGTGTGATCCAAATTAAACCTTGGCTCTCTAGGGAGTTTCTGGTTTTCAGTGGTTCTGAGTATGTGAGACTGTGAGTGTGTATTAAAACCACAAACCACCAAGGTAAATTTTCTTTATCTGTTTATCTATTTTTTGCTTTGGAGACCCTGCCTCTAAGTGGGGAGGGGGTGCTAGAAATCTGGGTTCATGAGGTAAGTGTATTTCTGCTTACATATGAAGTGAATTAGGAAAGGCTGAGAGAGAAAAATAGTACATTTTCCAGTATCCATCATTATGAAAGTGGAGTAACTGTGAAGCAGCAGCCAACTTTACATGCTGAGCAAGATACTGACAGTAAGCTTGTCGTCTTTAAGTTGCACACTTTACCAATACGTTTTTCTTTGTTCTTGATTGCAGGGAAAATCTTAGGCAATCTCAAATATATTAAGTATTGAAGTTTGAATTGTTTAAATCGAAAATTTAGCCGCATTAATAGTGTTTCATCTTTTTCCTATTAAGGTAAAACCAATGGCAAATGTTACAGGGCATAATTTAAATAAAATCAAGTTAAATAAGGACAGATTGGCCCCAAGATAGGAAAACAATTGGCTCAAGACAGCTTGAGATGAAACAAAGTCATGGCAGATCTATTTTCTGTATCTGTAAATAAATACAGAATTAACAAGTCAAAATTGACCTGAGAGACTCTCCTTGCTTTTGAAAGAGAGAATTCACTGGAAATGTCAGCATAGCAAGAGGAATACGTCAGGTGTAAGTGAAAAAGAAATGAGTTCTTAAATAATAATCAGAAAAATAGTTAAAATAACATCAGCAGTATCTGCAATGATGTCCTTTAGAATTATAATTGCCTACTTGATATAATTCTCAGTCAGTAAAGAAAAACAGGGAAAGATTTTCTTACTTTTCTGCATTATTTTAAAATGTGAAATTAGACCAATTTTCCAGATGTCTCTGTTATGTATCCACTTGGGCAAGCCAAGAGGGTATTTTCCTGTTTCGTTGAATAGAGTTCTTTGTAAATTAAACACAATACTTTTATTAAGCACTTGGCATAGCACCTACCTGAGCTGATGTAGACAAAGCAGATGAAAAATATCCAAAAGTAATGTCATGTGTTTTCTGTTGTGCTAAGAAATATATTCTTCACTGAAATACGAAATGATAGCGTGAAGAGGGTAATATTTAGGACATGATTTCCAAAGTTTTCGAATGCAAAATATGTGCAGAACAAACTCTATGAATCAGTCAGGTAATCCAAATATGAATAATGAAACCTATTTCAATGACATTACTAGAGGGCAAGTGAAACTGTTCCAAAATGATGGAAATGGTGTCACACAATTTGAAGCAATGCTGAATGTGGAATGATACTGGAAACCTTGTGGTCAGAGAAATATTCAGAAATTCTGATCAAGTGAAGGTAGGCGTGGGTCAATGCAGTCTGGGCTCTTATCCAAATGACTACAAATTTCTGAGATAGGCGCTGTTCGTGGCATTAGTGTACTATTCAGATAACCTGCATGGTTCAAACTGCTGTCTAATAAATATTCCTATCTTATGTTATGAACTGTATGTCCTCTTCTGGACAGCAGGAACAATTTCAGCTGTATACCTTGAATACTGGCAAAACCCAAATATTTTTGTTTACTCTCTTAGTTCCAGAGTTAATTCAAGTGCTAAAATCCAAAAGAAGCATTTCCACTTAACATAAAACAACTTTTCCACTATCTCTTTTATGTTTGTGCTTTCTCAATATTTCTCAGTATTTTTCTTGATTTGGTAGGTAAGCCTCCTTATCCAGGCACTGACCATAGTTACTCTCCATTGGTTTTACTTTTGCAGGAGCTAATTAGAACTTTGTAGAATCAGGCTTTTCACTTACCAGAGTTCTTTTAACTGAAATAGAAATGAAGAGAAAGACAGTGAGAGAGAAAATCTGAAGCTTTCTTAACAAATGCGATCAAAATGTATATTTGCATAATGGCAGCATTCTTATTTGAGGCTTTTTTTTTTGGAAGAAACCTGTACTAATCAGCAAAATTTCTGCCATAAAACCACCACTCTAAGATCTAGTAGACAACATCATATAGAATAGTTATAGTTGTTATAGCTAATATAGAATAGTTCTAGTTTAGAAATGCAGTCCTATAAGATTCAGTCTTGTGTTCCAAAATCATTGGGATTTACAAAATAGTGATCTACAAAATAGCTAGCATTTAGTGTTTCTAGCTTCAGCTTTATCTGAGGCACTTCAGTGTACAAATTAGATGAGAAAAGAACAGTTTTTCTAATAACACAAAACTGACAGAACTAATTTCTCTCAAAAGTAAGCAAAAATTACTCTGGACCGAAATGCAATATGGAAAGTATTAGTACAAGCACAGTTTGTTTTAGTGCTACAATTATAACAAGTCTACAGCCTTCATATACTCAAACTGACATCAGTCTGGAATGACTTTTCCAGAAAGAATAGTATGGCACAGAAAAGACATAACATATGTAGGCATCCTCAGCAGTGGCATGCTGAACAATGAAACGTGGTCTGTTTGTTTAAAAAGAAAATGCTACGGGCATGAGCATACTTCCTTTTGCTACATTCGACTAGGAGGCTGGACACAACAGCACAATGTCTAGTTTAAATGTGTGACAGGGGTCCATCTTTAGCATAGTTCTGTCTTACATCATAGTATAAAACAATCTTGTGATTTGTAAATAATTTGCCCAGATTAATTATAATAATGAAAGTCAGGGATATTTTAAATTGCCCTGATTACATAGACAGATTCTAGTCTTTGCGTGTATACACACGATATGCATAATTAGAGCAATATGCTTCATTCAAACCAACTGCAATCACAAAATTATTGTTGCCCATTAAACCATACAGGGAGCTGTGATTACATCCTTTTTGTTTTTTAACGCAATTCCCAAGCTCTCACGTGCTTCAAACAAGCTGTAGCAGTAGGACTTTTAATTAGACTGCTGTTTACAAAGTGACATACAGCTTCTTCATCTGAACTAGTCCTGGACAAACAGATAGGAGTAAAGTGATCTAAAAAACTAAATGCATAACAGCTGTGGACAGAAATGGATGCCTTGATT
This sequence comes from Alectura lathami, assembly GCA_013399715.1. Lineage (NCBI taxonomy): Eukaryota > Metazoa > Chordata > Aves > Galliformes > Megapodiidae > Alectura > Alectura lathami. The sequence continues at coordinate 51,628 of VXAV01004897.1, read as the reverse complement.
TTAAAC
>VXAV01004897.1:35781-48510 GCA_013399715.1 Alectura lathami | reverse complement strand
AATGAACTCAGAATTTCCCACATTAAAGAATTTTGAGATTGGCAACAAGCTTCTTTGACAAACACAAGTGTAGCTAGGAAGTCTGAGAAATACTTTCTAATTTTTGTCTTCTCCCCATCCCCACACTAGTATTTGTATGTATACAGCAAACCNTGAGTTATGTGTGGCACACTGCAAGTTAGTTGTTTAGGCCATGAAAGAAATACTAAGTTATAAAAAGGATTTTTTGTTGTCAGTCGATCACGTGTTTCAGAACACGTGTTTTAGAATCACTGGATGTGGTTTTTGTTATTGGCACCTGCTGGGAAGACAGAAAGTAGCAGTGAAAAAGAGTAGTTCAAAAAATTTTAATTCTCTTGATTTTGTCCAGAGTGGCCATATTTTTATTATTTTTATTTTTATTTTATTTTCCATGAACATCCATTTTGATTTTATTCACAGACAAGAAGGCTAGAAGGGAAGCTGTTTTATTTTCTTTCTTTTCTTTTAAAATGAAAATGAGTTGAAACTAGCGTTTTTTCCAGCTCTCTAGCTTTACAAAGTCTGCTGAAAGAAGGCAATATTTGTTTGTAGTAGACTCTTCAAGTTTTTGAAGGCTTCCATTAGGACTACTGAAGAAAGATAAAATATTTTGCACATTTACCATTGTGTATTCTATCGTATCTCTAACTTCAACCCCAATATGTTTGTGTTGCATTTGTGGTTTGAGTTGGTTTCACTGATGAAGATATAATAAATTATACATAAAAGAGAATGATCTTCTAAGACTATGTTCATTAGGCAGCTCTAACTTGTGAAGCATCAGAAACCATATGGTTTGTGCATTGGCTTACAGCTGTAAAACAGACATGAAATTACCAAATGAAGCCTCCAGTGAAGCCAATGGCAACTTCATTTATTTTAGTGGTTCGGGCTGAAGAGTGTAATAATCACAACAACCCAGAAATTAAGAGTTATTGTGCTTGAGCCAAAACCTCATCTTTCCTTCTGCAGGTTTGTAATGCTGAAAATGCAGATTTAAACAAATACTTTTTTTTTTTTTTAACCTCTGTATGTGAAGGCATTGATAAGTGTAGTCTGTTTTTCATCCTTTTTTTTTGTCCATTCTGTATCCTCACACTGAAAACCACAGTTTAACAACTTTGGGCAGTCATGTTATACAGAAAAAGGAGTGCCCCATGCTTCTGGTAGCCCCACAACTGATCTACATAGTAGCATGGCTACGCGAGCACGTTATACCCTCTTACTGGGTTGGAGGGACACAGGTTATGTTCATTCGTGCTCATAATGGTGCCAGTGATAATGCTGTCTTGCTGATTCTGTTCATAGTGTGATGCTGAACTCAAGCAGCAAAAGGATAGGACTATTTTTGCTTTATGGGAAGAAGCCTGCCCAAGCTGGAAAGGAAGAATTTGGGTAGAAGTGATATATTATTACTTTTGTGCAAATTGAATTGTGCTATCTGTCCTCTGCACAAGAACAAAATTTTTAACATGCCTTGAAATTAATGACAGATTTCCCAGCTACTGAAGGGATTTCAGAACATACATCCCCTTGAAAGAAAGATGGTTGAGTGGGGTCCCTGTCACGCTTCCCAAAGTGCTTTTCCACCTTTTAAAAGATTGCTGCCCCTTTTATCTTGGCAAAAGAAACTAGGCTTGTGGCTTATTGTCTGAAAGCATTCACTGTCTAAGTAAGCTTGAGCCTCTTAGCAGGGAGTCCATACTGGACTTAAAGCAAAAAACTATCCCAAATCCTGGAACTGCCGTGAAGTGAAGAATGTTAGAGTCATTTACAGCTGCCTGGCATTATTGCTGGGGTACAAATTGAAATCGCTGCTCTGCCAGGCTTGTCAACACCTTTGAAATCTGCCGCTTAGCCTGGCTCCCCAAAGGACTGCTTGGAGAGAGGGAAGGACCCAAACCAACAGCCAAAGGCAGAGTCCACCTTCTCATCCCATTTTCTTCCTTTGTCTTTGTTTCTTTTCCGCTTTTATAATTGCCTTTCTTTTTGCTTGTTTTAATCCCAGCACTAATGTTGTAATATTGGTAAGTGGTTTAATTAGAAGATTTATTAACTTGTGTTTTCAATCTTTTACTGAGCAAAAGTACCAAAAACCTAACATCAAAATAAAAGCTATTACACAATCCACTCGTTGGGTGCAGTCTGTCCCCTTTGAATTTTATGGCTGAACTCCCATTGGCTTTCATGGGAGTCTATTAATGAACAAGATCTTGTTCTTTTGTAATACACATACCACATGGGGCCACTTAACTAAAGGCACCTAAACAAGTGCCCTTTTTTTAGTGCTGTGGATGACTCAAGTGGCTAAATGGGAAACAATGTGCCTAATTTTAGGACACCAATACGGTAACCACAGACTAGTATTGAAGCTTCATCTACACAGACTGATGTTTGTCAGTCACTGAGGATGGCTTGACAATCTGTGTGTGCATCAAAACCATTTCTATTAGGTATTTCTCGTAAATCTAAAAGAAAAGCAGATAATAAAGGAGAGAAGTAAATATGAAACACAAATCTGAGATTAGCTTGACAACAGTAACTGAGGCTTGTCTGAGGCTTTGCTTCATGATAGTAATTAGTCACCTCTTTTCATTGTGTTTCTAATATTGCAAATTATTAATGCTTTAAAAATATAAAGTAATGTAAGCTGTCATCAGAGCCTGGACAGTGTTTTCCTGGAGCAGCACTCTGCAGAGTTTGGTAAAGATTCAAGAACTGGTAAATTTAGAGCAGAGAGTGTTTAATATACTTAGTTATTAAACACCAAACTACAAACAATTGCTTCAATATTTGGAAAATCATGGCCTCCAACATAATATCATTTAAAAAAAGAAAGAGGTTTACAAGTTGCTGTAGTATAAACTAAGAAATTACAAAGCCTTTGTTTGCCCTTTTCATACAGTGAACACTAAAATTTCTCTAAAATTTATTTAAGGATTAAAGCCAGAATTAAATCAAAGAATTGCCTCACATTCCATAAGTGAAGATTTTCATTTTGAAATATATTCAGAAAGTATGGATTATGCAAGGCTAGGTGTAGCTATGAATCCATGATCTCCTGTCTTATGTAGACATTCACACAGGTTGTACACATACACACTGTCATTGAGAACAGATATTCTATTCTTTCAGCAGCTCTAGTGTGTGACATACCTCTGACATAGTGAGGTATGTAAAATAAGACATGTCTCATCATGTTTCCAGTGTTTCTCTTCTCAACAACACAACTATACTGTAATTCTTTTCTCTTTGACACTTCTCTCCTGTGCCTTGTCTTAGGACAGTCTTGGTAAACCCAGTTCTTTCCTTCATTGCCTATGAGGAGTTGTGTCTACCTTCTACATGTTTATCTCACTTAAGAAACCACTCCACCAGTTTTCCTGCTTAGACCTTTTTTATTTTATTTTATTTTATTTTATTTTATTTTATTTTATTTTATTTTATTTTATTTTGTTTTGTTTTGTTTTGTTTTGTTTTATTTTATTTTATTTTATTTTATTTTGTTTTGTTTTATTTTATTTTATTTTAATCAGAGGACACGTACTAGGTCAGGCTGTGCTGTTCAACTTTGACAACAATGCACCAAATTTTTCAAGCACTTTAGGGAATGTTCCTATGCTCTGAAAAACCTTAAACTCTTTGTTCTTAAGGCCATTAGCCATAGATTCTATATGCCCATTAAATCTGCCGGGAAAAGAAAATCAAGAAAAAAATGCCACTTGTCACCTTCTATGGATTTAGTCCAGCAGATCTCTATGGTCCACAGTCTTGTAGTAGCAAGTACTCTGCAAGTAATGAGCCAAGAGGCTGGAAAAAGTCCGTTGAATATCTAATCTGTGTCCATTCCTCTGGGAATCTCTTCGGAAAATGACATTAACCCAGGCCTTTAATCTTTGTCGCTATGAATTGTCCTTAGCCCTTCTGGCAAATGTCTTCAGCACCAGCTGTATGAAGTTGAGGTGTTGGGAGCACATCTCCCTCATTAACCCTGAGATCAAAAACAAGATTTCAGTACCAGCAGAAGTTTCTTTATTTCTCTTCTTTGAATAAAATGTGCATTTTATGAAAGGCAATACATGTAAATAACCATGGGTGGGCAGAAATTTTGTTGGAAGCTGGAGACAGAGCTGATTCTTCAACAGAGACAATGCTTTTCTGGTGCTGCTAGGACTTTTGATAGACTTTTTAGAGTTAGAGCACAAGGAAAGTCCTCAGGCTTTAGTGGCAACTGCGTAGAAGTGAGTGGAGAGTCTGAGGATGAATAACTGTACTTTTTCAAGACGTAACTATTGACTTGTAGTGCTTCTGTGGCCGTTTCATTATCCTGCAGGGACATGGTAAACCCTGGATATTACTGAAAAGGTTAGTTTCCCTTTTAAAATTGGATTAATTGATTTACTGTATATATATGTATTTTGTTCTGTCAGGCCATGGTTAGGAGGAATCTGCTTACAAAATGGGCAGTATCCTCTGTTTCTAGTAGACAGATTTCTGGATCCTGCTCTTCAAATTTCTGAAAGGATTAATCAAACTGTTTCCATTTGTTAAGGACTTTTCTCTGCAAGATAAGAAATTGGTGTTAACTGTAGAGACATATCTACGAGAAGGTGGACATGCTGCAAGCCAGCCATATGAAGTGCTCGCCCGAGGCACGTAGTCAAGTCCTTGAAGTCACCTTGGAGAGAAAAATAGATGTAAAGCACCTGCTCAAGAGATAGAGAAGAATTTTAAACAAAACATGCAGGATGCATCAAAATCGAGTTCCGCCAGTCACCGTGGCCTTGAGGGTGCATGATAGCCTCGTTAAAGCCTCGTGAAAGTCAGCCTGAGCCAATTAAAAGTTATTTATGTGTGCGTGTATCTGTTTGTAGTGTATATTAGGAGCTGCTGAGAATAATAAAAGGTCTTTGCTTAATTCCCATGGAATGGTGTGCAGAGTCCAGGTCTTTGCTTAATTCCCATGGAATCATGTGCAGAGTCCAGATCTTTGCTGAATACCCATAGAATTGTATGTAGAGTCCAGGTCTTTTGCTGTATTCACATTGAATCCTGTGCGGAGTCCGTGTTCGTGCAGCCTATTATCCCCCCGCAGTTAATGACCCTCATTCACATCCTCCCCATGAACCTGTAGCAACTTGTTCACTGATCTATCTGCCTAAGATAATGTATTTATTGTTGAATATTTTCTCCTGGAGGATACGTAGGTCTTTTTCTTTTATAGTATCCATTCCTCATGGGAAGTTTATTTTGAGGCCGATCCTTATTTCTGGCTAATTGCTATCTCAGAAGTTTAAATTTTATCTGCTCTTCTTATGTCTTTCATACACACTCTGAATGCCAGGAAGTCTCTATCTTATTTCTGATTTCTGACAAGATCAGAAATTACAGATGATTTCTGAGGCTCTTTCTTACAACAGCTGAATGATCTGGGGATATTATGTCCTCTGCATGCAGACTGTTCATGTAGATTAGAGGCTATCATGGCTTGTTTTGAGAATGAAGTCAAGTCTGCATCCACAATTGAAGCAGATGCCACTAGCTCTTCAGCTAAGTGGGTGGTAATGCTGGGAAATTTCACTTTACCTATTGTCTGCTGAGAATTGATCTGGAGCTTTCTTCAGTTTCCTGAGACCCCAGGCCATTCTGGAAGCATCTGGGAATAGTGCTACACTTGGCAGCATCCTTACAACCTTTATTGATATGAAGAATGTATATTGCCTCTCTGTGGTGAATGTACAGCCTTCCTCTGAGCTCATGTTTTGTCCATATGCATGTGAATAATCACTGTAAAATAGATCAGCTTGTTTAAAATTCAGAAAGTTTCTTCAGAGTGTGAATATAGATTCAAATTCACCTTTTCTCCCCACAGTAAACATCAAGAAAGACAGATAATCAGTTGGTTCTCTAGAGAAATGAACAGGGGATAAACTATTTTAGAAGAAAAACTTACATGGTCAGGAAATAGGTATTTCCCCTGTCTACTTCTATGGCTTGAATATTGTGCACTAAATATATGAAAAAAACCCCACAATTTTTTGGTAAGGAATCTCTGCACATGAATCTGCGCATGAAAAATGTTATGAATAGAACTGTGTATTAGCACATTGAATGGGCCATCATTTTGCTCTTGGGAAGGCATTAACCAGGGATACTAAACTCTACTTACTGCTTTGAAAGTCTACCACATGAATAAATATCCCCAGTCATCACTGTTTGTCATTAGCAAGTAACCAGTTGCAACTACTGGGATCTAGAGGCTTTTTTTTTTTCTGAGCATGTCTTTCATGCTGTCATTTGCTTAATTGGTGGCAATAAAGCAACTATGCTTGCCACTGGGAGAAAAATCTGACACCTGCTCCATCCAGGATGAAAATTTTCCATAAAGATCCTATCTACTCAAGTGGTGCTGGAGAGATTGGGATTTGACTCTTTGTGGGAGAGTTTTTGTAGCCTCTGCGTGTTAATTGCTCTATTGCTGCCTGTTTCTAATGCCCTTAGGAGACTTGCTTCACACAACACAAGTTGTGTGACTGGCTTCCTTATGTGGTATGGATAAGAAGGGCTTTGAAATGCTTTTCTAAGCTAAGTTTGTGAGCTTAAGTTTAGGTCTTGGAACATCTCAGCTAAATTCAGGACCTCCCAGGATCTGTCCCCCAATAAGAACAGAAAAAGGAGGACATTGCAATGGTTGGAGGCCTGAGTTACACAAAAGGTTACTAAACATTATTGCCTTTGCTTGATGACTTCCAACTGCCGTGCCACCCACCTTCTTGCTGAGCCAGAAGCATATTTGGAAAAGAAACCGCTGTGCATCACTTCCCTAAGAGAACATGTTGCAGACAAAAGGAATCAAAACCACAAGTAGAGAATTGGATTTCCCCTTCTTTCTGCAAAATAAATATTTGTTTGTGAGAAAAGCAGCCAGAAGAATGAGACGTGTACCCCTGACACTAAAGGCTTGTGTTTGTGCCTGCTGCAGTAGAGATATGGTAGTCCACTGAGTGCTAAGGTCAGGCTGAGCTCCATCACCCTAACTATTTAAGTTATGTCTTCGACCACTTGCACAAAGCAGAGTTAGAGAAGAAAGGTTTAGAGATCCCAGCAAGGATCTGTAAGAAGTGAAATGCGAAATGAGAAGTGGGGCTGCTCCTTGGAGCTGCTCCCTGCACTGCTGCTTCCAGACAGCAGTATCATTTCTCCCTTGTGGGAAAGAGGATGACAAACTGCACGCCTCTGACTGGCATCATGTGCTGGTTGACTTTGGAATGAGCTCCAAAGGGATAATTTACAGCATGAATATATCCATACCTAAAACTGAGGTGCCCAAGCTGACAGCTTGTGTCTGTGGAGGAGATAAGCACCTCCAGGAGGTGGTTTGCATGAAGGGGAAGGAAGGTGAGCTCCCATTGCTTCCTGGAGTACAGAACCTGTGTCTATTTTGAGCTTCTGGATGCTTGGTACTTTCAGAGGATCTGACATGAGCAAACATGGTAGGCAGGTGAGCACTCTCAGAGTGAGGCTGTGAATGCAGCAGATATACTTGCTCTTTGAAAATCAAGTGTACGCTTCCACCATCTGCATTGCTTAACTTTGTTCTCTCTTCATGCAAAGGGACAACAAAAACAAGGTAATCCATACTAGGCCATCAGGCATAGGATTGCCATTAAAGAGTCAACAAGCAGTTACCACATGAAATTATCTGGAGCACCACAATTATGGCCTTTTGCAAGCCTAGGGAAATGTTGTGGCGTCTCATATGGCACCGTTTGGTAACAGTTAACCAGCAGAAATTTTGATGATTGGTGTGCACTCTAAATTCATAGCTTTTAGCTTCACATCTTTTTGCTTTTTCCATTGTTCCACTCCTCATCTTCAGCTGTTACCTGGCACAAATTTGTGCAGAACAACTTCCCCTGCCATCAGAAAGCCAGAAAAATCCTTTCAGATTAGCAGATGGAAGGAGATTTAGAAAGAGAGCTTCTTTTGGTTCAAGCCTGTGCTTTCACAAAAGCCATATTTTTATTATGCCCTTATATAACCTGTCCCGTGTTTCAAATACAGCTTGAAAAAAAACCTCCTTCGTACAAGAACATGACCAGCTGAGTAAATAGAAAAAAACTGTTGAACTTGTGGATAGTACTCACTGAGGCCTTAGTTATTTTGATACATGTGCCTGCATAGCAATACATTTTGGAGAGGAATAGTGAGATTGAGATACATAAAAGCAGTTGGTAAAAGCTAGAAGTTAACCTGAAAACATATTCCTGGTAACACAGCTAAAGGGGAGGGAGACATGCTCAAAGGTAAATTCAGGTCAGTTGGCGTCTTCGAAAACAAGACTTAGAGGCTTATAAAACAAAGTCATAAGCAAACAGGGAACAAGTCACAGAAACACCAAAATTGCTACAGTGTCATGAGAGGGGAATAGAGGAAAAAAAAAAAAGACAAAAAGAAACCAGCAGTAAAATGAATATATTCATGCAGCGTCAGTCTCTCCAGACAAGAAATAGTGCCAAGCAGAACCGCATCAGCGTGTGGCCGTTTCTTGCACTGACACTAAAAACATCTGTTGAGGTACAGTGTTTATACCATCTGCCAAATAAATGTTTTTTAATCTTAAAACATATGCTGGAAATAGGAAAATCTGGACAACAGCAAAAAGAAAAAAGAGGGGTGGGTGGCCAATAAATTAAAAGTGAGAAGTGAGGGTAGGACGGATCGGAGAGAATGTTTTCCACACAGTGTATCATACTTAATTCAGGTCATCTCAGGTCACCAGGGGAAGGAAAAATCCTGGAGGAATTCACAGATTGCTCAGAGAGGATAAAAGAAAGCAAGGGATGCTGCCCATGTAAGAGACTTCATCATTCAAGCAGTGAGCTTTGAACAGTTAATCATAAAACTCATAATTCAGTAAGAGTTTGGGGATATGAGTAATTTAAGACACAAGATCTGCTACTGATGCTGACAGAAATACTCCTGTTTTTGCGGGCAGGCATAGCTCACATTTTTGCAGGAAAGCATATATTTAGGCACCTAGATTAACCAGGACCTAGCACTGGTTCTGCAGGAAAGATGATTAAATGCTATTTGGCTAAACACCTATTCAAACAAATTTTTGATACATACAATGAGCAAATTATTTTAAAGTGTCCATCTTCACATTTACTTCTCTGGTTAATGCAAGCGGAATACATATTTCACAAGTATTTCACAGTAAGAACAATTGGCAGATCTGAACAAACATGTTATTCAACTGTTTCTAGGATATTTTTCAAAGAGAGGAACTAAGTATTCCTGAAAGAAAATACTTGTATAAAGGGATTGGTAATTTTTTTTCTTTTGTAAATAAAATTTACGTGTGCAAGAACGTTATTGGATGAAGTTACCGAAGTAGCCAGTTTCAATAATACCTTAAGCATATCTAAATAGAAGTTTTGAGTTTGCATTACTGACTCTTTGAAGTCAAGAATCTCTCATTCGAATCAGTATCTCTTTGGTACAATGTCAGGTCTACAGTATGTAGTGCATGAGGAGTTTCTAAAGAGAGAAACAGACAATAAAGCCAGTTTAATATCATTTGTCTATTCAATTAATACCATATGAATTGTACTTTTGGAAGAGAAAATGTGCCTAAAGTAAAATCCGGGCCCCTAGAAATCAAGGAGAAAACTCCCTCTCCCTTCAACAGAGCCAGAATTTCACCTCTATAAGACGTGACTTTCAAGTACAAATTATTTATTTCTAGAAAATCACTTTCTGTGATATGGTCAATTGCAGATGTTTTATCAAAACCTGCAGCACATTGTATATTGTGTTGTATATTCTTAAAGATTTACTTCAGTTTATTTCTGTTCCATTTATTAAATATTTTGATTTTTAAAATAACAGTAGAAATAAGCAGAAGGATGGATTGTACACACCATAGCTTACAGGAGTTTTTCTTACTTCTCTTGTGTCCAGAAGGGCAACTTTACACTTTGGATTCTGGCAAACTACCCAAGATGGAGACATCTTATTCCTGGGATATATAAATATGTTGAGTGATATGAGATTGAAAGTCTGAGTTGAGGTGATGAGACCAGCGGGGTGATGTTTCCCAAAGACAGCACTCAGAGCGTCGTAAGTTTCTGCCTCCTCTGATGTTTAGTGATATTGATGGATTTTTGTAGATTAGGTGAATATGTAGCTGAGTTTTATTGGACATTTGTGTTCTAGTAAAAAAACAAACAAACAAACAAAAACCCAAACAAACCTGAAATCACAAAGACCTTATGTGCCCACGTAAGTTTTTCCAAATGTTTTTGTTTCATCTTAAATGATAAGAAAACATTTTTGTATGATTGTCAAAAAGCAGAAGCCAATCTAAGCCTTTAGCTCTCTCTCCCTTTGTCTTCAATTCACCACAGCTGGAAGAGGCTGAATTATCATAGCCAGTGGAGAAAAATCGTATTGGAACTTCTGTTAAATTACTGGCAACAAATTGCTGTTAATTCTTCATTATTGGAGGATGTTAATTAGTATTTTAAATGATCACCAATGCTGGTGAATTTTCAAATCAGATAATTTCTGCTAAAGGTCAAGATACAGCTTTATCACTAATACCCAGTGGGAGATTCTCCACTGATTTGCAAGGAAAGCCAACGTAGGTAACATAGGAACAAACTTGCATCTTGTGATATCCTTCTTCCAATGAATGTCAAGCTTCACAGGATACCCTTTGAATGATTCTTTGGTGATTTTGAACATGATCTCACTTTCAGGATCGGGAACTAAATTTTCAGATTAATTCCAGTTCAATTTAAATCCTTTTTATTCTCAGAGAAAGCTGACTAACTCGTCCTTCTCTGCTCAACAAATATTTGTCTCCTTCAGTGAGAATCTACACAATGCCCATGGCAATATGTAAGCCTGAGCTGTAAGTGAAATTCTGGTGACGAATAATCCATTTGTTGACCTGCATGTTCAGAACAATTTCATCCACAGTGAATGCAAAATGATATTTATTAGATTGCTAGTATGATTAGAAACTTCAGCCACTGTTACTTGTCTGGACTTGATTGACCTTCATACATGACTGATTTAGGTCTTTGATCCTTTGAAAAATAATAATAAAAAACTGGTAGCATTTAATGTTTTTCAAAACTTTGGACAACCTAAAGAAAAATAACTTAAGGTTTCACAAAACTGTTGAGTTTTGCAAAACTTTTTCCCCCTTAATTTGAACCATCACTTTCTCAAAGAAAACTAAATTAAAAAAACAACAAACATGTTTTTGTAATTAAAAAGAATACTGAGCTATGCAAACAATAAAGATCCTTGCTTGAAATTAATTCTTGTCCTCCTTCTGGGATTACCAGGGGAATAAAATTATAGGAAAACAAAACAAAAATATCTGCTACAGTCTAGAATTTGCATTTTACCAGAAGCAAAAGAAAATTTAGACTCAATAGTTTTGAGTTCTATTCTGTCTCCAAAAAACATGATTTTAGAGTTTGTTCTAAATTTGACAAAATTAAATATCTCATCGCTCCTGTCATCAGAAGCCAAAGTTGTACCTCAGATTTTTTTCTTTATGGCTCAATAGCTTATTTTTTCATTCCCTTTACCTAAGGGGCATTTATAGGTGATCATCAGGAACATGAAAACAATAATGACAGACCATTGAGTAAATATTCATCAGCTAAGCTTCAAAAGAATGGTCCCCCTACACAGAAAGCTGGCTTGGAGGTGTGAAAGTCGCACAGAAGGAGCNTCCCTTTCCAGCAGTGACACATTTCCTCAGCTTGTTTAAGAGTCCTACTGAAGTTTAGCCACGTGACCTCTGTTTTTTTTTTTTTTTTTTTTTTTAAAGCTACTTTTAGCAGCATCTAACCTGATGCCCCTTAAAAGAAACTGTATTTTCAGAAAGAGGTCAGTCTCCTTTGAGGAAACACTACTTGTCCATTTGAATACTGAAACACTCAGATTGGCTTCGGAAATTTACATCTCTCAGGATATCACAGGAGTAAGATATCAGTTTCAGGGGCTCAGTCTGAGTGTGCCTACCTGTGTCTGCTGGCTTTAACTACCCATCAATCCCTTGCTCTGTTGAAGTTTTAACATCTGTTTTGTGTTGAGCCACTTGAATAAAACTGTTGCTCCCCTTATTCTTTGTGTATAATATTTAGTCAAGCTCCTTGGCCCACAAATTTCTGCTGCTTATCCTGCTCTCCTGCCCCAAGTGCCCCAGTTGTGCTTGGGTTCTCAAGAGTCTGAAGTAAACATTGTAGAGGCATGGGCATGCTGAGCTTGTGGTTGAGGGCACATCCAAATATTGCTGCATTCCAGATTGGGTTCAAATACTTAGTGTAGCCCATTTATTCTAATTAAATAAATGTCATTTCTGTAAAGGAAAGAAGAATGGGGAGAGAAAAGGAGCAGGGATCAACTGCTAAAATCTTTCCTGTCTCCAAAAAACACCAGCATTCCTGTAACATTACACTGACTCTGTCCCCAGAGACCCCGAGGCCCAGTTTCAAGTTTTTGCACAGTTCTCCACAGAGCTATGCCTATGGTTTAACATTGCCAGCACTTAGTAGATTTTCCGGGGAAATTTTTTCATGTGCTTCTTTTTTCCTTTCCTTTCCTTTCCTTTCCTTTCCTTTCCTTTCCTTTCCTTTCCTTTCCTTTCCTTTCCTTTCCTTTCCTTTCCTTTCCTTTCCT
>VXAV01004894.1:97419-110128 GCA_013399715.1 Alectura lathami | reverse complement strand
TCTCTAACATTCTGTGATTCTGTGATTCTGTGATTCAGTGTGAATATGTTAGCCTCAGTCTTTCAGATGACCAAGCTCAAAGAATGTGTATAGCAGAGGGAAGACCTCCATGTGTGATCCCAAAAGGCAGATCAAAGCTGCAGGGCTATGTGGCACCCTCATTCACATGTGAGCAGCAAGTTAGCTGCATTAATACAGTTCAAATCAGGATTTCATGCATAACGCTCCCTCAAAGCCAACTTTTCCCTTCATTTAAGAAACAAATCCACAAATCAAAGGAGTTCTCCCATAATTACATTGCATCTTTATGTTACAATGTGCCACAACAATCTTGTGGAACTTACTACGGCAAAACAACCATATGTTAATCTTATTAACTTTCCCCTCAACCCCTAGGACTTCGTCTAGTCTGTTTCACAATATAATCTGCTAGCTTCTTATATACAAATACCAACAGACCATCTGCTCATACCGGGGGGTTTAAAACCTTCTTGGAGAAAATGTCTGGAGTGTTTTAAAGGGTTAGAAAGAGAAGCTTTCAAATGCTGTTAGGATAGTGAAAAAGAAGAAAAACTTTTAAAAAAATACAGAAAAAATATAATCCCAGAGTATGTTTCATTACTTCCTCAGCATTGAATACAGTCTTTCTGCAAGTGGCTAAAGTACACAGAACAGCACAAACCCCTAGAAATCTCCCTTTATCATTTTCCTACAGCCTCAGAAGTGGCCTGTTTTGGCTTTCTTTTTGCTTTTTTTTTTTCAACTTTTTTTTTCTTTTTTTCTTAAGCAAAAATGGTGTCCTTTTGATACACTTTGCTGTGTCTCCAAAACCTCTTGCTGTTAGATGGATTTTAGCTTTCAGTGAGAGCGAGCAATGAGGAAACATCTCCCAACATCCACCAACACCGTGATACAGCATAGGGGTGCATTTTGAGGGAAGATTAGCTCCAGAAATGCTACTTTGCATTACGCTAGCTGAGCTTTCATCACACAATGTCATCCCTAGTCTTTATGGCCTTTGATAAAAGGCAAGATTTTTAAAAAAGAGCCCAAAGTCAGGTTTCTGTGCCCATGCTGATCAGAACGGTGATATGTGGCCTCAGTTCTCAGCCTCATGGCTGCTTGCAGAACAGGGGCACTTCAGTACCAAGATACGCTCCAGGCAGAAGGAAGCAATGCAAATTGTCAGAAGCCAAGAAAATGTGTGGGAAAGAACTGAGGTTGTTCAGCCTAAAGAAGATAAGGTTTGAGTGGGGGTAGGATGAGGATTCTTCAGATAGATGCAAGGTTGCTGTCGGGGAAAAGAGTTATGTATTTCCATACGGATTAGTACAGACCAGGAAATAATGGGTTCAGGATAGATGCCCGGCAGAAGATTTTAACAAGTAGGATGGACTAGATGATGAGAATATGGAGTCTAAGGGTCTGTAAGACCTGGTTAGGCACCTGTTAGAAATGATACTAGCACAGGTTACTGTGCCTTTGGTCAGCTGAGTGGACTAAATGTCTTCTTGGGTCCTCACAGAAAGACAGTAAAAGTATGGATGACAAGTGGGAAGATTTCATATTGAGGAAGAAATTGAAAAGAATCCTTTTATGGGGCTCAAGTCAACTAATACTTGTGAATTCACACAAGCATCACCCTCCAATCCTATAATGCAGCTATTTGAATCCCTCTGCTCCCATAGGATAAAAACATTGCAGGAGGTCTGAGAGACATTTGCCCAATGGTCCTGTGTGCTCCATCAGGCTTTTTATTGGAGGGTGAAGTCAAGGATATCTTCCATTTGAGCTCCTTTCCTGTAGAGAAAGGTTTTTATCCTATGCTTGCTCTTTTGTGCTAAAGTTACCAGGGCGCACTGGCTAATTGGTGGAATGATCAGGTCATCGAGATACCAAATCCAGCCCTGAGCACGTCTAAGCTGATGTCTTTGTTCACTTCACAAAACCAAACAGGAGTAGTCTGTGTGTGGATTAGGTATCTGCTATTCAATCCAGATGATCACTTTCTTATGGAAAAACATCCCTTCCATACCACCCAGAAAGACAGCCACCATGGGATGAAGCTTCATGAGCTTCTGTTCTGCCCCAGCTGAAGCTGCAGCCTTTAAAGTCAGAGAAAGAAGAAGCCATACAGCTGCTAAAGGAGGCAGGCTTACAAGTGTGTGAATGCCATGTGCTTGTAAGGATATTTAAAGGATTAGGGAAGAATTAAATGTTTGTCTGCCTTTGTTGCTCAGCACAGCTTCAAAGCTGGAAGACGATACTAAAGAAGATATTTCCCCTTCTTAAATACCGGAAGGGGACTCCCAAAACAATGGCTGGAAAATGCAGGCATGATCTCACAGACTTATACACAAATACACTGGATGATTGTTATCAGAAGGATGAGGAACATGCTATTCAGCAGTACAGAACTGTGATATAAAGTTAACTATTTAAAATACCAGTGAACAATCCCCTGCATCGACAAAGGGGGAAAAAAANAAAAAAAAAAAAAAAAAAAAAGTCAGCTTAAAATTTATTTCTAGGAATAGAAGGCAAGCATCCTACCTGGTGATTTCAATTTATCCTGCCACATTGCCTGTGGATTAATGGGCCAGCAGTAAAGCGACACCGTCCGCAGCCACTTCATGCAGCAGTTCTCTTGGGTAGGATGCGGTGGGCAGCTGAGGTGGTACCAGTTCAGCTGTTGCTCTTCTATCTTCTACCTTCCATCTGGAATCAGATCCCTTGGTTTGCTCAGCCCAGAGCAGAGGAGGCTGAGGGGAGGCCTCATGGCAGCCTGCAGCTTCCTCACAGGGGAGCGGAGGGGCAGGAGCTGAGCTCTGCTCTCTGGGGACAGCGACAGGACCCGAGGGAACGGCATGGAGCTGTGTCAGGGGAGGGTCAGGCTGGGGGTGAGGAAAAGGTTCTGCAGCAGGGGGTGGTGGGCATGGAACAGGCTCCTCAGGGCAGTGAGCACGGCCCCAGGCTGCTGGAGCTCAAGGAACGTTTGGACACCCCTCTCAGACACAGGGTTTGGGGTTTTGGGTGGTCCCATGTGAAGCCATGAGTTGGACTTGGTGATCCCTTCCAACTCAAGATATTCTATGGTTCTGTGATTCTATACGTTTTTACTGAACAGAGAAACTTGCAGCTCTGGGAATGGGGCTAAAGTGATCTAAAGACACCATGGCATGTTCCCAGTCCCAAGCTATTTTTCACGGCCTAGACACTCTGTGGACCTAGGATAAATGGCAACACGCCCCTGACAGGAGCTGCCCTCTGGACGCTGCAGCTTTGCCTGGCACACCCATTGTGCTGTGACTTTGCTCGTGCTCTGGGCCTTTGTCTCCAGCAGCATCTTCTCAAAATACAACAGCCAGTGCTTCTGTAAACATCTTCAGAAGGAAGACCAATGGCTGTTTTCTTCGTGAGAGAACACTTCCAGCTGAATTTGGGGGTTTTATGGATTATTTTCACTGCCCTTATTCTTTTATTCATTACAGAAGAAGCAGGGCAAAGGTGAAAAGCTTGCTCATTATCTTTCCCCTCTGCTGCTCCAGCCCATCTGTCTGAAAGGTGTTATCACTGAAATAGTTATTTTGGACTAGTAGCAATTGATACCATCCTTGGAGAATAAAGGAAAATTCTCTGCAATAGCAAACATTCATTCTAAGCAAAGGCAGTCCAGACTGCTTAAGCTGCCCATCACATAGCACAGCTGTTACTTGGGACTTCACAGACCCAACATTGAAGAAAATAACTCTCTTGACCTTCACTGCAGCCATAGGATAAGTATAAAATGTGTTAATTTTGTGTTAGGTTTAATCAGAGCAGGAACGCGCTCTGTAGAATGTTATCCGAGCATTTGTACAACAGGCAGTTAACTAGTAGGTGTTCAGGTTATTGTGCAAGATACACAGGCACAGGTTTAAAATCTTGGCTATTAGGAAATGTTTGAGTGGAACATGGACATTTCTTTCCTTCTTTTTCTTCCTAAACCTGAATGAATCTCTGTTACAGGAGACGCTGGTCCACCCTACTTTAAGGTTACTTAATCCTTTCCTTTGCAGAAGATATGCACTGGCTTTTGTGAATCTGCACATGAACCTTGAGAATGAGCTCTTCTCTAGGAAGGGATCACACCTCCATTTACTGGTATTCAACATTCGGTGTGGGCAATGCCCTCAGGGCAAAGGAGCATCTTTGCCCTGGGAAATTCCACTCTGCTTCACTTTGAGACATTTAATGTTAAGACTCTGTTCTTTCACTTTTCTCAATTTCCTCACACTGGAAAAAGTGCTGGCAACATGCCCAAATGACTGAAGCGTCTGAGGGAGTTGTGAGGCACACTCTGGCAGTTCGTGCTCGGGCTCATTCTGGATTCCTGCTGGTTTTAGGCACTGCCAACGCCACAAGCACCTCTGCTGTCTGCAGTTGGTTTTGTAGCAGAGCTGGCCAAAGCAAACGTGTCCCAGCCGAAGCATCAGACTCCAAACTGTCTCAGCTCATGAACCATCAGAGCTCGTCTATCAGCATGCTGAGGATGGGCTGAGCCTGTTGGCAGAGCGGCAACAGACACTGCCTGAAGACTTGCTGAGCTGCCAGAGCAGCTGCACTGGGGAGACAGAAGCCCGTGCCTCATGTCACAGCCCCGTCACAGCACCCTGAGGCCCGTGCCTCATGTCACAGCCCCCTGAGGCCCAGTGATGAAAGGAGGGGAACAGGGCAGGAACTGGAATGGATAAGTGAGGTTGCCTTAGACTTTTTTCTTCTCCCACCCTAGTAGTGCCACCAGATCCAGCACTAAAACTGACTTCTCATCCTTCCCCTTCCTTGTCAGGGACAGGAATTCCCCAGCTCTCAGGGCTGAGAAATGAGGGCTATCATCTTCCACTCATAAACTCTCCAACAGTAGCACACATCCCTCTCAATCTCTTAGACAAATTGCATGGACATGAGGCCCCTGCCTCAAGGGCAGGAAAGAGGATACTGGATTGTACTCTTCCTCCTTATCATTTGAGGCAAACAGATGCAACAGCGATACTTTTCAAACATCCCAGACCCCAAACACAGAGACATGCACAGAGGAACAAGGGTATCAGGACCGTCAAAGTCTCTGAGTTACAGTACTGAAGGCTCAGGGGTTACTCACTGCAGATGACAGTAAGTGACTTATTACATCCACGTAAGATAATTAATGCCTAGTTTCAGAAATTACAGGATTTTATGTATCAGCACAGCAGCTGAGTCTTGCTTTTCAGGGTATAAGTAGTTGGCATCTAAATGCTGGAATATGGCCAGAAATGGCATATTTAGAGTTGCTTGTGAGACCTGAATTCAGTCAATGCTTATGTGCAGGCATTAAAATTATTTTTAGTTACGCACTTCTGTCAAAATTTTTTTTTCCTTTTGAACATTCACTGCATCCAGAGCATAGATGGGATGTCTGAGCAGGATCCATTCAAGTTATATGGGGAAATTTAAACCAAGCATTTCCTAACTTTTGATACACAAGGCATTGTAGCCTAAATATTTCTTTCATGCTTCCATTTGTTGAATGCAACATAGATTTGACTACCAAACAAGTACCAAGATAGGCACAAGCTGGCTGCTACTTGCATGATCTAAAGCCAGCTTCAAGACCAAGGAAGTCGTGTTCATGTCTATGAGAAAACAGCAACTGGTACTTTTAGCTCATGCTCAAAAAGTTATCATTCCACCTGCAACACCTTGTTCCCAGAGGCTGACCATTAGGAGTTTGCTGGGAGCTTTAGTCAGTCACATACAAAAGCCTTCCCTATCAAAAAAACCTCTCCTTCTTCTAGAACTTCTTCAGCTCCTTGTATCACCTTAGTAAGGACTTTCCATAATTGGAAGACCCAACTCAGCCTTGTCATTAACAAATGAAACAACGCACAACAAGGACAATTAAGAACACCCTACGCTGATCAGTTTCCTGGGAATAGGAAGAGTCTGAGACTGCTTGTAGGTCACCGCACACTCATGTTTATTTTGGAGTATGCTTCGGATCCACAAGTCTGCTACAAAGGGAGACTCAGCAGGCAGGGATTTCCATGGCAGGAAAGGTCGGGTATGTCATGCACTTCTAGAGGCACAGGGGTTTTTGGCAAGGCAAGCGTGGTGATGCTGGGCAGGATGTAGGGAGCCTAAGCTGGTGCAGTCCCATCCCTGCCTCGCACAGCAGTAATTCTGAAAGGGCAATGTGGCTATCTCAGAGACAGCAGATTGAAGCACCCCAGTCAGTACACTAATAATTAAGCAGTGTGATTAATCCTGGCTCCAGCACTTAAAGTTTCTCCTTGTGCTTCTTATTTGGCAGTATCGACAGCTCTGTGATCTGCCTTCTCTAAACTACAGTAATTGAGTAAATTACTGGAAAAGGAAACAATCTGTCTCTCTCACTGAATTCAGTAGCTTCGCATGTCCTCACTGCCTTCCTGAATGTTTTCCATAGCTCACCTACTGCAGAGAGGTTAGATAGACACAGAGCAGATATTCAAACACTTCTCCCATGCTTCATTTTTATTGCACTCATTGTTAAGCCTGCAGCTCCCCAGCACTTACATCACCAGCGCTGAACGCCCTATTGCTTCTCAAAGAAAGTCAGGCAACTGTATGAGCCTTCCATGTGGAAATCTGAGCCGTCAAGGTAAAGAAAAGGAACTAATTCCTGCTTCGTTTTATATTCTATATGTGTTCTTCTTGCTTTTAATATCATCTCCAAATCTTACCACTATCATTTTACTGTGTTTTATTAAAACAGTAACACAAAAGCACATTTTCCTTAATAGGGAGAGAAACATAAATGAGACAAAATCAAGTACTACTATTTATTTAATTGTAGTTATTAAATAGACCAGTGGTAGACTAAGATCTGTTTGAGAAATCTGTGCACACATATACAGCATAAAGACAGTACTGTTTCAGGCAGCGAAGACATAAAATTACTGATATTTAAAACAACTGCTTGAAAATTGGTGTATATATCACGACTGTAAAATGTAAAGATGAGATCTAAGAGGCACAGATACTCTTACCCTGCGTATGAACACCTATCACTGTTAATGAGACTGCTCTATGTAAATGCTGTGATCTGAGAAAATGACTCTCATAATGACTGATAATAACATAAATACATAAATAAAAATAAAAAGGTGCCCAAATATTCTTCTGTCTTGCCTGATCACCCTACAAGTTTTGAAAATACACTTGTTTCCAAGAGTGGTGGTTTAACAAGCACCAGAACTTTCAAATTTAACTCCTGTGAGTAATTCTGACTTAGTGTTTGCCAGACTGGAGACCACTACACAGATGGCAAGGAGCTGCTGACGTGTTGCAGTCCAAACCTGCAGACAGCCAGACAGTTGCTGTGATGCATTTAGTCCTTGAGGAAGAATGATACTATACTGCTTTGTTCAAAGTGACACTCAAAATTGATCTCTTAAAACCACACTAGGTTTTGCAGCGTGTAGTGGAGGTGCTGTCCCTAGAGCCCGGGCATGCAGCACACGGGTGGTGAGATATCCTTGTGTCTGCACAGAACAGGGTGTCTGCACCTCCACACAGCCAGCCTCAGACTGGACTGGTGTTGCTCAGCCATAAGCAAATGCATGCTACAGTAAGTGGCAATAAATCAGTATCTGCAGAGGCCATTAAAAATTAAAAGCATAAGGCAGTTAAAAGGCGGGTGAAATGCCCGACTCCAGGCAGCGGTCTGCACACACTGAGCACAGGTTGGAATAGATCCTGACATACTCGTTAGTCTGTCTGATACGTAATGCCTCGCTGCTCCGTGAGCAGTAACTAGCTGGTGGTGGGAGTGAGGACGAGAAAGCACTCCACAGGCACAGCAGCGCACAGGATAAATATTCGGCCTGTCAGCAGTGCTCCGTAAACAGGTAGCAAGCTACAGCGTGTGGGGTTAGGCTCAGGCTGAGTCCAGAGCTCCACATCTGTAACACTCTGTACCAGTATGTGCATGACTGCACAAAAAAGGCAATTAAGTGACATTAAAAAAGTGTCAGAGGCCCACTAATCATTAGCTTCTGCTTCTGTCAGATGTGTGGGTTGCAAGGCAAAAGCACTCTCCAGGTGTCATCACAGCTAGCAAAGAACTACACCATGGGCCAGGGAGGATAACCACTCCGATCAGGTTAACCTCAAGTACAGTCAGTCCCTCTCTGGGTTTGGACTAGCTTCCAGCTTTGACAGCACAGGCATCACACATCAGCAGGACCGAATCTGTGCATGTGCCCCGTGACCATCTTGTAACAGATGTTCTTGCAACCACAAGCAGCTCCAGCTCCAAATCACAGCCACAGCACGTTGTTCTTCATCAGCCTCTCTGCGTGCACCAGAGCTCTCGCTGTTTCTGACCTCATACTTTATCAGCTGATGGAGCTTGACAAAAGAAACACATGCTACCTCCAATGTGATTTGGTGATCATACATTACAGTGGGATCTAGTCAGTGACAATCCACCCTTCCCAAGGCACTGAGAGTCTTTTATCAGCTGCCCACTGCCCTTAAGCTGTACATCAAGGAGACAAGAAAACTTCATAAATCTGAGAGCCGTTTTAATGAATCAAAGGGAGAGATGAAAGTGTCTCTAGTTGTGTGGTTTATAGAACAATTACAGGATTGAGTCATGCTGCAAATATGTTGGACCCAGTGATGTGGACTACTAGAGAAGAAGGCACAGTGTGAAGCTGCCACTGCCATGAATTATTTAATGTGTTGGTTAACAGGGCACAAGCACAGATACACCAGCACATGAGTAATTTAGGGAAAATACGGGAGATCCACAGAGTTCCAGCAAGGAGAGTGGGTTTAATGTTGGCATTGGAGTGAAGGGGACAAGGGCATTTTCAAAATGGATTAGGGCAGCCCTCCCTCATTATTTCAAACTACTGTGTTGGGTTGTGTGATGGAGGAGAGGGGGAGGAAGGGGAACGTCTGATGAGCTGCCCCATGTAAGAGCAGGCTCACAATTCCTTCTCTGCTCTGGCACAAGGTGCCCCAGCTACGTTTAGTCAAAGAGTCACAGACCATGACCAAACATTCCCACAAGACCACTATGAGCAGGGGACACAGTGAGGCTGTGCTGAGACACTGGGCGGCGTGACTGTCCCCAGCTTTGGGGAGCACTGTGTGCACAGTGTGAGACACTAGAGGCCTGTGTTCTGTGCAGCAGCAAAGTCAGAGAGTTCCAGGGATGGGATGTTTATAACATCTGGCACATTCATCTCTCGCACACCAGATGCACACACTCACACACACATTCAGCTACAAAGCCCTTACTTTACAGACATGCTGCTGAAATACAATGGATGCAAACACTACCTCCCTTTCACACTGAAGGAACGAGCCAGAAGTTTTACTTCCCTCACTTAATCATGTGTTACATGGTACATAAAATTATCCCCTTTTCTCTATATTCACTACAGCTTTGTCAGCCTCTAAACACCTAAGAAAGAGAGGCTATATATTTTGCACTTCTAAAGTCATAAATACACGTTAGAACCAAGTACACTTTCAGAAAGTACTGCAGGATATCTGCTTGTCCTTTACTTGGGCAGTATCTTCCACAACTTTGCTTCAACAAACTTTCTTGGCATTCTTTAAGGATATTGTTTACCTTAGCTGTGTCTTTACAGATACATGATAATTTTGTTACCTATCCTTGATGTTAATTTTCCTTTATTGTTCCCTGTGTTCAAATCACAGAATGAATGGAGCATTCCCACATAAAAACAAACAAACAAAACAAACAGGTATTTGTAAGATAATTGTAATAAAAGGGATGTGGCAAGCAAAAGTAGGTTAACATAGTGACATACGCTTATTTTGTCTCATCTATAAAGAAGTCTTGCGAATTTTCCTTAATTGGTTTTGGTTATCTCAGGCCCTTTAGTTAATTCACTATCACTTGTAAGAGCCCTGAAGTAACTCACTTCACAGGGAGAAAATTTTCACTTTGAAAATGTGGTATTGCTGAGCAAAGAGACTCAGTGAGCAGACCGGCAGGGCTTTTTATTTTTTATTTTTATTTTATTTTTTTTTCCAGCAGCAGGAGAGATCCAGGAGGTGATTAGCTTTGTTCTCATTTACAAAGCACCAGTGGGAATTTCTGAAGGGTTTCCACAGTCCCTGGGGATAAGGCCAAGAACAAAACAGGGCAGTGAAAAGCAAATAGAGCACTAAATCAATAAACTACTTAGAGATGCCACACCAGTGGCAAATTAGAAAGAAAAGAAGGCACTCTAATACTTGAACATAGCAGAGGGGGGTTACATATTGGTTTTATTCCTACTTGACTTTTTTAAACAACCGCACCACTATCAAATGACATAAGTATTGGGAATGGAGGTAACAGCAACTCACCATAAAGCTCTCAGACTGGTAAGATTTGAAAGGGAGACAAGCACAGCCCTACACTAGAATACCGACCTCTCCTAAGGGTTACCACCTTCAGGAGCTCAGTCCTGAGAAAGACTGCGAAGAGTTCAGCAGTGAGAAGAGGCTACCAGGAGCTATGTGACCGCTGACCAAAGACGCAGATCTCCTGCTGCCACACCCCCTGCCAGCTCATCTCCAACAAAACGCAGTGGGCACTCCGGAAGACACAGCCTTCTTGCCCAAACATTGGTGGGGATGGAAGGCTGAAAAGAAGGGGGATGGGGAGAGAGACTATCTCATTTTCCACTAAAAATGGTACTTCCAAATGGTTGCTTGTCTCAACCTAGGGGATAAAGTCCACATGTCTGAAATTTTTACTGCTAGAACAAAATCAGCACAGGTCTGTCAGTCTTCTCATTTTGATAAAGTAGAAGCATTTTGTTTGGATTTTAACACTGAAGTAGAACACTAGCAATTAGTTTATTTTGAAAACAAAATTTTTGTTCTCACTTCTAAACAGAAAACGGTCTGCATTTTAGAAAAGCTACACAAGCTAAGTTTTCTAGGCTGGAAAAAAAAAAGACTAGATAAACTCACTTGCCAATTTATAAACTTTTTCATAACATTAAGTANAAAAAAAAAAAAAAAAAAGAAAGTGGAAAATTGCTGTGACAAAGCTGTGTTTTGAAGTTTCAACCAGCTTCAAAACCACCCCACATCAAGCTTGCTCAACAGCAATTGAAAGACACTAAAGGAAAGAGTGAGGGAGGAAATTTCACAGCAGCTTAATGCTGTCTCAGGCAGGGCTGCTGCAAACCCGCGTCAGCATCCTGCTTGCATTCATCAGCTTGTGAGTGACTCAGAGTGCTCTGGAGTTATACCCCAGTGAGAGGAACAAAGTGGGAAGCAACAGGAGGAGGTACATCAACTGACTTACTCTTTGGAGAGCAAATGGATGATGAGTAACCATTTTAAAGCCACAGAGCATTTAGATTTGTAGATTTATCCTGTTTTGAGTTAGTGCTTCAAATGGGGACACCCATTGGGAGTCATGTTTATGACACTGGGTGTTCACTTGCTTCTATCAACAGGCAGCACTGACCTGTTGGCTTTACTGGAAACCCACCTGCCTGCTAACAGGTCCCCCGTGTTCTGGCTTCTTGTCTGCCTCACAGTGTTTTTGTCAAAACAGCTGTGCATTCAGAAGACACCCTTGCTCTGTGGGAGAGAAGCATCAGGTGCAGTTCCTCAGACTTTGTAAATAATGTTAAGTGCTCTTCTCTTGCTGACCAAATTGCACCAAGGAACTAAATGTGTCATTGCCCTTCCTGCACAAGTACCTGCCTTCTGATAGCAACCTTCATAAAGCTTCCTGGGCACAAAACATATGTACACAAGCTGATAGCCTGGTAACTTCTTCCTCCATGTGCACACAGATCCTGCACCCTGTGGAATTGTGTAATAAATATTAAGATCACTTTTGGTGGGTGCTGGAGTTGGGATTTGCTTGCTTTTATGAATGTCTTTTACATCCAGATATACCAGGGAGAGGAGTCATAGAATCATAGAATCATCTGATTTGGAAGGGACCTTTAAAGGCCATCCAGTCCAACTCCCCTGCAATGAACAGGGACATCTACAGCTGGATCAGGTTGCTCAGAGCCCTGTCCAGCCTGACCTTGAAGGTCTCCAGGGATGGGGCATCCACCACCTCTCTGGGCAACCTGTGGTTCACCACCCTCATTGTAAAGAACTTTTTCCTCATATCTAGTCTAAATTTTCCCTCTCTCAGTTTGAAACCATTTCCCTAGTTCTATCCCAACAGACCCTGCTAAAGAGTCTGTCCCCTTCTTTCTTGTAGTCCCCCTTTAGGTACTGAAAGGCTGCTATCAGGTCTCCCCGGAGCCTTCTCTTCTCCATGCTGAACAGCCCCAGCTCTCTCAGTCTGTCCTCACAGGGGAGGTGTTCCATCCCTTGGATCATTTTTGTGGCCCTCCTCTGGATGCACTCCAACAGCTCCATGTCCCTCCTGTGCTGAGCACTCCCCATCTGCACACAGCACTCCAGGTGGGGTCTCACCAGCGCAGAGCAGAGCAGAGGGGCAGGATCACCCCCCTCGCCCTGCTGGCCACGCTTCTTTGGATGCGGCCCAGGAACGGGGGATGCTCGCGTTCCCCGCTTTTGAGGAGGTTAGGAAGGGAGGATCCTCGCTGACTCTGACTCACCCTCACCGGGACGAGCAGACACCCGGCTCGCCCGCCGCCCCTCCCGTCTCTCGCCCCGTCTCCACCCTTCCTGCCCC